>OU015501.1:22487090-23002090 GCA_907164885.2 Dolomedes plantarius | reverse complement strand
TTTTCAGATAGCCTGAACTTTTCTGCACCTTGCAACAGGATTCATTTTATATATTTTATCCACCAAAGGAATTAGTATGCATTTAAAACACTATACCAGATATTTTCCCCTGAATAATTTAAATTGAAAAATGTTATTTGCATTATTTTTAAAACGAAAAATGCCCCAAGGCATATAATTTTTTTCCCTATTATGGAGTACAATTTAATTATAATTTTAAATTTTTAAAAGATAATTTTTAATGGATTTTTAAAACTTTAAATCTAAGTCGCTAATTCTTGTACAAATTTTCTCCATAGGTTAACATTGGTGAGTGATTCCAATAGGGTTAGTACACAGCAGTCTTAAAAGGGGGAAAAATATTCATATGCCATACCCATATATTACATTATTAATCTAAAAGTGTTTAATATTCTTTCAAGTTAATAATGTATAAATGTTAGGTGAAAAGTTTTTACTATGACTTCATAACTGTAAAGGGAAGTTAGAATTATGAAAATATAAGAGTGTCTTATCATTTATATGGCACTTACATTCAAATCTTATCATCCTTTATTTTGAAGGTGATGTATATATGTAACAAACAGAGAACTTGGTATGTGTGTGAGTGAATCAACAGTATATATGATTGCATTCACACACAGTTTATTTCTCAGTAGATTTTTTTATATAACTTTTTTCAATATAAAAATGAGTGAAAAAATACATTAAATTAAATTATTTTTTGTAGGAATATTTTTTTTTTCTGCTAAATTGATTTGTACATATTTCATAATTGTTTTCCTAGGATTCCTGACGAGTACATAGAAGATTTGGTCAATGTTGTCTTTGGACCAAGGTTTGCTTGCATCTTAATATATTATTTGGATGGATATTTTACTGTATTCAAGCACTTATTTATCATAGATGTACAAATCCTAATAACTTTATGTGTATATATATATCACTGTTTAATGTAGACCTAATCATATATTTAACATTTCAAACTGGTTAAACCTTTTGCTGTATTTTAACCTTTTCCCCTTGTTAACAAAATTTTTGAAACATTTAGTTTGATCTCGACTTACAAACCATGGTGTATACTTTCCCATTTTCACTACTTTTTGAAATACCTTTCCTCATTTTCATACTTTTTTAGATATTTTTTGTCTCTAACAAGATTTACAGATTAATATATGAATATTTTAATTTTCTCTTTCATATAATCAAATTTCATTCTTAGTATACAATTCTTAGAAAAAAAATTTTAATGTATAATTTTTTTTTAAAAAGACAATTTGCTACTTTTTTCCTGTTTTCAACAAAATATTGCTTATGCTCCCTTAGAAACTCTAGTGTGATTTATGTACTGCTCACTACATCTTCAGTAATTACCAAGATGACTATTATCAGACAAAGATGCAAACACAACTTAACAACTTGATAGTTAGCTAATAACTGTTTACTGCTTTAAGGTCATACAATGAACTAAGCTGTTAATATTAGAGAATATTGCAATTATTTTTTATTGTTGTGCTGATTCATAATGTAGATGAAAACAATCAATTTTCTATGTTTTATATAAAATAAAAGTTTTCTCAATATACGAAAGAGTATTAGTTTCTTATTTTATCGCTTCAGTGGTTTCATAATGTTATATTAACCTTTTCTTTAATTTCAGACGTTTAAGTATTACTGAAAACTTCGTTAAAAATGCTCCACATCTTCCAAAACTCAAACAACTACGATGGAGAATTGATGTTGCCATATCTACAAGGTAATTTTTTTTTCCCTGCTACTAAAAGTAAGCTTTTTAAAGCTAAAATATTCTGATTGTATATCTAACTCTTTTTCTTTTTTTTTTCCTTAGCACTTTAAGTAGAGTTTTAGAGCCAGTAATAGTCATGGAAATACTACTTAGTAATGATAAAAAGTATATATTTGAAGTAAGATGCAAGTTTTTCTCTTCCCCTCACACACACACACACACATTATATATATATATATATATATATATATATATATATATATATATATATATATATATATATATATATATATACACACACACACACACACAGAGTTGAATCCTTTTAATTGGACCACCGGTTAATCAGACCAGCTGCTTATTTGAATTGAATCCTAAAGAACCGAAACAAATCCTATTGCATAAGCCTAATATTATTCGCCAGCTGGTTATTAGGACCAAAATGATTGCGTTCCTCTATGGTCCGATTAACTGGAGTCGACTGTATATATTATTTTTTTTTCACGCATATATGTTATAAATTTAAAAAAAAAAATTCTGTGATGTGGTTCAAATATGTAATGATTTTCCATTTGATAGAAACATGGATAAATTATACAATGTATACTACATAAAAGTTTTTTCTAGCTATAGGTGTGTATAATAGATACTTGCGAGTTCCATGTTAGATGGCATGTTTACATCATTTTGGTGATTAGGAGCTTATTTTTTTTTCTCCAGAACTGCAGGATAACTGTATTGAATCAAAAATCAATGTTTCTGCTTCCTGTTGATGCTTTTCATAAATGTCCATTAAATAACAATATTTTATAAGCATTCAGTATCAAGCATCAAAAAAATTTTTCAAAAATTCTTTTGCTTTATTTATGCTGAAGGTCTGGTTGCCTATTTTTAAGTCAATAATTTTTTATTAAAATTTGGATTAAAATTCCAGTGTAATTTCCTTTTGTACAGGGAAGACTGTGAGAATATTTAGTCTCTGAACTCGTAGAGAATATTGAGATAACATAAGCAATCTCGTATGATGTTTGTTTTTTTGCACAGAAGATAGCATTAACCCCAATCCTTTTGATTGATCACAAAGTTTTGTCACTGGTAAGGGCCTTGCTGTATCATTTCAAGATTTTCATTGAAACTCAGTCTCAGCAATGGTGTCACCATTGCTCAGTAGTAGTTAAGTATGATCTACAAAGTAAATTATAAATCATAAAATGTATACTTATGTCTCTTCAAATTACTAGCATTAAATTTAATAAATGGTAGAGGTAAGACAACAAAAGATTTAACTCCAAATTACAATTGCACTATTCTATTGCAAGTTCAAATAAAATTAAAATTGTATCGCTATATCCAGTATTTAGCATAAAAATCACCAATATTTCCTGAAAACGGGTGTAGGGTTTAAATACTTAATAAGATGATTGATTACCTTGGCCTTAGGAAGTTGGTTCAAGTAATATCAAATTCAAGCATTTTTTAAAGTAATGCTGTGGTCAAATATGATTACCTTGAGGAAGATGAACTCTAGTCACAAATGATTTATGAGTATTAAGTCATGACTCACTATGGGCATACATTCAACTGATTAACAGTTAGTGATTTATGAATTATAAATAAACAGCTTCAGTATAAGTAAAACAAATGTCATGGAAGGGCAGTTTACTTACTTCCTCTTTTAAAAGGTAAAATAATTGCAAAAAGTCAAGAAAATTATTTGTTTTTCAGTCCAATTGATGTTATATTAATAGAAAAGAATTTGTATAAGAAATAAGTATTGAATATGATTTTTATTGATTAATGTGTAATCTTCTCTGATATAGTTTACTATACATTGTATATTTTATTGAAAATATTTTTTTTATCTTGTTTTGTAAATATTGCATGTACTGAATGTCACAGTTTATTCACGGTGAGCACATTTCTTTTAAATGATTCTAGGAGAACTTATAAAATAAAAGAAGAAGAAAAAAAGTAGTAATACAAAAGTTTTTCTTTCCTCTCTATAGTACATAGTAATTAGTACATTTCCTCTCTTCAGAATTAGTTTTTTGGCCTGTATTAATTCGCTTCATGGTTCATTTATGACTATTAGTATATCTATATAAGGTATAGAATATGATTATAACAACACAAAACCCTATAAGCAATTATGTCAGACGATAGACAAATGGCTAGGGTGCTGGCATTTGGTACTAGACTCTTTGGGTTCGAGTCCCACTGTTGGCATGAACATTTGTAGCCTTTCAGAATTGGCTTTAAGGCCACTGTGTACTAACCCTATTGGATTCGATCACCTCCATGTTAACCTATGGGGAAAATTTGGCTACTATTTACAGCTACATAAATGCTGATAATCCAATAAAAATGGTATTTCCAGATAGCCTGAACTTTTCTGAATCTTGCTACAGGATTCATTTTATAAATTTCATCCACTAAAGAAATTTATGAGAGTTTAAAATATACTATAACATTTTTTCCCCAAATAATTTGAATACAAAAATATTTGATTTTTTTTTAATTAAAAATGCCCCAAGGTGTAAAATTTCTTTCTCTGTTACAGAGTACATTTTCAACAAAAAATTGTTAAATCCAAATTCGTAATCCTTAGACAAATTTTCTCCATAGGTTAACATTGAGGTGAGCAAATCCAATTGGGTTAGTATACAGCAGCCTTAAGCACTAGGTCCTGGTCAAATGAGCCCTTGTGTAGCAAAAACATGCCCATAGCACTACAAACCAAACTAAACCAAACCCATATAAATGATTTCTAAACAATCTTTATTTTAAAAAATAAGTTATCTTAAAATATTTTTTATTACTGCCAATACAGTATAGTGGTTAACATCCCAAACTTCTACAAGTGAGTTCAGGTTCAAATTTTGGATAAGGCATAAATGTGTTCTGTGCTATCTTCTCATAGGGAGCAGTGCTGATTAACCTATATGGTGCTCCCTTAATAAAATAGCCAACAAATCTGCAGAGTGGATGGATCAATGTTCCCAGGACAAACTACTTGCCATGTTTGATTTTATTAAAAAAACTTTCATTTGCTAATATGTAAAAAACCTATTGTATGCCATACTTTAAATTATATTTCCCTATTTATTCCTCAAAAATCAAGACTACAAATATTATTTTATTTTATGTTTGTGAATTTTTAAATATTCAATAATTTACTTTGTTTATGAAAGTAAATTATTGAATAACTTTGTAATTTACTTTGTTTATTTCTCCAGGTTCATCCGTCACAGTTTCATCAGTTACGGTTTGCTGTAGCTACACTTTTGAAAGAAATGGAAAATTTGGAAACTAGGAATGTTCTTAAGTACTAAGCTGCTGTTAAAATCTCTTTTGTCATCATCAATTATTTGTAAATCATTGAAAATAGTAATGGAAATCACAATTATGTACAAAAATTTATTGTATAATTTTGTATCTAAATATATTTTTTTGTAAAATATTACCACATTTATCAAATAAATGGTATAGTAATGTCTCAGAGTAGTTGACAGATTGTTTTAAAAGAAATGAATTCTGAGGGAAATTCTTCTTTAAAAATTCTGTTTTAAAGGTGCAATAAATAACTAATTTAATGTGTTCATTTAATTGGTAATTTTATTGCTGAGATCCATTGAGAAATTAATGATATGTATGTATGAATTGTATGGACTTTCTTACCAGTTTGCCAACATAATTTTAATGAGGTTTATTACTTTACTCCCTTATTTATTTTGGTTTCAGAGTTAACATGTCTGGCTGTTTTTGTTGCTTCATCTTTGCATTACATAAAAGCATTTCTTTCTTTACTGTTCATGTATATATTTTTTAAACACTACATTTAAGAGCAGCAATTTGTTTATCATGCATATGAACAACAGCTTTCCTATTTTGAGATGTAGAGTCTTATCTAGATTTTGTATCGGGACAGTTTTACTCAGTGAGTTACATGCCAAATTCTCCAGCACTTTTCATTTGGGCTTCCATGTAATTGCTTTTATTATGTACATATTTGTAAGATATGTCTAATTAGGGCCTTATAAATTATGCAGAATATATGGAATTTAGTATAATCATATTTTTCACATGGACTGTAATTTATTGCCTGATCTTTAGTTTCATTTCCCTGCTTGTTTCTGTAGCTTTAATCTGCAGAATTGAAATCATATGATCGACATTAGATTAAAGCAAACAGCCAGTTTCAGATGGAAACAGACCATTGTATTAAATCAAATACAAGGAAAATGCTACACAACACTGCCTGTCTTAATAATGTGTGCAAGTCCTTAAAATGGAAGTCAGTCTCTAATCATTGAAGATTGATAAAAGTATTCCTGTAAAAACTTTAAATTCATTGAAGAATATGCCCATATCCTGATGTACAAGTTGCTTTTCTTTGATACCTGTAAAGTGACTACAAGATCTGCATGGCCCATTCAAGTCCTAAAAAAAAAAAAAAAAAAATTGTGTGTCCTTTAATTGTTAAGAAAAATCCTCAGCTTTTTATCTTGCTGATAACAGATTAAAAGAATTTTGGTTTCATTCTAGATAGTACCTTCTGTGATGAATTACAGGATTTTTGTGGCATAGAGTAGATGAATCCAATATTCTTCGTCATAAGTAGGCTGTAGCAGCTGCTAATTAACAGAAATTAAATTGATTTCAGTTTGTTCCCTCTGAAATAGAAGAAGAGAGTAGTGATACAGTGGATCAAGGAGAAAAAGGTTTCAGGTGTTACGTTAGGGCTGATTATTTTGTTTAAAACAATTTTAACTGAACAACATAATACAGTTGAAATGGATATGTAAATACCTTTAAGGACATGCTCCACCACAGTCAATCACCATATTTTCTGCTGAATTATCAGGTATTTCTTGGCAAATTTGTATTATATTATGTTGAATGAGAGCCTTCTTGGGTAATATTTGCATAATTTTTAATGTTTATTAACATATCTCTTAAATTTTATGTTCTGTATTACCTTTATTATACAAAATGACTCATAAATCAAGAGTTATAATGCACGTATAAATAATGGATAAACTAATTAACACTTATAATTTAATAGAATGAAGTTTTTCTTTAAAAAAGAAAAGAATGGTTAAAAAATAGACCTTACTAAAGGTCCTTAAAAAAGTTTTAAAAGGTACTTTAAAGTTCTGAGTAAGAACTTGAATTTTGAATTAAATAAAGACTAAAAATGATGGATTTTACAAAAGCAAGGTACTTGAGATCAAAATTACTGCCAAAATCTGAAGCATCCCACTTGAAGAGTTGCCCATAATTTGTTCTATAAGTATATCATAAGTGTATTGATTTGGACATTTACTGCAGTACATTAGAGATCATCTCCCAAAAACTCAAGGGGTTAGTTTTGTCAACCTGCTTTGAACTACATGAAGGCTACTTAAGTTTTTGACCCAGTTAAAATGACAATCCTGGGTATTAGTGACAATATAATGTCCAAAATTATTCTTGAAATCCTTCTATGTCACAAAATGAGTTCACTGCATATAAGGAATAAGTAAAGAAATGCACACTTACTGATTTCATCAAACTCTAAATTTTTGAAGCAGTTTTAGAGGTATATCTAATATAAATATAATAACCAAGAAAGAAAACTATCAGTGTTATCTAGTTTTATAAGTTACATAAGAGCGACATCATGTTATATCTAAATGATTTTGAAACAGGGATTACCTAAATTTTCTGAACTATTTTCTCCTTCTTTTAATACTCTGCAACCTTAGTTGTGGTAAAGATAACTATGTTTACAGAATAGTTTTCTTGTTACTATAAGAAAGCTACTAGTTTCTTCACATGACAATTTATTCAAAAAAAATTTATTGTACACATGTTTAGTAGCTCTGCACTTTTCTAGTCTGCATAATTTACTACTTATAATATTTTAAAGCCTAAAAATATAAAGATACTGTATAAGCTATAAAACCAAAATCAATATTCATTATTAACTAGTTAATATTCATTATTAACTAGTTAATTAACAATATGAATAGTCCCTGATTATGTGTTTTAGTAGCAAAATTTACTAAACTGGCCATAGCATCAAGTCCTCTGAAATTCTCCAGTGGTCCACAAAGTATTTAATATGTGTAGACATGAATTATGGCAAAGATTGTCACTAAAAAATTCATAATTTCCAAGAGGAGGAAATTCTTCTACATTCTGTGCTTTTAAACAATATATATCCTTGAAGTATTGTTTATGTTGTTCTAATTGCCCCCTGGCTGGAAGTTCCACACCAGTTCCATATGGGTTTTGCAGGCTTAGTGCAGCTCATTTATAATAGCACCACAAGGATCAGACTCCGATTTGGCTAGGTGGCACCACAATTTTGACCAAGCAACCCAGGGGTGACATACTGTTGCATCCCACTGACCTCATAGGACTTTCCAGTATATTGATTTAACGTGCCCATATCCAGCTAGATATGAAGGCATTTAATGGTGCTTGTCAGAATTCAATCCGAGCACCCTCAGTACTGAAAGCCGATGTTGCTACCATTAGGCTACCCCCGGCCCATAATTATGCAAGAACTTGAAAAAAAAATTTCATGCTTAACGTATAACATATTTTAAATAATTGCATTCCAAGCAATACAGTAAACTTAATGATATATGAGCCATCCACAAGCTAAATCAGTAAGTCCACTTTTTGAAATTTTAGTGTCAAGCACTTGATTGACTCCTAACTTTTTACGTTGATAATAAAATTTCCAATAATAAGGATTAACACCACTAATGATAAAAAATTTTTTGGCTATTGAATAAGGTAACTTTTTTTCAGAGCCAATCAAGTTAAGTCCCTACTCTAATGTAAATTGTTGCAATAATGCAATTCAAATGCAGAAACAAGTACTTGATGACAGTGGTAAATTGTTAGTGTTATTTTCATCACAAAAGAGTGAAATAAATTAATTACAATCTAACTGCTGCAGAAGTAAGTACTTGTGATTTATTAAACAATTATTTCTATATTTAAAAAAAAAATTTTGTAAAAAAATCATTTTAAAGACTGAATTAGATATTCCATTTTTCACTTGTTCAATCAATTAAGTCCTTGATTAGCAAAAATGCAATAATAATAATATGATTACTCCAACAATATTCCATCTTATAGATTTACATGTTGTCAGATAAGAACATCATCTGCAATAAAACATTCTACAATGTTATTTAAATTATATTTTCTGAGGAATTTTTTAAAAACATGTATATTACACTCATGGACAAAAAAATTAGCGCACCAAGAAGGAGTCGTCAAATGAAACGAAATTTTACATACGTAATGACTACTTTGATATAAGTAAATGATAAGAAAATCAAAGAAAAGGATAATTTATTTCAGAGAAAAAGGCAAAAGAACGGAGGAGTTAATACTCCGTTGGACCCTCTCTAGCGCGAATGCACGATGCCGATACGATCAGCATTGAGTCATACAAGTTCTGTATGATGTCTTGAGAACATTTCGTTTCCATATTGCTGTAACCTTGCCTCTAGTTCGTTTCAAACTCGTGGGATGCCCAACTCGTCGTCCCAAATGATCCCAGATATGCTCGATTGGAGACAAATCTGGGGATCGGGCAGGCCAAGGAAGGGTAGTAACAGTGCGGAGACAGTCTTGTGACACCCTTTGCCGTATGAGGCCGAACATTGTCTTGTTGAAAAATGGCTCCTGGGAGCCGTTGCATGAGTGGCAACAATGTGGTTGCAGGATTTCATGAACATACCGCTGGGCTGTCATGGTGCCACGGAACAATACTAGGGGTGACCGTGTATTGTAGGCAATTGCACCCCATACCATCACACCAGCTGTGGGAGCGATGTGTCGCTGTACAGCAAAGGCAGTATTGAAGCGTTCACCACGGGGCTCTCCACACACGAACACGATTGTCCCTCACTGCCGAGATTGAATCTGCATTCGTCGCTAAAGACGACCTGGTTCCATTCCGCTGCAGTCCAGTTTCCTCGTGCGCGGCAAAACTCCAAACAGAGGCCGTCGATGGGTGGGCGTCAAGGGCAGCACACGTAATGGGCGCCGCGATACCAACTGCCTTTAGCCAGGCGCCTTCCTATGGTTCGAGAAGACACAGAGGCCCCTAGTGAAGGTGCTACCTGTGCCTGGATGGCGGCCGAATGAAGCAGTTGGCTGTAAACGTGCATTTCTTACGATGTGGCGGTCTTCTCGACGACTGGTCTGTCGCGGGCGTCCTGAGCCTGGTCTTCGTGTACATGACATCTCTCGGGTCCACTGGTCCCAACACCTCCTCACAACACAATCAGAGCGGCCTAATTGACGAGCTACTCGCCTAGCTGACCACCCAGCTTCCATCATCCCGACGATTCTCCCCCTCTCAAACTGCGACAACTGCTTATATTGTCTTCGAACACGGCGTAATGGCATGTCTATCTCAGCTCTTCCTTTGTAAATGATTCAGCACACTCAAACAAGCTTTGGTTACCTGTTTTATACTCCACAGAGTACGATGTTCAACGCCCTCTACCGGCTATACGTAATGCGCAATCACGCTGCATTTCTAATCATTTGCATATATCCCCGACATGTACCTTCATTGCAAGTTTCGTTACGATCCCGCAATTATTTCTTGGTGCGCTAATTATTTTATCACTTTTCTCCACTTTTTGTTTTATGGACCAATTTGGCTAGTGCGTGGCTCATATCATGATACTAATTGAATGTATACATAGCTGTAATGTGTTCTTTAATACAAACAAGAAAAGGGTCAAAATCATTTTTTTTAAAAAAAAGTTTCAGAATCAGTAATTCTAGAAATATATTTTAATGCTCAGTATAAGAATTTTAAAAATTTAAACAAGATAAAATTCTTAATTCTATCATATTCAAGTTAAAAAAATACAAAATTGTAATGGCAATAATACACATTAAAACTTTTTAAATCTTCAATATTGCCAAAACAAATTATGGCACAAGTATTTAATTGCATATTCCTTCATCTATGTAGATTTACTCCAAACCATCTTCCATTATATAAGTTGATTGCACATAAAGATTGTCATCCAAGAGTACAAAATCTGCATCTGTTCCAAAATCTAATGTTCCTTTACGCTCTGTTATTCCAAGGACTTGAGCAGGATGTAAGTTGCACATTCTAAGCTTCAACCAATGAACAACCTAAAATGAGTTCAAGATTTTTTTTTCTCATTAAAAAGATTTGTAACATGAAAAAGGTAAACCTAAATTACTTAAATACCTGTTGACTTTAAAAGGAAACGAATGCAAAAATCCATTGTTGCTATGCTTCCACTCAGGGTATTTGTTCCTGCAACAACTGCTTGTGTTCAGTGACTTCTACCTTCTGTTCACCATGCAATATATGCCTGCCTTTAGGCCCATTGCTGACATAGCATCAGTTACTAGGACCAAACCTGATTACAAAAAAAAAAAAAAAAAAGGTTTTTAAATCTGGTTTTACGTAAAGTTTCTTATAAAAGAATATACACTCATAACTTCTGACCCTTCTAATCATTAAATATAAAAAATGATATGCTGTATATATGCAATGTTTTATTGTTGGATTGCAGATTAATACTCTATAGTACAATTTACTAATGTATCATCAGTTATTGTTTCTATTTTTTTAGCTACTTGAAATTATTACCGATAAAAGAGGGGTGGTTTTTCTTTGTAGCAATCAAAATGTGGGTTTTAATCTACACTCTTTACAGTCAAGGTTGTGAAGGAATTTAAAAGCTCCTAATTATCACTTGTTTTAAGTAGCACATCATGAGTATCACTCATTGCAAAACAAGTTTTTATACACATCAATCTATATGGAAGAGGTATGTGTGTATATATATTCTAAGTTAAGCATTTGTTAACATTAAAAGAATTTCTTATATGCTTTTCTAGAATTCCTTATCAATCAAACAAAAAATAATACCTTTTGGATTTGAATAAAAAGCAATACGTAGAGCTGCAGGATGTGTATGGATGCCATCTGCAATGATGCCATAGAATACAGTCTTATTCTTAGGTAGTTTCTTACTTGTAAGCAGTCCTACTAAACCTGGATCTCTATGATGAAACTATTAAATAATTGGCTTCAAAATAATTTTTTTTTCACAATGACAAGTTCAATAAAAATTATATCGAAAAAGTTTTATTTGCAATTTCAATACTCATTAGTATACCATAAAAGTTGAAAATTTCAAAACTTACCAAATAATCAGATGTATAGTAATAATAAATTCCAGTATATAGAATATATCTCTGCCATTACTATACTTTTCTATATAATGAATACACTGAACATAGCTCAAAAATTTATTTTGTGACTATGAAGATTTCTCCTCTACCATTGGGGGGGGGGGGGGGGAGAGGTGTCTGGTGCTATGGCTGTAAGTCCTTCCTATTATGAAGGGACAATTTTTAAATCTCTGGCTTAATATGTTTCTAAAGTTTTAAGTTTTGATTCAATCACTAAAATTACTTATGGAGGGTTTTTTAGGGAGGGTAATTAGGGTGCTTACCCTTCCTCAACTCAACTAGAAAATCTAAAATATAGGCTTCATCTTTACATGGATAAGACATTATGATAAAATCAGTGCATATAGCTTGAACTCTTAATATAGAAGTATATCTCAAGAAAATATAATTTGAGTTTTGCCTTAGTATTTGTTTCAATATATGAAAATAGAGTCAACTATTTTTATACTTAATGCATTTCAATTGAAAAATCTTAATAGTCTTGAGCAGAGGTAAGCTAATCTTACTACAAATAATACAATCTATATAGATAAAACAGTTCCGTAACTGACTGACTCACTGACATACAATGCACAGACCAAACCGTTGGACCTAAAGGGCTGAAATTTTTGCATGGCAATTCTTCTTATAGTGTAAGGGTGCACTAAGAAAGATTTTTGAAAAAGTTCTTCTAGATATTTTTTAAATTAAATTTTTAAGCTGTTTTAGTACCTTTTATTAAGTTTGCATTTAAAATAATAATTTGAGGGTTATAAAATTTATATCACGAGAAAGATCATAAAAATTCCTTTAAAATGAGATCTTTTTTTAATCTTTACCTCCATTTTCTGATTTTGGTGAATTTTAAAGATTAATTTTTACAATTTAATTTATTAAATGCTGATCACGTGATTACTTTTTCTGGTACTTTAAATAAATTTATCGTCACGTGCATAACAACTAAATAGACAAAAAAAAAAATTTCTTGCTAATGCGGCAGACGATTGGACATTATCCAAAAAAATATTAAAATACAATAAAAGATATTATGTTCCTAAAACTGTAGTATATTAACTGTACTGCAGACCTCCCTTCAGAAGAGACCTGAGACCGGTTTTAAGGTTGCTCCCTCGGGGAGGTTGATTCTCAAAATGAGGGGTCGGGGATAATTAACACCCCAGTACTATTTCCCGCGGAAAGTATTTATCACTCTTTAGGCATTAGAAAATTATGAAGGTTTAACTAGGCTTTAAGAAACCGTCGCATGTTTTGATTTCCATTTTCATGTAATCAACGTATTTTGGGACTTTTTACTCTGCATCGTATTACTTACTATTTCCCAAAGTAATGTAAGGGAGTTTCAGAAAACCTCAATAAAATTTAGAGTCATGTTTATTTTTATAAATACTGGATCATACAATATTTATTATTATAGATACAGATTCAAGTATTTTGGTTTTGCAACTGTTATTTTTTTCTTTCGCCAAGGAGACGCGATCTTTTTTGGTACTTTTGTATTCATTTAAGGGGTCTCGGGAGTCTTACTTTTTACTGAAGGTGCAATTTAGCATCATGTCACATTTAGTTTTATTTCTCATTCCCTATAAAACATAAATACATGAAATTTTTGCCACTGAAAGCTTAATATATGCTCTATGTAGAATAATTATTTCTATATTCTACAACTGGTATTTAATTAATTTTTAATTTTTAATTTTGATGACATTGTGTTTGGCTTGCATCCATTGCGCGCAAGACTGTAGCAAAACTATTGGTTCTAGAGTCCCCAAAAATATTGATGATGTAAAACTAATGTATATTAACGTATACTCAATTTTTTCACCAACTTCTTTCCTCCAATCAAAGAATGATGGTCACTTATGGGACTACGTATAGGAGGTGCCAATTGCTTTCCCACGTTCCGTGGGATATACGTGATACAGGTATTTTGTTTACCGTAGTCTCCTGACATATGGGAGTTTATTGTTAACAAACTACAGATGTAAAAAGGAGCTGATTCATTTATAATGACAAGACTTAGTATTTAAAAGTTTCAATGATGTTTATATTTTACTCCTGGAAAAAATGAGGATAAATAGCTAAAAGAAAAATAAATTCCAGGAAATGAAACGATTGTTGGACGAGCATAGTGAGTTCTTTCTAATACTTAACGACCCATATTTGGTGAATTGATTTTCCCGAAATTACGACGACTGAAAGCTGAATTCGGCATGCATGCTCTAAATTTAATGTAGATTTCAGAACTTAATAGAGTGTTTCTAACTTTTGTCTTTTAAAAAGATTTTTTAGCGTCTCTTTTCGCGAGACAGTTACGAGAATGTAGAATATAAAGTTGTTTTAACGTCAAACAAATCGTTATTATAAAACGGCTTTACTTGAGAACGAATAGCAAAATCCCGAATAATTATGTTAAATAAGGACAATAATTTTTAGTATTTCTCCCTACGTAAAAAATGATTGCAAAAAAGACACATCTCTAGTATAATTTTACCCCAATTTCCCCCTCCAAATATCGGAGGAATAGAACTGCCCTTTAAACCGCCGGCCTTAGTTTTTGCGGGGCCCAACTGCAGAAGTGGGATAAAAATATAATGTACAGATATTTTGATAAAAATATAATAACACACTGGCCTGTGGCGGCCTTGTGGTACAGCGCGCTTGCTTTCGGTGCTGAGGTGCTCGGATCGAATTCCGGCGTTGCGCCCACTGAAATGGCTCCGTTTATGTTGTCCCTTCATAGGGGGTAATGCTGGTCTGCCTATATGGTGCCCCCATAATAAATGTGCCAGCAATAGATGCGGTGTATTATAGGCGAATGTCTTCACGACAAGTGTCTCCGCATTGGTGGTTTAAAAAAATAAATAATTACACACTTTGTGTGTCGTTATTTTTACATATGAGCTGTTATATTTGAAAGTGGTGTAAGTCCACTTTAAAAAAAAATGAGTTAACAGTAATTTTAGTAAGATATAGACACCTTCTCTTCATATTTATAATCAGACTTTCAATGGAGTACGATTTTTTCATAAAGTAAACAAAAGAATTTTGGCTATAAAATATTATTTAAGAAAAAAAAAAAAGTGGAATAAGTACATTCCTAATAATTATAATTAAAGCAACTTGCTTATTGCAATTATTATTGATTATTACGACTTCAGTGTACTCTACGCTTTAGCATATATTACTTAGCTAGTGTCTTAAAACAACATCGTTAACAAGATAACGGTATTAATTTGTTCTGATTAGTGGGTCAAAAGTAATTTCACCCGATTTTGCTTGGTTTTCTTTCGCAAGTCCTAAAGTGTTTCTTATACTAATAGATTGCAGTGTGAGTATTATTTAAATATAATTGTTATTAAAGCAGATAAATCAAAGTTTTAGATAAATAATATTTCATACAGTTGTTACAATGAGTTCACATACCTATGAAAAAGAAGATAATATGTCAATTTGGTCTGATAGTGATGTGGTAAGTAAGAGTTTACATAAAAAATCCATTTCAGTGAAGCTAATGTATATAAAAGTCCATTTGGAGCTAAAAAACCATCATTTATTTTTTAAATTCATTATTATCAAATATTGATTATTATCAAATATTTTAAATTCATCCAAATACAAACCTTAAAATATCTCAATACATGAAAAAATGGACTTATACCACTTTCAAAAATAACAGCTCATATGTTAAAGCCATTTCTGTTTAGACCATATTTTTAATTTTCCAGATCAAATAGGTTCAACTGGCAAGGTCGGCCCAGCACTTTAAAGTGTGCTACCCTAATGACCTTTTCCAATGAAATTCACAATTAACTTTATCAACACTATAAAATTTTCTCATTTTCCGCAATTTGAAATAAGGAAAATTTTCTTCAAACTTTAATTTCCCCCTCTTTGAATATTTTCTCATAACTTGGTTTTTGTTAGCCATATTTTGGCCAGTTTAAAGTTAATAAAAACAGGAAAGATGTTTTGCTTGGCTGAAAATTATACCTTGGAAAATAGACTTCAGAAATGAGCATTTAAACATTTTCAGATTATACAGCAATACAGCACATCACAGCAGTTAATATTCCAAAAAGTATAATAGTTCCAATAGGTAATATAGTGTTTTAAAATTTCCTTTCAATTGTAACTGCAGATGTGTATTTCTCCCCATCTGTTTCTTGTAAACACTACCTTTTCATAGAAACCATTGACAATCGGCAGAAAAACACCTGTTCGACTCTTCCTTGGGACAAATGCCGATATTTGGCAAAATGTGGGGGATGTTTGGTGACAATCTCTTCCTCTCTCGTTCACCTTAGCTTTAACGTTCCACCCCTCATCAAAAAAGAACTCTCCCCAAGTGACCAGTTTCTCGGGGATCTTCTCTTCAGAGTGTAACCAGTACTATATTCTTTAGTATGTCCTACTACAATTAATTTGAATATTTTCTTCTACATTATCTATAAAAATATCCCTTACGATTTTTTAATAAATATATATATATTTTTTTTTGACATCA
Organism: Dolomedes plantarius; assembly: GCA_907164885.2. NCBI lineage: Eukaryota > Metazoa > Arthropoda > Arachnida > Araneae > Dolomedidae > Dolomedes > Dolomedes plantarius. Next base: position 22,985,573 of record OU015501.1, on the reverse strand, counting down.
ATTGTAACATTGATCATCGTATTTATTATAAATATATATATATATATTTATTTATTTATTTTTGGCATTAATTGCATACATTGACCGTTGTATTTAATTTGAATGTACTCCATAGCGAAGTGTGGGTTTCAGCTAGTCATGCATATGAACGTTAGCATTTCACAGAATAATGAGAAAAGGATGAATGATACTCTTTTAATATGTTTAATAGTTTCAAATCTCTGTTGTTGTTGCTTTTTTCTACTTGACCGACGCAACATCAGATCAAGTCCTATATATAAGTATGGGGTTTAAGGGGGGAGGGCGAGCTCCAGTTGTTTTAATTAGCCCACAAGAGTCAAATCCGACTTGGTTACGGACCATTCCTGTATTTTGAACCAAATCAAGTGACGAGACCGGTACACTTGACCCCGCACCTCCAGAAGTAAATTTGAAAACTTGGAGGACATTGCAGCCATGACAGATTTTTCCTGCACCAGCACAATTAATGTACATGGCAGTGGATTGGTCAGTGACAGGTATCAAATCAGTGACTTTCAGATCACTGGCCCACTGCCTTTGCCAACTGGGCCACCGCACCCTTCAAAACTCGAATTTTATTTAATCTATCAATAACACTTTAAAAAAAGCGAAGTTGTACATAAAATGTTATTAACATCCATTAAAAACTAATTTTTGTATACTTTCATCTGAATATTTAACCAGAAAATACAAAATGCTCAAAGAACAAAGCACTCTGTCCTTATAACATTTTATATTTTGGACTCATAATAATTAACTAATCTCTATATGCTATTTGTAATCAAATAGCATATAGAGATTAGGTAACATTTCAGTAAAGAAAAATTCAAAAACAAGGGAAATGAAGTTAACATGAGTATGACTGAATGTTTATCTGCAAGTCAAAATGAAATCACTTAATGCTTTGTAATAATGTATCACATACCAAGCATTCTCACTAAATTTGACTCTAATTTAAAAAATCATATTGGTAAGATATATTAGATTCCCTCAAGTTCTGGAATTTAAGATTACCTTTCCCAGGGTCCTAGAAGATTCTCAAGTTTTGATGAGACTATCTAGATTTTCCAGAACTTTTTCATACTGATTTCTAGATATTTTATCCATACTGATTTTTTAGTTAGAAATATTATCCAAAGTTTGGTCAAGAAACCTTCAGTCATCTTCTGTAGCATGAAAGCAAATTATAGACCAGGAACTACTCTTTAAAGCTGATTCTAAACAATTACAAATATCTTTGGAACAGAGGGATTCAGCCCACATGCTAAATGTAAGCATCCTAGCCATTCAGCCCATCCACCTGCCCTAATCCAAAACTCTGATTTTAATATTTGGGAATCAAACTGAAATTGTCATATCACCTGATGCTCCCAGTAGGAAAGACGGGCATATTTTTATCACAAACTGTTTATCAAACTTGCTGTCATCTGTTATTTTATTTTCAAGAGAGGGAGGAAGTCTGAAGAAAAAAAATTGTTTTCTTTGCTGCAGGATAGTAATATTGTAATTTATAAGGCTGTACACAACTAATGTTTACATAATCTAGTTTTATATCTAATTCAAAAACTTAAAATTCCTGGAAATTTTGTTATAAATGATTTGCTGTAAAAGGAATGTCCTGCAGCTGCTAGTGGAAAGAACTTTACCAGCATAAAATCTGTCAATGTACTGGAACCATAGATAAAAAAAGGAAACAAATATTGGTAGTTTCTGTAAAATAGGTTATTATAAGAAGAAATGTTATAACTGTTTGCTTGAAATTCTTGAAATCTGAATTAAAATAGAGCTCTGTTTCGGGAGAAGCACATTTGGGTAAGTATGCTGCAGTAAAATATTTCATTGGACACATATATGAATTACATTTGCTGCTAATAAATTACTTTTAACCTTGGGTATATATTAATTACAGCAGATGTAATGATGAAAAAATAGGAAGATTTAGAGCTCTAGAAAAGTTATACCTTTTTTTTTTTTTTTTGTGAGAAAATAACTGGGAACCCTGGACATACATCACAGAGATAAGTTTAGATATCTGATAGTATGCTGTTTAAACCAATTGGAATCATACAGTTAATACATGAATCTAATTAAAAATTTCTACCTTTTATAAAACTAAGTATACGATATTTTCCTGTATAGAATCCGCGGATTATGCGTTAAAAAGTTTCAAATTTAGTTGTGCGTATTATACGCCGCCGTGATAATCTGATAAAAAACATTTTCCATCAGAAAAACTACAATTAAATTTTGAAAGAAATGCCGTTTATGTTTTACAGAATAATAACAGATGGCACTGAAAGCTTTCATGACTTTGGCTGATGAATTCAGCTATAGGTTGCTAATCGCTACCGTCATTTTGCAATCTGTCGTGACTTGAGCTGTTTCGTCCTGAAAATATTCTAGTTCATATATCGTCATGTTGAAGCGAAAGCGTGTAAGCTACACAGCAGATTTTAAACTAAAAGTTATAGAGAAGGGCTACCGAAGTAGGAAATCGAGAAACTGCAAGATTGTTTAACGTTGACGAATCAAATATTTGATTGTGGAGAAAAAACAAGACTAATTTTGAAAAATACGACCAACGTAAAAGAGCTAATCGCCATGGAAAACCTCACTGGCCAGAATTAGTGGAAGAATTAAATAAATGGATTTTGAAAGAGAGAGAAAATGGGAAAGCTGTCTCTACAACAAATATAAGGATGAAAGCTCAATTTATTGCACGAGAAATGAATATTGGGAACTTCTCTGGTGGGCCCACGTGGTGCTACCGGTTTATGAAAAGAAACAATTTAGCTGTTCATAGTCGTTCAACAGTCGGCCAGAAATTACCTGATGACTGGGGAAAAAAATCAGATGACTTTGTGACATTTTGTAAAAAAATTATTCTTGAAAATAATTTTACAGCGGATTTGATTTTTAATCTGGACGAAGTTCCCTTATCATTTGATATACCACCTACCAGGACCGTCGATGTTCAGGGAACAAGCAGTATTCCTAGAAATATTACAGGAAATGAAAGAACTTCATTTACGGTAGTTTTATGCTGTGCTGCAAATGGTTTGAAATTGCCGCGAATGCTAATATTTAAAAGAAAAACGTTCCCAAAAGAAAATTTTCTTAAAGGTGTTGAAATTCGTGCAAACGAGAAAGACCGAATGAATGAAGAAATCACGATGTCATGGCTACAGAGCATCTGGCGAAAATGAAAAAATTAATTTTTTCATCCTAAAGCCTTTCTAATTATGGACTCGATGAAAGCACATCTCAGTGAGAAGGTTAAAAATGCCCTGAAGTCCGCATCTGCAAAAATTGCAATAATACCTGGAGGACTGACAAAGAAATTACAGCCTTTAAACGTTGGAATTAACAGATCATTTAAATCGCAAATTACGAAATTATGGGAACAATGGATGTCCGATGAAGAGAAGAATTTTACAAAAACAGGAAAATTGAAGCATGCATCTTATGAAAATGTCTCCAATTGGGTTTTGAAAGCGTGGAATGATGTCTTGGAAACTACGATAAAAAATGCTTTTCGAAAATGTAATATTGTTGATGAAAATGACTCTAACAACGAGGACTTGTTATCTAGTGACTCGGATAATATGTTAAGTAAAGATATAATGAATTTATTCATTTACGAATCTGATAAATCAGATTTTGAAGGTTTTTAATTATTAATAAATCTAGTGATCATTCAAGGTAGTATTTTCTTTTTTATTTTGAAAATTTCAAAATCCGCGCTGCGGATTATGCAACTTTTTTTTTTTAAAACTCGAAATAAAGGCTTTGCGGATAATACGGTGCTGCAGATTATATACAGGAAAATACGGTATTCACAACATATGTTTATATGCATATTAGTAAAATCCCATATATGCAAAACAATAGCATAATAATGTATTCAGAAACAATGCAATGTAGGTACCATAGAAAAATAATGCTTCTGTGTAAAACATTTTTATTGTATTATTTGTTATTAAGAACCAATTAAAATTATGAGAGATGCATAATTCTTTCACCCAAGATAATGTTTAATATGTATACTTAGCACAGCCAAGATTTAAAAAACTTCATTCATACTTCCTGGGTTTAAAAAAAAAGTATGTCAAACAGTTAGCAAAGAGCTTTAATTTATTTATCCATCATAAAATATTCAAATAATTATTACTATAAAACATTAAGAATAAGTAGAAAATTCTTAAAATTACATACAGGCAGCATGGCATTGAACAAATGAGTGATAAATGATGCACCTTGAACAAAGCCTCTTTCTCCTTCAAGTAGACTGCTATTTGAATGACCTAAAATTAAACTGAATATAATTTTTGTTTACAAATTTGTAAGAGCACATTAAATTTTAAAATTCATGATAATATAAAACTTTAAAACAGGATTTCATTTAATGCCCAATAATTTTTTAACAGAATGATTTTTTATACAGAATAAAATATTTATATATTGGATTAACTTTTTCCATTGTATCTCACCTTTTAAGAAGTAATATAAATAGTTAAAATTTACCAAATACAAGCAAGTAGAATGTTTGTTTGTGTTTATTATTAACATTTTACATTAAGCTCTAACAAGAACACAGCATGAAATAATATTGATTTGATTTTTTTTAATTATCAATATTTAATTAAATAACTAAATAGAAAATTTACACTGTACAATCTTATGTTGTTGTTTCCAATGCTCCCTGGGTGGAAGTTGCAGACCATGTCCACACAGGCTTAGGGCAGATGTGTGCATCTCCAGTTTATATAACACCACAAGGGTCAGGTCTGTCTTTTCTAGTTGCCTTGACCGAGCACCCCCAGGGGCGACATCTGGGTGGATCGGACCCTCTCTGACATCTTAGAGGGACTTTCTGGTCTACGGATTTAATGTGCCCATATCCAGCTTAGACACAGAGGTATTTTAATGGCGCATGTCGGGATTCAATCTGAGCACCCCGAGCACTGAAAGCCGGCACGCTATCACAAGGTTTCCTCGAGCCTTGTACAATCTTATACAAGATGCATATTTCAAATTGTTGCCTACATTATACCAAAGTTGCCACAGCAAATCTTATGCAGTAAAACTCTTTTTAGTTCAGGAAAAATTAACACAAAGCTAAAAATATAAGCATTTTCACAAACCGAAGAAAAAAAAGCAAGCACTTTTAAGGGCCCTAAAAACATGTTATTAAATATAAGCAATTTTAAGGACACTATCACCCTGATTTTAAAATACAGCTAACATTGTAGAGAGGTTAGCTTGGAAAGTTTTCACTGTTTAAGGGCCTGGGTTTAAATCTCATCTAAATCATACACTTGCTGTGATGTTCCCCCTTATAGAGAGCAGTGGTGTTTCTTCTATAGGTTGCTCTCATTATAAACTAGCCTACAAAAATTGTGATACAAATGAGGGAATATTCTCAGGATAAATACAAACTGCACAGGAGAAAAAATATTAATGTAATAAAAAATTTAGTTAATATTTTGGCAAATATCAACATTAGCTCTCAAATCACGGCTTTTTGGTAATAGATCAAAAATGTTTTGGATGAGATTTACTGTATACTATAACATCATACTTGGCAGTATTTAGTTAACTTGTGCTTAGTATGTTTGATTCACACTACTGTTACAGAATATATCATTTTGCAGAAACGCTATGCAAAGACAATAAAATTCTGAAATAAAGCAGAGCATTAACTACATTGTCAAAATGAAGCTGAATGTGACTACAAAAAAAATTCTTTACTTAATGAATTCATTGAAAATTGTTGATATCAAACACAAACTTTTTCTTTATCTGAGATATTCATTTTTAATTAGTTTATAAACTGAAAAATAATGAAGTTATTTTATATTTTACTTCACAGTGAGAAAATAAATCATTTATATCAATAAAAAAATTTTGAGTATACATTTTGATTCTGGCTCATCAAATTTCACCAAAATAGGTGATTTATTTTTATGAAGATGCAATTTTATTTTAGATCATTTGATTTCATAGAAATATCCAGTTTAGAAAGTACCTACTAACACAAAGGTAGATAAATTTCCTATAATAATGATGTAACACAACAAGTTGTGATGAATTAATCTTATATTTAGATAAAAAATACCTTGAAATACATTATCAAATAATTATATTGTTGAATGATTCCATTAAATATATTTGTTACTAAACTGTGAGACTAACTGTGTAACTAACAACAAACTAACCAATGTACTTCTGGAATCACATTTGAGAGTACAATTAAATAACAGCATCTAGAACAGATTTAAAGGAAACTTTCTGGAGAGTTTATAGGTATGAAAATTAGAAAAATATTAAGTCCTTTTTTATTTTAAACTATTATATATACCAAAAGAGGTTATGCTTTAACTATTCATATCTCATCAGCAAGTACAGAATTAACATTTAAAGAACAATAAAAACACTGCAAGCTGTGCATGACTGAAACCAACACATATGCTGTATAACATTCCTTACTAGTCCTTGAATTTTGCAGAAAATAAATACGACAGTGTATAATCCCAAAAGATAACAATAAACATTGATATTGCACTACTGACTTTTGAATAAAAAAATTAATAAGCTAACTTTGTTTAAGCTTACTGACAAAAAGACACAATAGGTAATTGATTTAAAAAGGGGGAGACAGTTCATTTCTTAAGAAACTGTACTTGAGTTAGTTATTGTTTCATTTGATGATGCCATAAAAGGTGTATTAAAATTTGCAATGACACATAAATCCAGAAGATGACAAAAAAATAAAATTAAAATTAAAAAACTGTAATGATCATAACCTTATTAATAACGCTATTCACTTTAAAAAAAATTTATAACATCTTATCATCAAGTTATTTTCAAAAAAATTTTGAACAAAATAGTGGATATTTAAAATGAATACTCTGGATAAGCATTTAAAAACACTTTTACTTTAGTAAAATTAAAGTAAAAGAATTGAAAAAGCGACTTTTATATTGCATTTTATAAAATAAAATTGTTTTGAAACACTTTAACTAAAACATCATCAGTTAATCTCTCTTAAGCTTTAAGAAAACTTTCGTTAGCATTGATGTACCTTCTGAGAGAGAATAACTTTAATAAGTTTACATCATAATGCTTCAATGGTTAAATAGAATAACATAAGATGACCCCAGTGTTCTCAACTAACCAACACTGAAGGGAATCAAAATTTCTAGCTATGATAGGGATAACTGAGAAAAAAGAAATTGACAGCTAATCTTTAAGTAACTAGCCGCTGTGCGACCAGCATGATCGCTTTTAGTTTTATATTTTCTTTTGCAAAACATCTCAACTGAAAGAAATGTATGTAAGGAATGTTACTATTACCTGTCATCATAAATATACGTTGTTAAGTGGTAGTGCGATCTCAGCCAAAAAATTTATAATCATTGCAAAATTCTCTATAACAATGATTCTAAAACATCGTGATTAAAAAAATATGAATTTCCATTACTTCAGAACAGAGTTAAAGATAAGACTGAGAAACCCAACAACAAAGATTTTAAAAATTACATTCCTCTCTGTATGTAATATTTCTCAAAATTAAGATATCTACACTTTATCATTACATCAAATAAGAAATTGTTGGAGAAAATTTTTTTCACGTAAAAAAATGGAGTAAAAATTCAGCAAGTACAAAAATATAGTGGGGATTACATCACTCTCTATATGTACTATTGTTCACAATTCAGATATCTACACTTAATCATACCAAAAAAAAAAAAAATTGTTGGGAAAATTTCTTCACTTATAAAATGGAGTAAAAATTCAGCAAGTACTGCTTAAAATGCGTAGAGAATTAACTCTTACTTACTATTAAGATATCATAATGCAATTATTAATATTTTACTATGATATTCCTCAAACTTCTTGATATACACAGTTGAGTATTTCAGAAATAGAAGATACTACAGTGACAGAATCAAAAGAACGAACTCTAGATAACCTACATACAACTGTCCATGTGAAATTACTGAATTTGATAGGTCTAAACACAATTTGTCAAAAGTTTATCCTCTTACATACATTTAGAAAAACTGATGGAAATAGAATAAATTATCTCGTGAATAAATTAAAATTATTCACGTGTAAAATACAGCAATTAAATTGTACCAAATTACGTGCTATCGTCAAATCACTACACACGCGGTCAGCCGCTAATGTTTACATCTTGTAGTTGCAGCCGTTGCCATTCGGAATGTAGAAATATCGCCGATTTTTGTGCCGCATACCTACGCGTTTTATATATATAGATTAACCCTAGAGTTAGGTGAACTAAAATATACTTGTAATTTTATATTTTACTTCACAGTGAGAAAACAAATCATTAATATTAATAAAAAAATGCTAGCATACTGCATATGTTATTTCCTGATGGTATTTTTCAAGTAACACAAACTGTCACAATTCCTGTTATACATTAGACGGCATGATATAAAAATTCTGAAAGCACAGTCAACATATTATAACACACTAACTCTTTACAATACAGAAGCATTAAAGATAAATAAAATAACTTTACATATGATCTATTTCTCTAGGAACTGTGAATTGTAATGAAAACATTTGAATGCATGCTCATATTAATCACTTATGTCACAATGTAAGAAAATACACTGCTCAAAATGATTAGGGGAGCACATGGTTTTAACGAAATTATGCAAATGCTTACACTGATAGGTAACATAAAATAAATCATCCATAATTTAAAGCCTAGCAGGAAACAGAAGAAGAAAACTTCATATGCAAATCAAAGTTCATGACCTCAAAAACCAGAAAAAGAACATAAGGGCGGAAATCGGGATGTTGCAGAAACGTCTGTTTCACTGCCTTAACTGTGAAATTCGATTGCTCAGTTATTCTTTTTGAGAAAAGGTGACTTGAAAATGTCTCAACAACATGATTTACCGGAATCCATGGCATGGCATATTATAGGCAGACTTGAATCTGGACAAACACAACATAGTGTCGCGGACGCTGTTGGAGTCACCAGAAGTGTCATTGCAAGGCTGTGGAATCGATTCCAAGAAACAGGAAATGTTAGACGTCGACCAGGGCAAGGTCAGCCACGCGCCACTACAGCAACTGATGACCGGTATATACTGTGAACAGCTCATCGAAACAGAACAGACAATGCTACTCAGCTGCAAAGACAGTTGCTCTTGGCAACAGGACGAAGGGTGTCCAGCCAAACAGCACGTAATAGGCTTCATCAGGGAGGTATCTATGTACGTAGGCCAATGTTCTGCATTCCGTTGACCTCACGCCACCATGCAGCCCGAAGAAGATGGGCTGCTGAACATCAAGATTGGGAGCAACATGATTGGAGCCAAGTGCTGTTTACAGACGAGTCCCAATTCAGTCTGGAGTGTGACAACCGATGTGTTTTGGTATGGAGGAAAAGGGGCACTCGAAATAACCCCACATTCGTTCATGAAAGGTCACAATACAGACAAGCTGGTTTTATGGTATGGGGTGGAATCAGCATAGGTGGACGTACGGACCTGCATATCATTTGGAATGGTACTTTGACGGCCCGAAGTTATGCAGACGAGATACTGAGACCTCATGTCATACCTTACGCTGCAGCCATTGGAGATTCCTTTGTTTTCCAGCATGATAATACCAGACCGCATACAGCTCGTCTTGTAGAGAACATGCTTGAAGCTGAAACAATACAGCGTATGGAATGGCCAGTGTGCTCTCCTGACCTGAATCCAATCGAGCATGTTTGGGACATGCTCGGACGACACATTGCTGCGAGACCAAGGCCTCCTTTTACTCTCCGAGACTTGGAGATTGCACTTCTTGAGGAGTGGAACAGTATTAAGTCTTATCGATAACATCATCGCATCCATGGAAAACAGGTGTGCAGCAGTCTTAGCTGTTCGAGGAGACCACACGCCATATTAAAAATCTTGCATCATTTCTAAACAATACTTTTTTTTTATCGTTTACATGTAACCAAATTGTTGCCCTAAATCATCTTTTCATGTTTCTTTTCCATATTTTGAAAGAATTAAAGCTTAATTACAAATTTTTTTACGTCTTTTTTTCTGTATTGCACATTGATACGCGTGTACTATCCATTTTATGTCAATACGTGGCTGTCTCACATGGTTTTCTTAACTTCTTTGCTTGCTCCCCTAATTTTTTTGAGCAGTGTATATCAGTCTAATTGGAACCATGAAACTAAAATTATTAAAAATATATTTAATTAGTAGCTTAAATTCTAGAAATCATAACATTTGCACAAATACATATACTTGATTTTCTATTTTATAAGCAAAATCTGGTATACATACCAAGGGAAACAGTAATGCCCCGAGTTACTAGCTCTTTAATCACACAACCATTAGTATCAAGTTCTGGAGCCATTGTCAATAAACATATGTTATCTAATGTCCCATAAATATTTAAAACATCTTCAAAACCTTTATTAAACGTTTTTATATGTTGAATTGGATGAGCTCCTTTTTTATCTTTATTAATGAAAGGGCCTTCGACATGAACTCCTGAAAATAGGATCAGTAAGAGCCCATACATTGCAAGTTACAAAAAGACATGAAAAATAAATGATTTAAATTTTTATCACAAAAGTTTAGTTCACTACCATAAATTTATATATATATATATATATATATATATAATTTATACTGTATTCATAGACATATATCACAGAAAAAAAAAGAGAGATTTATATATCTTTCATCAACTTTTAGAAAAGCAGAATGATAAAAAGAGATTTATGCATTTTTCCTCAATGATTTTATTTAATGAAATAAAAAAATTTTCTGACAAACATGTGATGCCAATCCATTACTACTTATTGTCTGATTCTTTTATTAATTTTGTTATCAACTATACTTAACAGAAGAGCTCATAAGAAAAGTAAAACTAATCATCAAATACTGTGTCAAAACAATAACTATAGACATATGCAAATTGCATGCATAGTAGTTATACAGTGGTACCTTGGTACTCATTGTTAATTGGTTCCAGAGGGCATGACGAATACCAAAAATGACAAGTATTTATAAGGAGTAATGTAAATTGAATTAAATCATTCCAGAAAACCAGAAATTCACATTTTACTGGGAAATTTATAAATTAATCAGGTTGCTTTTTTATACAAAATCTTTAAACTAGACAGACATAATTTAAAACAATAATTAGATAATATAAAATAAATTTATCTTCACTCAACTTGTACTGAAAGTTACAGGAAGTTGAGTTTATAGCCTCATGGGATAGTGGTGAAGTAGAGGTGGAGAGGGGTTATTGCTTGGAAGGGGAATCTCCTTATAATAAACCATCAGGTGCTTGCACAGGGATTCATTCTGTTTTCGCTCTTTTAACACCACTGATCCCTGTTGTAGACTCAGATTTAAGGCGTTTCACTCCAAACTTATCAAGAGAAACTTGCTTTGGCTTATGGTTCAAAATGTTTCTGAAGTGAGACATTGTTTGATCATTAAATAAATCTACATTTCAGCTTCCTAGAGGTCAGAGTGATATTTTCGAAAAAAATTTTGTAATTCAAACATGTTTTGGTTTTTCTTTTCATCTAGAGAGACAGGATGTAGGGAAGCCGTCTTGTCTCATACATGTTTTACCATGTATCACAAGTACCGAGCCAATGTTGAGTACTGAAAACTCTTTTTTCATTGAAATGTGACGTGTAACAAGCAAACATCGAGGAACAAAGCAATTTTTTCCCAGCAAAATACGAATACTGAAGCAGACGAGTACCAAGGTATGATTGAACTAAAATGTAAAATGCTTGGCAAAATCATTCTATAAGAGTAACAGAAAACAGGAGAAAATACCACTAAGTTCAGAAAAACAAAGAACAAAGAAGGTGTGTAACCAACACCACATTGGCAAAAAAAAAAACAATGGAATAGTATATCTAAATTGATGAGTAGAGTTAAATGGCATGTAAAACTTTTTTCCTTTGTGGAAATGAACATCTAGTAAATAAATGACTGAATAAAAATTAAAAAGAAAAGAAGGGAAGTTATAAATAGACTATACAGTTTTGTCTATAAATCTGGAAAGCAATAAATTTCAGAACTTTCAGCAGAAGAAAAATTCAGAATTTAAGCATATCAGAACAGCAATGACAAAACTGCACTATCATAGTCTTTTTGATACAGTTGTTTTCAAATTTTATATTTTAAATTAATGCAGATATCTAACTAGTTTTACATATTTCTTGAACAAAAAATATCTGTACAAAAACTTTCACCATGGTAAAACTTTCCCAACTACAAATGTACTAGATTTAATAACATTGAAAATACTGGCAGACCTCTTAATGGAAACTTTCTACAGGTATTTAAAGAGTTCCTCTGCATTCTTTGCCTATATTTCTACAAATCTAATTCATTCACTAAGTCTGTGGTTTTTGACCTTGATACTATTTAACCTTTGATGTGAAATCCATATCTAGTTTATAAAGAAGCAGTGCTAAAGCCAGATTCTATAATCTTGTATAATTTTCTATAGTACATTGATTACATTAAACATGGCTTAAAAGGCTAAATTTTTAATTATAATTTTAAGTCTTCATTCAGTGAAATTTTCACATCCTGTTTTATTTTCAACTGTATGTTACTAAAATTTTAGATTATAATAAAGTTTAGCAAAAGAATAAATATTTTGTAATTTTAAAACAGCAAAATTTTTAAGTTTATCAGAATATCAAGTAAATGTAAAAATACTTTATCATGAGGTTCATATAAATAAAGAGTTAGCTTAACAAACAACTCTGAGTAATTCACTGTAAATAACATTAAAATAAGGAGAAATTTCTAATTTGATAATTTAATTGCACCAAAATAAGGGCATAGGTCGCTGCTTTCAATATAACATGAAAAAGGGGAAGTAAAATGAATTTTCACGTTGAAAATAGAAATTTATCAGTCTTAAGCAGCTAATCTTTGGTAGCAAATAAATACAATTTACATATGTAGTAATATAACAAGCACTTGCAATAAATGATTGTGGCTGATACTGAAACTGGATGTTGGTAATTTGCTTATAACCAGATGAATTAGGTTGACCCTGGATTGATTATCATATTAGCTTGACATATCTGGTACAAGCAAGCAAAACTATCACACTTTTGATTTTTCTTTCTTTTTTAAACTACTATGCAAGGCAAAAGAAGACCAATATCACTTTAAAATACCACGACACCGATCACTAAAAAGCACCAAGTTCATTATTATTAAAAGCATGTAATTCATTTCAAGTTGCTCTCCTGATCAAGACACAAGCAGATGTAATGATTCAGTACATCATTCAATACAGGATAAATCTAATTCACCTGATTTAAATCATATAACTAACATCTAGTTTCATGCATTTGCTCTAATCATTTGCAAGTATGCTGCTATATAAGTAGCTCTCAACTTTACTTTCTTTATAAAAAAATAACAAAAATTTCAAAAATGTGTGAAATTAAATTTACTAAGTACATTAAATGCTTCAATGAACTTAGTGAAAGTTATTATAAGAACTAAATCAAAATTTATCACTGAAAGTTCTAAATATTTTAAAAATTGAAAGTATTTTTAATATTTGTTCAAAGTACCTAAAACTCCAGCTCCATGAGAGCCACCATGTCTCTTTTTAATATTTGGAATTATCTGTAAAAATGCAGGAAATAAATTTCACATTAACAACTGTAATGTTTACAAAATCTATAAATAATATGGGACTACTCTAGATTTGTGTACACGGCCGCCATCTTGGATTTTTTTTTTTTCGCTAACTTTGGTGATTTTACTGTGTTTTGAGGAGTGGAAAAATTCTCGCCAATGTGTTTTAAGCAGTATTTTCAAAATGCTGGACATAGAATTTTTTTTAGCTTTTTTAATAAAAATCACCTGTTTAAATTATGAAACTTTGAAAAAATTTTGAAAAAAATCATTTAAACGTTGGACATAGATTTATTTTTGGGTTTTTGATAAAAACCACTTTTTTAAATTATGAAACTTGGAAATTTTTTTGAAAAAATCATTCTCAAATATTGGAAATTTTGGGGTTTTTTTAGCTTTTTTAATAAAAACCACCTTTTTAAATTATGAAACTTAGAAATATTTTTGAAAAATCCTTTAATCGTTGGGTCTTTTGCAGATTTTTTTTCTTTTTGAATTTTTAATAAAAATTACCTTTTCAAATTATGATCAATATAAAAAATTTGGTCAAATGGATTTTACTTACAGATAAAATTTCAATGCCATGTATTCAATTTGCCCTAACTCTTTGACTAATAGCAATGAATCACCAAAATATTATGCCAATATATTGTTAATTAGAAAAAAATATATAGCATTTTCGTACCACCTAAATAACTTGCAATTTAAAAATTATCTAAAATTCAGCTTTGAAAAATGTAAAAAAATTATGAACCCATAAATTTATGGTGAGTAACCAGAACCTTTTTTTTCTTTTTTTTGGGCATTGTGGTAATGAAATTTTACTTCAGATTTGACCTTAGCCAAATATTTTGTGCATACAATAAAATCGGGACAAGGATTAGTTGACCATTTATCCTGCTGTGTTGGAAATAAGAAAAAAAAAACCTTTTCCTAAACCAGTAACTTAACCTTAACTAACTTCTTAACTTAGGTTCTTGGGGAAAGAGAAGTTGAACTTCAGTTATTTAATTTTATTTGTAATCCACTACAACTTGGAATTATAAAAATTTTTAAAATAAATTATATTTAAAATGTATACTTTATTTTACATTTTATGAAAAAATGATGGCAGATAATTTTTACTTGAAATAAATGAAATGATGTATCATTATAGTATACTAATTGGCAATCGATAAACAAAATTAAAAGCAACTTAAATTTATTGAGTTAACAAAAAACTGATAATGGATTCAAAAATTTTCAACAAAAAGACTCTTAGTTTTAAAAATAATTTACTCTCAATTTTGGGTATAGTCAATTTGACTCAGATTTCCAGGTCGAGGCCGAGATCTGACCTAAAATTATTATACTGTAATTAAAAGATCAAATCAGAAATAACTGTTTGATCTTAAAATTAGAGAATTTGACATTGGGTTATTTTTACCAGAACGCCACAATTATCGCCATACGAAATGCACCAAACCCTGGCAGAAAAATTCAAGATGACGGCCGTGCACAAAAATCTAGAGTATCCCCAATAATATATAATCAAACTTTGAAAAACAATAAAATTATAACAAAAAAATTGGAAAATTCATGTGTATGCATGCATGCATGCATGTACACCAAGACAGAGAGATATAATATACATGCAGACATATATACAAAGAGACATAGATATACAGGGTGGCTAATAAATACTGTAACACTCCAAAAAATAAGAGTTAATGTTAATCGTTTGGAAAAACAATTTATCTATCTATTTGTGTGATTGGCAACTTTTTGTAAACGCAGACGATTTTTGTTTAAAGTAAAACATGTAGAATATTTTTAAAGATGGAAGCCAAAAGGTTAATGGTAAAATAGCTTTTTGATCGCGGATTTTCTGCAGGTAAAATATTTAAACAATTAAAATGCCTTGGTTTTAATAGGACGTTTATATATAGGACTATAAATCGATTATTGGATACCAATAGCTGTACAGATCGACCAAGGTCCGGTCGTCCACGCACTGTTCGTACAAAAGAACGTATCAAAAGAATTGGTGAAAAGATTCGAAGAAATCCACAACGTTCTGCAAATAAAATGGCCTGCAGAGGAGAACATCAGTCATAGAACTATGCAACTTATCATAAATGAAGACCTGGGTTTTCGCCCTTATCGCAAAAGAAAAGTTCAAGGTTTGTCTACTGCACAAATAGTAAAAAGGTTACAAAGATGTGAGAAATTGCTGAACCGGCACGGTAGCAAAAGTGTTGAAAAAATAATTTTCTCTGATGAGAAGCTGTTTTGTACAGAACAAAGTTATAATGCTAAAAATGATGTTGTATATTCAGCAACCTTCGAGGATATACCTGAAAATCTTCGAACTGTTAAACGCTTTCAGAACAAGAATTCTGTTATGGTTTGGGCTGCAGTGTCACACAATGGAAAACTGCCTCTGAAATTCATCGATAAAGGGGTAAAAATCAATGCTGAATATTACAAACAGGAAGTATTGGCTACACGTTTATTACCACATGCTAACAGATTGTATCCCAAAAAGAATTGGATACTTCAGCAAGATTCTGCACCGTCCCACCGATCCAAAACAACACAGGAATGGCTCCATGCCAATTGCCCGAAGTTTATCAAGCAAGAAGATTGGCCACCTTCTTCACCAGATCTAAATCCTTTAGACTATTGCATTTGGGGGATTTTAGAGTCTAAAGTAAATGCTAAGCAGCACAGAAGTTTGGACTCCCTCAAAGCTTCCATACGGAGTGAATGGGACAAATTACCTCATAAAATGATTCGTGCCGCAATAGGACAGTGGCGTAAGAGATTATCTTTAGTAATCGATAAAGATGGCGGTCGATTCGAGTAAAATTATTTCATGGTAAACTTTCATGTATAATGTTCATAATATTGTTGTATTTTTCATTTTCTATTTCATCTGTGTGTAATTAAATGATTCGATATTTGTCACAGTATTTATTAGCCACCCTGTAGATATTTACATGAAAGGTTAATAAAAGATTAGAACACAAGATAATCATTTCAAATTATAATTTGAAATGATTTACTCCAATCAATCTAGCATTTTTGTCACAATTGAAATAAAAATTTATATTCCCTTCAAGTATAACTTAAAAGCAAAAAGCCTAAAATTTTTAACAAATTAACTGAATTTTTAAAAATAAAAGAATGATATATATAGTTTATGGTTTTTCTTCAAATTCATGTCATTTTGTATTTTCAAAATATATTCAAAATTATCATACAATGCAAAATGTGAAAATTTAAGTATAAACTTCAAGAATATTATAAGAAAACTGATTCAAAGACAGACTGTTTTCTAAAATGTTTAGATGGAAGAGACACTTGTCTATGAATCAAAATTAACAGGAGCTTATAAATACAAAATATCTTTAATTAGCTATGCTAAAATATCTATACATAAATGTATATTAGATAATAATGGTGTATTTGGCTATAATACTGCAACTTCAGACATTATCTGAATGAAGCAAGAAAGGAGAGACAGATGACTGAAAAGAATTTGCAAATTGCTGAAGAAGCATAACACATCTCCAAAAATAAAATACAAAATAATTTATCTCCTTACTTCACTGTATTTTTCTGGTGAAGATGTTATGACAGTAGGACAAAATGAAGTTACACCATGCTGCAAGATGCCTTTTGCAACAGCATTTATAGACTCTTCAGCATTTCCCTTATTTAGAGTAGAAAAATCGTATCCAAGACCACCTATATATGAAATATAAATAGGTAAAATATTTTTGCTTTGCATATACCAAATTTTACATTAACTATATGTTTTTGTGTTTTATATGAAAGAACCTTAGATAAAAGATTAAAATAACTTCAGAGAGAAAAAAGAATAATAATGCAATTAAAAATGAGTGAAAGATGGAGAGTTAAACTATAGATATGAACATCTAGGTAATCTACCATAACCAACCTGAATATGGTTATGTCATTTTAAATTTTAAAAATATTTCCACTCAAAAAACTTTTAAATATGTGATGCAGCCCAGGAAAAGATACCTTAAGTTGAGGAAAATTAATTTCTAGCTTTTAACTGCACCTTATTCAGCAGCCTTTTAAAAAATCAGTTTAATTGGATAGAAAATGAAGGAGATACAACATTTAAAAAAAGTTTTAAAAAAATCATAGTTTTAAGAAAAACAGCTTTCAAAGTTTGAGATGCACAACACAAAATTTCGGAACATAACCTTCTCCAGAAATGTAACATTTAAACTACACTTAATTCCAGTGTTTAATTCCAGTGTTTAATTCCAGTACTTAATTTCCAGTGTTTAAATTCTTCTTATTGAGTAAATTTTATAAAGTATTTCTTTTTTTAAATAGCTTCATCAGTTAGAAATTGAGCAAGTTATAACCTTAAGAGTTTGAAAATTACCTTTCAGAAAAAAACCTTCCAAAATTATTGACAAATACAATTTTATTATGCAAAATTTTTAACATAATCAGTCTAAAAATGGTGCTACCAATAACTTTATTGTTACAATATGAAATAATAGCAAATACTCTAATATAGAAGAAAAATCTTCATGATGAGTACAGAATAATTATAATAAAAGAAAAGAAGAAATTCATACAGCATTATAGAATATTATATTAATTTTGATGTTTTGGAGGTTGACCTAATTTCTTCTTTGGAAATAATGGTGTGGTAGAAGAATGTGCCTCAAACTCACAACTAATAATCAAGAAAACAAGGAAGAAATTTGTACAGCTTCACAATAAATAGAAACAGTTTGTCACATTACTATCATATGACTTTCTGGAGAGAATCAAATCTACACAGCAAACTACATAACATAGAAGGTTAAGCTTTCATATACACATTGTCAAATGTTACTAAAATTAGCCGATTTTAGAACCTGACGATCAATAATTCTGCCATGAACAAGGTTCACTCTCCAAAGAGATTTAAATTTACAACTTAAGGTATCTTTTCATGTGTTGCATCACATATACAAAAATTAAAATTTCCCCATCTTTTCCTTTCAACCACTAATTTTATCTTATTTAGTATAAAGGACGTTTTATATTAAACAGCTTGAAACCTTTAGAGTTACAGCAGAGTGCAAAAATATAACTTAATACCTCACAGAAAATTATTTCTTTCCTTCATTTAAATTATTAGGTCTTAGGGGACTTATAAACTGATTCTTTTAAAAAAGTGGAATAGATCAAAAATTTTATATTACGTATGAATCAAGCAATAATATCGATTCATACAAATAATGGTGCATAACTAAGATAAAATATACATCATGTTACAAATCCATACAGCAACAGAAATACACATATCTAGGTTCAAGAATTACTTAGGTCACATATTTTGAGGACATTATATTCAAAATTACGTTTAAAAACGACAATTACCATTGATTTGTAGATCAATAAATCCTGGTGAAATTAACGCCCTGCGACAATCGATCTTCTCATCAGCAATAACTTTTTCATCATAAAACACTTTTTCTGGATTTACTATTTTAGCATCACGAACCCACAAGTCATCTTCGTATATTTTAGAATTTCTCAGAATTTTACAGTTATAAAACTGATATAATTTTCCAGTTGATGACATGATTGTTTCGAAAGATTTAAAGATGGCTTCGTCACAGTCTTTTGAATTAAAATTATCTTTACTTAAATTAAAATTCTCTTTACTTGAATTAAAATTCTCTTAAAAAGGTATATATTTTTACGCAATTTATAAGGGAGAATCAATGTATAAAAATTGAGATACAAGAGTAACTTAATCAACGCGTTTTTCTATTATACATTATTCCCGTAAATTTTAAGTTTTTACCGTTAGCGGACCACAACAAGCGCAAACAAAATCCCACTCTCAATATCACATAAAATATTGCGCAACTGTTTAGATAGTTATCTTCAGTTATCAATACTACTTAAATGAGAGCACCGCACTAAGTCATTCATAGGATACATAGGGATACACAGATTAACACATTGATATATTTACTTTCAAATATAATTATAACATTACATTTTAATACGCATGGTAAATTCAGACAATTTAAATTTTCGTTGTTTTCGGTTTCTAGTTTCCGAATCCATCAAAAATTCGTTGAAATCGAATATCGAACATTCGAATATCAATCTACTTTAATAACATATAATCGATTATGTGTACAGTATATTATGTGTGTGAAATTCATGAAGCTATAGACTTTATGATGTAATTACATACTAATGTTTAAATGTTGTGTGAAAAGGTATCGGTAAGCTAGAAGACTAATAGCTTAGCTGCTGAATATTTGGCTTTATGTTGTTGTTGTTGTTGCTTATGCTACTTGACCGACATCAACATCAGATCAAGTCCCGAAGGCCATGGGCGACAAAGGTGCGGCTCCTGTATTGAATTAGCACTACAAGGGTCGGAGTCAACCTTGGCTAAATGACTGGTCCCATAATTTTGAAACGAGTCAAGTGAGGAGACCGGAACACTTGGCCCCGCACCTCCAGAGGTAAATTTGAGAACTTGGAGGACATTGTAGCCGTGCCCTATTTTACGTGCCCCGGCCACCATTAGTGAACATGGAGGTAGATTTGCAGCGAAGAGCATCGAACTAGGGACGTTCAGGTCACAGGCCCGCTGCTCTTGCCAACTGGGCTACCGCGTTTCAAATGAGAGAGCGTTCGGGACTGGCCCGAATCCTCGTTGCGGCAGCGCCGCCTCCACTATTAAGGAGGGGCCCGGTCCCCGCGTCGACGGCGGGAACCCTGTAACTGGTGGCATTATGAAAATATATTTTAATATTGAAAATTAATATAATGGAAGGATCGCCTAACAGAGACACATGAAATAGTTTAACTGAGGTCTAAACAATTTTCAAGTTCAGCAGAGAAAAGGCTAAGGGATATTCAACTGCAACAACCACTAAACGTTATCATTAAAATTTAATATAATGGAAAGATTAACCATAAACACCCAGGTAAACCATTTAATGGTTAATCCTGGAATCGCTAAGTTCAAAATTAGCGATTTAGCAGTATCTATTCGTCATCGGCGATTCACTTGTAACACTTTTTTGATGATGATGTCACAGTTGGAGAATCGTGAATTCACAAAACAAGCGTTCAGCAAATTTTGGATGATTTTAAGCGAATGTGGCTCGGTAAACATATTTCAAGTTAGGGCTTGTTCACACAGAAGTCCGGTAGCGGAAGCATAAAAGGAAAGATAGCGCTGTGACGGAAATAAACCAATCATAGGCGTTAAAAATTTCGTTGCTAACCATTTGGAGGTTTGTCATTGTTAAATATACACTCATGGACAAAAAAATTAGCGCACCAAGAAGGAGTCGTCAAAATGAAACGAAATTTTACATACGTAATGACTACTTTGATATAAGTAAATGATAAGAAAATCAAAGAAAAAGAATAATTTATTTCAGAGAAAAAGGCAAAAGAACGGAGGAGTTAATACTCCGTTGGACCCCCTCTAGCGCGAATGCACGATGCGATACGATCGGGCATTGAGTCATACAATTTCTGTATGATGTCTTGAGACATTTAGTTCCATATTTGCTGTAACCTTGCCTCTAGTTCCTTCAAACTCGTGGGATGCCCAACTCGTCGTCCCAAATGATCCCAGATATGCTCGATTGGAGACAAATCTGGGGATCGGGCAGGCCAAGGAAGGGTAGTAACAGTGCGGAGGCAGTCTTGTGACACCCTTGCCGTATGAGGCCGAGCATTGTCTTGTTGAAAAATGGCTCCTGGGAGCCGTTGCATGAGTGGCAACAATGTGGTTGCAGGATTTCATGAACATACCGCTGGGCTGTCATGGTGCCACGGAACAATACTAGGGGTGACCGTGTATTGTAGGCAATGGCACCCCATACCATCACACCAGCTGTTGGAGCGATGTGTCGCTGTACAGCAAAGGCAGGATTGAAGCGTTCACCACGGGCTCTCCACACACGAACACGATTGTCATCACTGCCGAGATTGAATCTGGATTCGTCGCTAAATACGACCTGGTTCCATTCCGCTGCAGTCCAGTTTCCTCGTGCGCGGCAAAACTCCAAACGGAGGCGTCGATGGGTGGGCGTCAAGGGCAGCACACGTAATGGGCGCCGCGATACCAACTGTCCTTCAGCCAGGCGCTTTCGTATGGTTCGAGAAGACACAGAGGCCCCTAGTGAAGGTGCTACCTGTGACTGGATGGCGGCCGATGAAGCAGTTGGCTGTACGCGTGCATTTCTTACGATGTGGCGGTCTTCTCGACGACTGGTCTGTCGAGGGCGTCCTGAGCCTGGTCTTCGGTACATGACATCTCTCGGTCACTGGTCCAACACCTCCTCACAACACAATCAGAGCGGCCTAATTGACGAGCTACTCGCCTAGCGGACCACCCTAGCTTCCATCATCCCGGACGATTCTCCCCCTCTCAAACTGCGACAACTGCTATATTTGTCTTCGAAACACGCGATAATGGCATGTCTATCTCAGCTCTTCCTTGTAAATGATTCAGCACACTCAAACAAGCTTTGGTTACCTGTTTTATACTCCACAGAGTACGATGTTCAATGCGCCTCTACCGCTATACGTAATGCGCAATCACGCTGCTTTCTAATCATTTGCATATCTCCCGACATGTACCCTTCCTTGCAAGTTTCGTTCGATCCCGCAATTATTTCTTGGTGCGCTAATTTTTTTGTCCATGAGTGTATTTTAATACTTTAACGCTTCCGCTACCGGACTCCTATGTGAACAGGCCCTTACGGCGTGTTTTCATTAGACAACGCTACAGTCCACAACATCACTCGGTGCTTTCTTTGCAAGAACTATACTGAATATGGTAACCTGCCTGTGGGCTTGCCCTAAAAATTATCTTATTTACACTTATGAAAAAAATGTTCACATTTTAAAATTATTTTGAAATGAACATAGAGTACATTTTAAAATAATTGAATATAGAGTTCTTTGACAAATCAATTAATTCTTCGTTAGCCTTTGTCAACATACCTATGGCTAGAATATCACATTGAAGTGACTGAACAATCAAGATGTTTTTCTCTTAATTTTTCCTTTATTCACTGAATTAATGATTGAAGCTTCTTTTTTTGTTGTTTTCAACGAACCTATATGCGAAATTATCACAGGTACTCAGTCATCAGATAGCGTTACATTGTGTTTAATTATGAAAGTTTCGACACAAACTTTCAGTTTTTAATATTTTGCTTCCATAAATTAAAAAAAAAAACTTTTAGCTGAACTTCGAATTTTTGTAATGAATCTTAAATATATAAGCACCATTCGTTCCGTGTAAGGTATAAATTTAGTTCCAACTTTAAAAATAAATCTGCCAAACAAGGAAGTAATACCTCTTGTTATGTATGCGTAATCGATTTTTTTCCTTTTCATAAACACTGAAACTTAGGAAGTATTGGGTTACAGTCTGGATCAGTACTGGATTAAGTTCTTAGGAATGTTTTCATTACCATTTACTTTGGCAAGCAGTTCCTGACTGAGTTCAACAGGGTTCTCTGTCTGGTCATCATTCAACAAACTTGGCACGAAATTTGCTCTTACGTGACGCAGCTGAAGTTTGCATGAAATTTGATGAAAAATCCTATGCTGAGGTCCACTTCGTCAGCAACTTCTCGAACAGTCAAACGGTTATTTCCACGAATTATAACACGACCGTTGTCGACACTGTCGTCGCCTGTTGCTGCGAAAGACCGTCCAGGCATGGAAACTTCGCAACCTGACATTCTGCCCTTAAACCACTCAAATGTCTCTAAAAATTTTTCCAAATTTAAAGCAAAATTGTACTCACACACACTGTTCTTCAGGCTCTTTCATTCTCACTTTGCATCAAATCAGACGATTAGTTGTGCACATGCTCACTTCAGCAAGTGTAGCTTGACGACGATTATAACTTAACAGGGCAAATGGCAATTTCTTGTCAAAACCCACCGCGAGGCCTATCTAGTAGCCATAGCGCGTTCTCTGCACCTGTTGGCACGCTATTTAAAAAGTTCGATCTTTATTTGTTTTTTAACATGCCTTGTATGCTTGGATACTAGTGCTGCACTTTGAAGACTTCAGTGATTTCATGGCACATCCGGGTTCTTTAACGATGCGGACAAAAATACCACTATTTTTACTACACATTGCCCGTGTATCGTCTATACATATACCAAGAAAGTTTAACAATGCAGTTATTTCAATTAACATAAGTATTTAGTCTTAAATGTTTCCTAGCTAGTACCTCGAATAACTGTCCCATAATGTAGGAAATCTTTACGAGCCTCATTATTCTGTATATTTCAAATAAACACGTCTAATAACACTGTACAACATGAAAAATGTCCGTCAGATGAAAATGTGTGTTTCTTGTATATTTTTGGCTGAAAATAACGAATCTGTAATTATTTTTTGTTTACCACGCATCATTTTCCCTAAAATCCACATTTTAGCAATGAAAATCTATACTGTAGCGGCAAGCGCCGCTACACAAAATAAGTTTATTTAGAAGACGACAAAGCCATTTTGTAGACTATTTTGCGGAGAAAGAAGACATGTTATATTGCTGTGATGTGAATGGCCTATTTCAGGCATTGGAACATGAACATAATCCAGCAGAGTGGCACCTGTTTATTGACTCGTCGAAACGTATTCTTAAAGCAGTGCCCCTTCATATTGGCAATGTTTGTCCGTCTGTTCCTGTAGCATATTCTACAGGGGTGCAACAGGGATACACTAAATTCTGCAGCTTTCTCTGCGAATGGGACAGCCGTGACAGAAAAAACCACTTCTTCCGTAAACAGTGGCCTGCAAGAAAAAACATATCACATGAACCACTTGTGAATCCGCAATAGTCTTTCCACCATTGCACATTAAACTCGGTTTGATGAAATATTTGTAAACGCTCTGGACAGAGAAGGAATGGTTTTCTTGCATCTCAGGAACAAATTCAAAAAATTAAGTGAGGTAAACGTAAAAGAAGGGTTTTTATTGGCCCTGTAACGACTCCCGTACAATAGCGAATATTTTGTGCGGGGAAATTTCAGGAAGACCAACCAATGCGCGGTTTGTGCACGAAATTGATTTAGACGGCTGAAGACAGACAGTCCTGGCAACATAAAGACCGGAAGTGCTACCGACAGCTCGCGGAACAGTCGTCAGCTACAAAAAGGAAGTTGCCGATCGGAGGCGCCTAGTCGTCTGGGAACAATAACTGAATAAAGAAAGGTGGCGTTTTCCAGACTTTTCGAGAATGTTCAGCCGAAGGTATATAAAAGTCGCCGGACGCGAGTTATTATGATTCAGGAATCAGAGATTAAGTTGTGCAGAGTAACGCTGGAGCCGGAGACAAGGAGATACTGTCGGGCCTAGAATAGACTTGAATGAACGCAACGACAACTCAAGTCTGACCTTCCTCATCGATGCCGTGAACCCACGAATTTAATCTTTTATATATACTGTAAATAGCCTGTATTTAGTCGAGAAATGCAATTAAAGCATTAAACACAAAAAGGCTGGCAGTCTTTTATTTCAGGCAAAGTCCTTATAGCCCACAAATTAAAGAAGTCTTTCGTGATGAAGAGTTTGAAATAAACTGTCACAGCAGAAAAAGAAGTTCGTCTGGCATTCAAATCAGTGTGCTCCCGTTTCCTTGGAAATGAGAGAGCTGAAAACCTAGGAACATCTTGTTGGGACATGGTTTTAATGCTTTCGTGTTGTAGGTTGCAATGGTCTTAAAAACTACACTTTTGCAACCCACAGCTGGATCTCTTTTCTCAAAAACCTTGGGCGCAATAGTGATGAGCATAGGGAAAGGTTTCATACCGGGCATCTCTATGTGTGAAAGCGTTTCAGTGGACGATGGAATGGAGATATGCTAACTGATATTGCTGGTTTTGTTATAGGGACCCCAAAACAGGTGTCTACAAGAGGAAACGACCAAAAAAAAAATCATTTTTAGTGTTTTGTGTTTTCTATATCAAGCCTCTGTTACATTTCTCTGCAACCAATTTGTATAATATGGAGAAATTGGGTCTTCTACAAAAACGGTACGCGATGGACCATTTGTTTGATATTGAATCAAGCACCTTTTGTTTATACAGAATCCCAGTTTCATCTTAAAGGGCAGAAAAACGTTCAAATTTGTTGTACAGTGTAATCTTAACAATGTTAAGGTCATTGCGTAATAGTTCTATGTATTGAACGATGGTATGTCGCTTGTGTTTGGTAGGACATGCAAAATGTGCAGAGCCGTACTGGATTAAGTTTGCCCACCATCAAGGGAATGGGGATTTCAGCCCTCACAGTATAAATCACAATTCTGAAATCTCGATCGGTAAAATCAATCATATGAACAGAGTTATGATTCAGACATTCTAACTTTTCTATGCAGAAATGAAGGAATGTACGCGTATGTCCATCCCAGTGTCCCCGTGAGAATCATATCAGCATTTTCAGAATAACTGGCAGATGGTGTATGTATACATCAAAGTCGCTAAAAGTGGGTCCGAGGTAGCTTAGTGGTAGCGCATTTGGCTTCGGACTAGGGTTTTCAGTTAATCTCAACAAAAACCATTAAATACCTTTGTGTCTAGGCGGATACGAGCAAGTTAAATCCACAGACCGGAAAGTCCTTCCACGAGGTCAGTCAGTGGGGGAAGGCGAAAGCCCCTAAGATGTCAACCCTGGAGTAGCTTGATCGAAATTGAGGGTGGCATGAAGGAAACGATGTTGACTCACCTGTATGGTGCTCCCACATAAAAAGTATTTAAACAATTTCCGCGGTTCTATGGCGTAACGCCCCTATCAGAACCAAGTGCCTCGGCATTAGAGGGGAAAAAAACCCGCTAAAAGTTAAGATGGCGGTAGATGTTAGAGAAAAGTGATATGACTTCCTGTAAAAAATATTAAAACTGGGAGACTATAACACCACGGTTACCAAACTGGGAGGCGCGGACTATTGCCAGGAGGGGGGGGGGGGGGACGTCAAAACTTATAATAAAAAATCAATGTTCATACCATATCTCTAAATAAACGAATACACCATAATATCTATAAATAGACGAATTGAGTTGACAACCATCGAAAAGAAAAATTCATAGAATTGTCCATGCGATAGTTCAGTAAAACAAATGTTTCAAAATGAAATCGTAATTCAGCTTGAATAAATCTTAGGTGGAAAGTATGAATCTTTGTATTGCAAGCAATGCAAGTGCTTCTACCGTTTGTGACGTACTTATTTATGCAAAACGGGCTTTTCGGGCACTGGCTGCAATGAAAAACCAATTATCGAACCAGGTTAATAGTCGAAAAAGAGTTTTCTACTCTGACACCATATAAGACACCTCTCGATGACTTAATATTCATAAGCATTATTATTTAGGTGGATGAATTGAGATAACTACGGACGATCAAACTCTACATCGTTACTACAGGCATGTCCTCAGCTAGCTAGCTTCTAACTGAAGATTTCATTTTGGAAATCTTGAAAATATTTTCCAAATTCGTCTAGAATTTGTTGTAGGCTTATCTCCGTAGTGCCGGTTAACGGTTTCAAGTGAATGTCTGTACTGCTTCTTAGTTCTCTTGCACACACGTGGCGAAAAAACAGCCTTTTTGTCTTTTTCCGATTCATTTCCATATCGTAGAGCATCAATATAGTCCTCAAAATCTTGTTTCCAATTTCTCCCACGCTACCGGCGGATTTGTACCTGCATCGAAAGGATGTATCGCTGGTAGATTACTCGTCATTTTGCGATCGTCAGTTTCTTCTTTTTCAGGCGATTTTTACCTGGAATTGGTGGACGGTGTTCTACTCTGACGCCATATAAGATACTCTCGATGACTTAATATCATAAGCATTATTATTTAGGTGGATGAATTGAGATAACTACGGCATCAAACTCTACATCGTTACTACAGGCATGTCCTCAGCTAGCTAGCTTCTAACTGAAGTTAGTGGCTGATACGCTTTTATTTACTTTTTGTACAACAGGTGCTGCCATCTACATTATATATATTAAATATCTTACAAGTGGCCAAAATTCGATAAACGAAAAGCGAGGAAGTGAAGAGTACGCTGAAGAACAATCTGTAAAGCTTCGAAGATCAAGTCTACCATCTTTAATTTTAGACAGCATTTCATTATTGGTGGAACCGACTGTGTTGTATTAAAAGATAAAAAACATCCAGACCGGCGGAGGCCTGCGTACATGATCCGTGAAAAACCAGTCGCAGAAGGAAAGTCCCTCAAACAGTTAATATTGGAATAAATGTACCAAGCGAAACGATAAGTGGTCATCACGTTAGAATAAGGGTTAAGGGAGCGGTTATGACTTAAATGCTGCCAAAGGAAGATACCATGTTGACTGTCGCAACAAATTCATGGGGGGTACTATCAGTAGCTGTAGCTGGACAATCTATCGGTGAACCCTCAAAGCCAAGGATGACGACAAAACCATTCAGAGCAGTTGTTGAAGTCATATGAAAGAATATGGAATTCGGTAGAAATATTTAAGTTGTACGAAGAAAGTGATGGAATAGTGGTTTAAGTCGCAAGAACCTTATAATGGCATTAACTGATAAGTTTCAGTCGGCTAATTGTATTGACCTTACCTGGTTACACAAGCATAGTTATTTTTCGCCAAAAGGTTAGTAAGGTTCGTAGACTTCACACCAAACGAAGACCTCTTAAGATGTTTTGGAATGTATGATGTACTTTCAAGCATATAAAGAAATCAAGGATATAGGTATTGCTAAGGATTCTATGAATACAGACCTCACGACAGAGGATGTTTGTGAAGAAACCAAGCACAGACTCTGATGAAACTATTAACTTCCTTAAACCCAAGACTTAATAACCACTCCTCCTGCTCTACTTATAGGAAACTTGGTTACAGGAATCCTATTGAACACAGCCACGAGTTTACAGATTGCTCTAGGTGTCAAAGTAAGATTTAAAAACGACTTTCTCAGTTTCTACATAGCTTCAAGTAGTTTGCTCGTATGATGAAATCTTTAGATTTATAAGATCTGCAGCCATGCTGCCGCAAAAGATATAATACACTGCTGGCCACTGTAAATGCAACACCCCGAAGGAAACATGCAAATAACATGAAATTACAACATGCATTATAGTCCAGTCAATTTGTGCTCAAAAGGGGCCCTCGAGGAAAATTTTGGGGTAGTTTTGATTTCTTCCATCTTTATATGTTTTTTGGGTGCTGAATCCGAATCTGAGGTTTGTTAACAAATTTTCGGTGACCGCAACATTGAAAAAAAATGCAAAAAAAGGTAAAAATTTTCATTTTTTGGCGGTTTTTTGCTTATAACCCGGAAACTATCAACTTTTCGTATATAACCCAATTATCAAAATTAAAGTACATAAAATTTCCTACAAATTTCACTATTTAGGTTTCTTTCTCCGACGGACCGTTGGGCTCAAGCGCTATTTGAAAATTGGCGTATTTCGGCTATCTCCACAAAAACCCACTTTTTCCACTCCAAAATTCTAATTTATTATTAATGGCTGTCAATTAGTGAATTCCTCCCAGTTCTCTGCACATACCTTATTTAGATCGTATATGTAGAGGTACAGGTAATTTTTCCAAAAATAAATAATGTTCAAGTTATTTAAGAAGTCCGAAATTGTACAAATTGGTTGTAATTGTTACAAAAAACTTGAAATTCCAAAGAAAAATCTTGAAAAATTATTACATTTTATTATATTGTATACAATACATATGATCATATATTACATTATTATATGAGCCGGTGTCGTTTAGAGGGTCCTGCTGAGGTTCTTCGAAGGCGGCGAGTCCTGGCAAGGTTCGGGTTGTTCTGTCGTCAGAGTCGGGGCTTGTTTCATCTGGAAAAATGAAAGAGGTGGTGCGAAAACAACAACTTTGGATCACTATTCTTAAGGAGAGATGAGTGATTACGAAATAGATTGTGAGATTAGACATACCTTCCGCATCATGTAAGCGTATTTCTTCAGTCTGTTCTTCAGTCTGTACCCATGAAGTGAAAGGTGCGGTATCCGTCGATTGTATGTACATGCAAATCAGCATTATCGTACACCTGCTGGGAACAGCATGGCTGGTTAACTTTCAGCTGGATCGCTGGCTGACAGCTGATGCTTTCAGGCGGACAGCCTCTATGTAAGTCGAACAAAATCCCAATGAGGAAACCACCATCGACTAATTTCCTTGAGCCGTTACTTCTTGTACATTCGCAATCAGCATTACGATAAATCAGCAGTACGATAAATCAGCATTATCGTACACCTGCTGGGAAAAGCTGGCTGGTAACTTCAGCGGATCGCTGCTGACAGCTGATGCTTTCAGGGCGGACAGCCTCTATGTAAGTCGAACAAAATCCCAATGAGAAACCACATCGACTAATTTCCTTGAGCCGTACTTCTTGTACAGAACACTGCCAACCCTACGAGGACTGGTGAAAAACGAATTGTAGCGAACTGAGGTTCGTAGTGTCAACCAGTAGATGATTTAAACACACCCGGTATACATCACTCATTACATAAACAAAACAAATGCAATTATTAATAAACTGGATGATTGATGAGATATGTACACTGCACAGATGTAAGAGAACTTCGTACCTGAGGTAATCACACTCGATTTAATCGGCGTGGGGCGGAGTAAGAACACAGAAGTCCGCTAGGCTACAGAACTGGCTCTGCTTCAATGATGAAGAAACGGCACTTCTCCTGACGGGAAAGGGCTCCCCAATAATATCAACGGCGGTGATCACTGCACGCACCCGGTAGCGATGAAAATATTAAATTAAGGAGAAAGGACTCCTCACTGGAAAATAAGGTAGCAAAGGCTCCTTCCACGAAGACTGGTCTCCGACAATAGTGGAGTATGTTTACTCCTGCAGGAACTAGATCGTCGCTGCAAACAGTCACAAGGGACTCTGAACCGGTAAGGGCGGCAAACCCGGCTGCTCTTAGAACTGGATCCGCTACGTGTCAGGAACTAAAAGACGCAAGCCACGACTGAGGGGATCCATTCTCTTTTTATAGAAGACCTCCACCGGATATTGCATCACTCTCCAGAAGTCGAACGATCTAGAACAAGTGAGCAACGGAAATGGGTTTCCTGGGGCGATAATGAAATATTTTCCCCGGGTCTAAAGCGGCCGCCTTTTTAGTTTGTCCTCCAAGCCACTTCAAAGAGTCTCAAAGGGCCGCTTCGGTAAAATGCGAAAGGCATGAGTCTTTTGTTTAGGCACGCGACGCCTCCAGGATGCTGCTTAACAATTGATAGTTCATGAATGAAAGCACCTGGGGGTCTCCTGTCATTTATAACTAACATCAGCGGTGTCACTCGGTGGCGATGACTAAATCAAGAAAAATGACCATGTCCCCTAAGGTTCTGTGGAACAAGTCTATCGGATATGACACAAAAGGAAAATGCCGTCAGCTTATTGCCACCTAGTCGTCGGAAATTTTTGATGGGTCTCAGGCCGAGATAGAAGAATTCTTTGTGTAACGGAGAGGTTTGAAATGCAATCTCTACAGAATATCTGGGCCTCACTGCTGCTACAAAGACTATGAGCCAGTGCTGTGTTCTTCTTCTTCCACATATTATGGTCCCCACGTTTTTTGTTTAGTACAACTGCTTCCAAAATCTACGGAGACTTTCAGGAATGAAGTTCCTCATTTCCTTCCAAAAATTTATCAGGTGAGGGGTACTGTGCTGTCTCATAAACCTGGCTCCTAATATCCTCAACAACAATTGCAGCAGCCGTCTTAATAATCCGGAGTCTTTCCTCTTGTTCTTTTTTTAACGCCTGCTGGTACCAAGCATCATTTAAAATTTTATACCCTGTGTTTATGAAACATACTACCAGCATCTTGTTTGGAGAACAGGTCATTATTATATCGCTTCCATATTTTTTGAGTAGATGAGCTTTAACTGTCTTTATGTCAGGACGATAATCCCCTTCATTTGGTTCCACTAACTCGTCTAGCGTAAACTGACATTCTCCATCACTATTCATCAAGATAAGTGTAGACATATTCCATTGCTGCTTCAACATGATTGGCGAATGGACCCCTTTTTCTCTTCTCTTGAATTTTTTGGGCGATTGTACAATTTCTCATGCATAAAACTATGATACTGACAATCAGAACACCAAGTCTGAGACAGGCAGAAGACGTTTGATTATGGCTTGTCCATACTCATCACACGTTCTTCTGCCCTTTTTATGATAGTTTCCTTGGACTTCAAAATTCGAACCTGATACACAATATTACGATTGGTTTTCTTTTTTCTTTGTGTTCTATAAAGTCAGGTGTTATGACGAGGCCACACATAAAACAATGAGTTTGAAATTGAAATGCGCTTCAGTAGAAACGTCTTTTGACTTGCTCTCTACCCTGTTCCGCCTTCTTCAACTGCGCTGCAATCATTCTTTTATTAATGTAGTTTGTACGACATCGCTCATGAACATCAACTGCAGATTGTTTTCACGTAGCTGAACATGCTCACCATCCTTCCTCTTCTTTCTTGACTCGATAAAACGTTTTCACAAACCTCTTTGCCGCACCGTTATCACCTTTCTACGTTATTATCCAGCACTTCATCACAATAAACACCCATTTGAAGCCATTTTTTAACACTAAGCGTAAATAAACTTTTGATCGTGTTGTCGTTGGATTTCTAACACTGAACTATTTGCTTCCTTCGCACTGCCACTGGTAGGAATCGGAAGGATGGCCGGTGTTTTTATTTTTGGTTTTTTTTTTGGAGGGGGGAGGGAAGGAAACCTCGTGAACATATGAAGGGACTTGAGACTGGGTCAACACCCCTATATCGGATTATAGGGGGTGTTGATTGGGTACGCATGTACACGGTGACGTAGTTGGCCTTGAGTCGTCTGTGAAGGAATCGAATAGAAGGAAAGAGGGATTTTAAACCAACGAGGCAGTTATAAAATCATTTGGTGAGGCTCGCCGAGAATAAATACATGAAAAGACGTACAAGATGGAATTATATTTGCACAGAATTTAAATACAATGTGATTTGAAAATCCTACATTGTATTGGATGGAGGAAATTAAATGACAGCCTTTAATGATAAGTTTTGGAGTGTAAAAAGTGGGATTTTTGCGGAGCCAGCCGAAATACGCCAATTTTCAAATAGCGCTTGAGCCCAAACGGTCCGTCGGAGAAAAAACCTAAATAGTGAAATATTTGTAGGAATTTTATGTACTTTAATTTTGATAAATTGGGTTATATACGTAAAAGTTGATAGTTTCCGAGTTATAAGCAAAAAACCGCCAAAAAATGAAAATTTTTACCTTTTTTTGCATTTTTCTTCAATGTTTGCGTCACGAAATTTTGTTAACAAACCTCAGATTCGGACTTCAGCACCCCAAAAAACATATAAAATGGAAGAAAGAAATCAATAACCTACCCCAAAATTTTCCTCCGAAAAACACAATTTGACTGGACTATTAAGCGGAGGTGAGATATGCAATATGATTAGAATTTCAGCGCAGACGCACATAACGCGCGCCTGTGGCGCCACTTCAAAGCACTATTTTAAGGCTTGGAGATTTCGACGATTTCAAGGTCGGCAATTATGTTTTCTTGTGGTTTTTTCAAAAAAACGATCAATTATGCCTCGTCGAAAACAGCGACCTCTTTTGATCAAGTATCCGAAGGTCGACAGAGGAAGGATAGTGGCCTACCGAGATTGGGATTATCTTTCAGGGAAATCGGTAGTCGTGTTGGACGAACCAAACAACTGTAATGCGGATATGTGATCGTTGGATGCAGGAGGGTACGACGGACCGGCGTGTTTCGATCGCATCCACCCTCAGCGCACCACTTCACGTGATGACAGGCAAATTGTGCGCATGGCAGTGACGGATCGCTCAGTCACATCACGAACCATAGCACAACACTGCAGTCTGTAACGCCTCATCCAGTGTCTGCGCGTACCATTCGTGCGCCCGTTTACAGCAGAGTGGTCTATCCGCAAGACGTCCATTGCCTTATCTACCATTGACGCAGAACCACAGACATCTCCGCCGCCAATGGTGCGATGACAGAAGGATGTGGACGCAGTGGCGTAGCTAGAACTTTTGCCGCCCGGGGCGGTCTCCAATTTGCCGCCCTTTCTAAGTCAATCATTGGTGGTTTTTATAAATTAATAAACCTAAATAAATAATTGTAATTGAGACCAAACTATAGGTGGGGAACATTTTTTACCATTGGATGCCATATTTAAATTAGGCAGTAATAAAGGAGACCGCTTAAGTTGATATACCTATAAATGTAACTTTTATAAGACCACAAGAAACTTACGGAGGTCACAGTTTTCCTCACCTATGAGACAAAACATATACCTAATTTATAAAAAAAATTCCATAAAATATGTTTTATTTATATTTTTATATTTATAATAAAAATAAATAATTTCATTTCTTTTGGATCGACAAACAAATTGTACACATATGTGTTGTAATCAAAACATATTTATATATTTACTCTTCTAACTTTCATAGTAGAAAAATAGTGTATAATGCTCTCAAAATTTATATTACTTTAATTTCTTGTTCTATAGACAATATTGCAAGATTTTGTAGTCTTAAATCTCTCATTGTGGAACGAAGATAATTTTTTATTAACTTCAATTTGGAGAAGCTTCTTTCGCAACTAGCGACACTGATAGCAATTGTTAAAAAAATTCTAGCAAAATTACAATGTTGGGTGCAGAATTTCCCAATCTATACTGTTGAATAATTTTAGTAGATCAAGAGGGCCTTCCCGTCTTTCCAACGTTTTGCGTCTTCTTGTAGTGCAGGTACAGCCATAAAAACCTGGATCCTTTTCTTTCAATATAGAACTGTTCTTTATCAATGTCAATAAAGTCATTTATTGACATTCAGATTCTTCATTTAGCAGGTTACATGGTATTATACACAAATATTTTCTTGTAAGGACATGCAACTGATCAAAGCGTTCTTTTATTTCCTTTAGAATTCTATCCATTGATAAAAACATTTCTCTTCGTACTTCATTCAATAACATCGCGCACGGAGTAGTACATAGAACTTCTACTCGACGTCGGCACCATTGATGTCTGTATCCGAGCAAAATTTTTAGAGATAATATTTTCAACCCTACATTGACTTGACGATAAGGAAAAATATTCGAAATCATATAGGAATTCATAATTCGTAGAAATCGAATAGTAAACTTATGAATTGAGCAAGTGGTTTTTTACAACTAATTCTAAATAAAAATATGCCGCCCGGTGCGGACCGCACCCCCTAGCTACGCCACTGTGTGGACGGCAGAATGGAATGAATTGTCTTTACTGACGAGTCACGCTTCTGTCTGCAACACCACGATGGTCGCATTCGAGTCTGGAGACACCGTGAAGAGAGGATGCTGAACAGCTGCGTTATGCACCGACACACTGGTCCTGAACCGGGTATTATGGTATGGGGCGGTATTGGATATCACTCTCGCACACCTCTAGTACGCATTGCCGGTACTTTAAACAGCCAGCGCTACATCTCCGAGGTGTTGGAGCCAGTTGTCCTTCCTTACCTTCAGGGCTTGCCCACAGCTATATTTCAACAGGATAATGCGCGACCACACGTGGCACGCATTGTCCAACGGTTCTTCGTCAATTCGCCAGATTGAATTGCTTCCCTGGCCGCCTCGCTCTCCGGAATCTTTCGGCGATAGAAAAACATGTGGTTCCACGGTTGCTGTACGATTATACCAGATTCCATCCCCAGCTGCCACAGCAGATCAACTTTGGCAACGTGTGGAAGCTGCTTGGTCTGCTGTACCCCAAGAACTCATCCAAAGTCTCTTTGACATCAATGCCGAGGGCGTGTGGCAGCGGTGATCTCCAACAATGGCGGCTACTCTGGCTACTGATTTTGGCAGGAACCACACTTAGCAGAAGTCTATAAATTTAATCATTTGATACTTGGTCAACATGTTATCTACAAAATAAATTTTGTTGTGATATCTCTTCTCTTTCTTGGTGTTGCAATTTGGGTGGCCAGCAGTTACTTCAGGAATTACTACTTGATGCTTAGAAAGTTATGGTTGATAACTTTAATGCAGACATAGCTTCACAAAATGGTAAATTGTCAACTCATTCCCTTGCGATGCTTGTGACACAAACAGAAAAAAGTGATTCTCAAAATGATGATCTCCGTTTAAATAATCGCAACAAAATTCCAATAAAAAAAACTGAAATGTCTAAAGCTATCCCATACAATCTACACATGTTCCATACAATGAACAAAACAAACCAACCATGCCTGTAGAAGCGACTTAAAAAACACCTCTGCCTCTGAAAGTTTTATGCCAGAGTAATTTCCTAATGAGGCCAAACAGAAGACTTCAAATTTCTCAAGGCCATTTTCTTCAAAGAGCAATGCCCAGAGTATAATGGATACAATATACTAACATGTAGAAAAAATTGAGATGAAACCAGCAACCTCTTCCAAATATCAACCCCTGATCGACATGATTCCTTCTCATCCAGGCACAATGATGACATCATTAGTAGAAGCTCAACGGCTTACTAAGCTAGAAGGTCAGGATTTTACTATATTTACATACGACCAACAGTTGTATAGAGTTGCATTACATATCACTTGGACATTTCCAAAAAAGTTTGCCAACATAGTCTGAAGTCTTGGAGGTATGCACTTGTTGATGAGCTTCATTGGTAGTGTTGGTTCTTCGATGGCTGACATTGGCTTATCAGAATTGATGTCTGGTGTGTTTGCGGGAGTCCTGAAGATGATGAAAGGGGAAAAGTTTCCTCAAATATGAAAGCTTTAAGGATGGTTGCAGTAGAAGTCTTGCGGAGTGTATTTGATGTTCACCAGCCAAACAACAGTAACAATCTTATGTCACTTCTAGAAACTAGCCACAAAGAGCAAAACAAGCGAGCTGTAGGTTGATTGTCTTATTAAAGCCGGTCTTCCTCATGATGTTATATGTGAGAGCCGAACGAGAAGGAAATTGGCCGCTACATATGAAGTTCATAAAATGTTACCCTGCTTTTTTGCAGCAGGTCATCAAAACTATGCACGGTATGGTGTTTTATTTAAGAGCTATGGAGAAAAGGCCTGTCAGTGTGATGAACTTTCTGAATGGAGATCACATTATGCACCACATGCCTGGCTTCTGGAATGGAATTTGGAGCAATATGTGGATTGAAACCACATTTATGTGCTTTGGCCACGGTATTAATGTTATTATCGGGATAACTTTGAAGCCAGAAACTCTTAAAATATGGGCATTAAGCTTACATATTTGCACTCAGCTGGAGGAAGATCTGTAAACATCAGTCAAGAGGAATGACTGCAGAAGGCTAATCATTACAAACACAAAGAATAGATGAAAAAACGAATTGGAACAGATAACAAAAACCGATAAGGACTTCGTCATCAACTACAAAATTTCAGATCCACTGAAACCTGACTCCCATCCTTTACAACTTTTGAATATTGCTACAGGCAGATTATATCCAGACAACATAAATGTTGATTATGCAGTTGAAATTGGTACAGTAGAAATGAAAGATTTGAGAATGGATGGTCCAAATGCTTTTATGACTGGATACCTAAAAAAGTAACAACAATGGTTGCTACAAAAAGCCCGTTGAAGCTGGTATTGCAAAATATGTGACACGTTGTGACGGCTGTTTAAATAGAAATAGCCAAGTACAAGAAGAAGATGGGGACGATGAGCAGACAGAATTGATTTAGATTTCAATTAACAGACATTTGTCTTCATTTAATGAGATACTTGAAAATCCAACTGAACTATTGCACTTGTGAATGTACCTTTTATGTGAACCTACTGATTTTACATTTTGTTAATCTACTACTTGTGTAAATGCATGTTTTAAAAATAATTAACTAATGTCTGCTATGATATAAAATAAAAACTAACAAAAATTGATTATTTTATTTTTTTAGCGAATTTCATATAAACTGTACATCAAGATGGCCGCCTTCACTATTTTAATTTTTAACATATAAAAATAACTACTTTCAGATCTTATCGGGAAATTTCAACTAAAATTAGCTACAAATATACAAGGAACACATGTTAGGGCAAAATAAGTAAATTTTCACGGAACCTAAATATTCAATATAGGGATGGCCGCCATCTTGAATTCTGAGTGTTGCCCAAAGGTACTGCATGGGTACCTGCAATTTTATGAATCTACATACCCTTAACATGAAATGCCAACAATAAAAAAAACTTAATAGTTAAAAGCAGGGTTCGAAGAAAAATCTCTATTTGGCTACCAGACTAGTTTTAACTCCAGATTCCGGGGGTGGGGGGGGGGGGGGGGGCGGGGGGGGGAAAGGGGTTCTTATCAAAAAATTATTAGATAGAAATGTTAGGGTGGTATATAAAATTAAATATACGAGAACTGAGATTAAGACAACTGTCTTACTAAGAAAGATCACAGAACATTATTCAATATCCAATGTTTTGACAACACTATAACCAAATAACAAATATTTATTGCATCAAAAATTATCGTACAAAAATAGTATTTCATGGAGATAACAATGATGTACTAAGTACAAATAAAATGAAGGTCCATTTGTAAGAGCCCAATCAATTAAGTTGATGTCATTCAATGCATATATTTCTACACTAAAGATGCCAACTTGAGGTAGGAATTCTGTCATTTATCATAAAAAAGTAGCATAATGATCTCGGATGAGTTGTTTTATCACAATAAACTAGGGAAGAGAGTTACATCTTTGTTGGACAGTTTCACTAGCTTAAAAATACTAATGGAAAGCTTATATTTATGCATATATATATCAGGGTGTATATAAATAATTTTTTTATATTAAAAAAATGGATTTTTTAAAATTTCAATTTTATGTGATATAAACATAGCTGATCATTGTCAATAAAATATTTTTAATAACTTAGAAACAAAAAATTAAATAAAGAAAAAACCAATAACAAAATTATTCAAACTGAAAATAAAAAAAAGAAAATAATTAGTTTTATTTCATTATCCGCAATTTTCAAAATATTTAAAAATTTGTTTTATTTATATAGATTTAAAATCAATTCCACCCTGTATAATATATATCAAAGGCTCTTATGATGACTTTAAAAAATATGCAACAGATAAGTAAAAGAAAATTCTGAAGAAATGCACAGGGTGAAGTGGGGTAAGTGAGAACGCAAAATCATATACTTCCACTTTGAATCTAAATAAGTTTTTAACAAGTTGTATTTGTATGAAAATTTGCATGCATACTTTTGGTTATGTTCTACATTTACAGTTTTATTTTTAGAAAAATCTATTCACAACTTTTTTTGCTGCAAATATTAAAGTTTTTTGTTCTCACTTGTCCCACACTTGGGGCAAGTGAGAACGCTGGTCCCAATAAATCATAGTTGCTTATAGAAAAATACGTAGGGCAAGGGAAAGACTAGATATTTCATGCTGAAACAAAAGGCTATTAATAATATTTTTACATTCTTTTGTTGTGGAGGTATTTGTTGTTCAAGTTAGCAGCATTAGCAATGTCCGAATATTAACCAAAATAAGTATATTTGTATTATTTGTTTTAGAGTAACAAAATTTATATGGGTTTTTATGGGGCACAAAATTTGTATAGTGCAAGTGAAAACCTGCAGTTCTGAAAGTATATTTTAAAAAAATAGTTTTTATATTATTTATCCATACTTTTCATTTCTTAATGAATAAGTGGGTATTTTCAAAATAACTCTGTGTTGTGGTTAATTAGTTATGATTTTTTTTTTTTTGGCTAGTACTTGAACTTGGGTACCTTAGTTAAATGCAAGGGTTTGGTAGGTATACAAATTTTCCATTTTACAATTTTTTTTCTGTAAATGAAAACTAAACATAAAACACTTGAAATTTTTTTTCTTAAGTGAAATTTTTAGGGTTTTTAGCCAACATTCTCACTTACCCCACTTCACCCTAATAGTTTTTAATGGGTGACAAACAGATAATTTCAATGAGTATATAAAATATGTAGTTATATTCTCAGAAATGCAGTTGGAAAAAATGAGTAATGAAGTCTGAAGAGCTGCAAATAAGGCTTCAAGGATGGAAATGCAAGGACTGCAACATGGTTTTCAACCTAGTAGGAATTTCCAAAGATCTAATATCATCTCTAGTACGTACATTTTTGATAATGACTTCTGCACTTAGCTCCAAGAGCGAGAAAACTGAAATTAAAAAAAAATATATATATATATATATATATATATATATATATGAAAATAATATTTCAGCATAAAATTCAATGTGAATATTGAATGATGGCAACACACACACACATATATATATATAAAACACTTTTTTCGACTTACAAACTAGATGTATTTAGATAAAATGATAGAAAATATTTAATAAAACTACAATAAGCTACATACACAGTGGCCTTTGCACTGATCGTATGTATTTTTTGTGACAATAATATAATCTTTGATAAGTATTTAAGACCTAGAAGTCAATTCATTTCAGCTCAAGCAGAGCATATCAATTTAACGGTTATAGAATTAATAGAACAAATTTTCATTAGTCACAACTACTGGAAATATAAAATATTCAAAAGAGAAATTTTTAAAAGAATATTTTACTTGCTCCAGTATTTTTGCAGTTTGGGTAAAGATTTATTCTTGAAATAAACAAAATGGTTTAAATTATTTCATTTATATAACTGTCCCTTCTTTTATTTTAGCAGCATTGAAGCTAATTATGACTTGGCTTAATTTGAATAAGTACAATGGCATTACTAGCAAGACTTAAAAAAAAAAACACCTATTTTTTTAAAACTTTCATTTCTTTTGCACATTAAGATTTTTTTTTTTTTTTTTTTTTAACATACTTAGAATAGATTTCACTTGTTACCAACTGAGGCAATGTAAATCCCCTTTACATTGTTCATTACTTACCCCCAGTGTTATAACAAAATTTTTTTTAATACATTGAATATATACACTCCATAAAATTCAACTTTAAATTATGCACATAAACCTTATAAAAATAGCAATTATAAAAGATCCCCACATTTTAAAAATCTGTAAATTTAATATCATGTTTTCATACAAGTAAATATTAAAATAGGGATAGAATCTCAGCTTTTGTCAGGTATTTTGATATTTTGAAAAAATGACCCTTTAACAGCATTTCTCAGTTGTCAAGTATATAAAATACTTCATTAAATATCTCCATGATTGACAGAAACAACTGCTTAATCAAAAAGGGTTGTACTGAATACAAATACCAGCTAGAAATAATTAAGATAAACCTATTTATATTAGTTTAGTGTTTACACTTTATAGGGCCATTGAAAAAAGGGCTCAAAAATGATGAATCACAAAGAATATTTTTAAAAAAATGATTATAATGAGAACAACACACAATTAAAATGAGGTGAGGCTTTTTGAGTGAACATATTTTTAACCCATTGTGATAGAACAGTTATTAATTTGAGTAGATGAGGTGATGTATAGCAAGACATAAATTTAAATGTATTTAAAATTACAGAGATGAAGCATTCATACATTATAAAACTTATACTGAGGAAATTCATAGCAAAGATGTAAATGTTAATGAATTAAAAGTGGAAATGGAACAGTTTAATATATTACATAAGACTGAGAATGGATTTACTGCTTCTGAAAAATTGAATTTTATAATCAAAAACGAAATTATATCCACGTTTCCTAATGTCTGAATAATTTTAATTGTTTTTAACATAACCAATGAGCAATGCCAAAGGACAGCATTCATTTTCAGTACTGACACTGGTAAAAAATTATTGATGCAGTAATCTTCTGGAACAGAAGTTTAATGCATTGGCAATACTGTACTTAAAAGTATATTCTAAGAACTCTTTGTTATAAGGATATTATTGATAAGTTGAGAGATATCAAAATTAGAAAACAAAATGTTCACATTTCAAAATAATTCAAAATTAATTTTTTACTTTCATTCTATATATTTTTGTAATCTCAAACTAATAATATAAATTAACACAATTTCAAAATAAAAAAATACAGTGAAATTTCTCTAGATGGCCACCCCTCAAAACAGCCACTTTTTTTCCGAACTATAACCGGCCACCTCAGGAGTTTCACTGCATCACCCTTAGTCTTGTTTATATAATAAGGGTCCTTAATTGTAACTTTCATTTGCATGCCTGGGGCCCAATTAACTCTAGGCACAGCCTCGATAGCAATGTAATATATATATTCGCTTGTAATATATATATTTTATATAGTCTTCCTCTCGCTAGAAAAGACCTGGCACCAGTTGAGTGACCTGTTTCTCGGGGATCTTCTCTTCGGAGGAAGGGTATACATGTTCCGTGATACTGGTTCTTTTCACTACTGCTTCAACATACTTCAGCAATTAAAAACAATCTCTTCTTGCATAAGAAGCAACTGGATTACTGAGGCAAGTTCTCAAAACGGTATCATTCAAACTTGATGAGAACAAGAGAAAAGTTTAAACAGATAAAACTTTGAAATATCAGAAGAATGTTGATAAAAAGTTTGCAAAATATAACAGAATACACTAGTGTCTTTTCAACCTCATCTGGCATCATGTATTTTTTCCCAGTTTGTGGCACAGCTTCAGATTCTCACTGGCTGAAGCCATTAAGGGGTTATATTTACAGTTAATTCAAAAGCATGCCTCTCTCCATAAGTAGATCTGAAGAATGATTTTTGCTCATAATTTCTAACCTGTTTTCATCATAAACTGCAACCAGTTTTAGTAGTTAATGGGCAATACAAGTACCTAATAACACCACAAATGTATTCCTTTTTAAAAAAGACCTTGCTTTTATTATAAATATAGATAGATAAGAGTCAATGTAAACCAGGAGAGGGCAATTGTTTTGGCCCAGGGCCACACCTTTTAAAATAATTGCATTTATTAGTTAACTTTGCATTTCAGAAAAGGTATAAATTATATCATAAAAATCAATAAATATAAATTACATAAAATATTGGCAGTTTTTCTGGCTTTCCGTATTTTTCTGGGTGTCTTTGCGAGCCACTATTTGCCCACCCCTGAATGTTAACTGATAGACCCCCTCCTCCCCCAAAGTTTTTATAATGGGTTCTAAATTTTTTCCTGAAGTCCAGCATATGACTATACTTGTGACAATGGCACAAGTTGATGAGTAAAATCCAAGATGGTAGACAGTGTCTTAAACACTAAAGCCAAAAATAAAATGTATTTTCATTCATTATAAACAGAAAAAAGAATTTTGGAATATAAATATTTAATTAATTATATGCTTTAAAAATATATATAGCTGACAAAATACAGTTATGAACTATTAGTTTCGGTAAATAATCAATTTTTCATATCATACATCAGCCTTTCAATATATTATATATGTTAATCTAACTCTTAACTTTTCCATTAAAGATCTCTAATTTTGTAAAAATTCTTGAAATATTTATAAACCATAATAGTAAACTTAAGCGATAACAGGAGGAAGCTGAATAAAAAAAATTAGACACATCTTACAACTATACAAAGACTTATAAAGTGTGTGAGTGTATGTGTATATATATATATATATATGAAATACAAAATATCAGGTGAGAAAAATATTTTTATTTATTAAAAAGCTATTTTCTACTTATGAATCTAGAATCATACACCTTTTCTATTTTCAGATGTAAAGACTATTGCTGACATCAAATCTTTTATAAAAATGATAAAGTAAAGCTAAATATTACCCCTAAGTGGTGAATATTTCATCAAATTTATGTCCTAACCCTATTTGTATCCCTAGAAATGCATCATACCCGAATCTTCATCAAAAAGTAAGAAATCTGATTGTTTAAAATTGTTATTCCTCTTCCAATATAAAAACTTTCAAGAATATTAATGACCTAACGTGTATAACTTGTTTGAGAGACATTACAAATATAGTAATAAGGTAAACGCTACACGAAGTTATATAAAAGTATAATAACTGACCTGGCAGCGTTATATAAACATATTCTCGTTTTAAGCCATTCCCATCATTTCGTATAAGCTCGTTATTGGACAACACAGGCAAATAGTAACGAATTTCTCTATTAGGCTCTGGTTGATCACCGGGACTTGAAGGATAAAATATTTCCATTCTGTTTAACAACATACGAATCTTCGTAATAGAATCTTCACATACCCAGGGATGACCTTCATATGTATGGATATCAAAATGTCTATTAGGATCTAGAGTTCCATAATTTCTACTGTAGCCAGCATAATCAATCCAGATGACATTTACTTTTCGTGAGGTACGGTTGATGAATCGCAAATAACAAGCTTTTCTTGAAGGACCAGATCGAAGAACTCTAGCCATGATGAATAATAAACTAAGATAAAATCTTAATGTAAACAACAGGTAGAACGTTAAGGCATGACAGTCAAAATATCTATGTGTAACGTATATAATATAAAGTTACAGCCATGACAATATAAAAAAGTAAATATAGTGATGTCGCTCAAACGCAAAGAACTCTGAACCGGGCGAAATAAACAGCATTAATTTTACGGTATAACCTTTCAGAACAAAACTTGACCGTAAGTAACGAAACAACGGCTCATCCGGTTGTCATGCCTCAACTCATCACGCACGTCTTCGCTTACAAGAAGTGAGCAGTGTTATAACCGCTTAGTCATAACCGTAACCGCGGTCTTTTTTTTTCGTTTTCTAAACAAGTATTTTAGCAAATAAATAATAAATATCCCAAAATAAAGACAGCGTTGTAGTTTGAACCCTAAAATAAACGTCTATCAGTCACATGCAGTTAAAACACAAGAAGTAACAGGTAATCTCATAAATTTATTTGTGAATTAACAAGAATAAGAAACAATGGTACCTTTAAAAACGCACTGTTTTTAACTTTTATATTATTGTTCAGAAACTTGGTGAGAATAACATATGTATGAAGAAGGGAACCATTTTCTGACTGAGTTAATATATAATCACAACCACCGCCAAAGAATGACGTCATGAAAGAAGAGTGATGATATT
Organism: Dolomedes plantarius; assembly: GCA_907164885.2. NCBI lineage: Eukaryota > Metazoa > Arthropoda > Arachnida > Araneae > Dolomedidae > Dolomedes > Dolomedes plantarius. Next base: position 22,940,754 of record OU015501.1, on the reverse strand, counting down.
ATGAATTTGATTTAGTATGCGCAATAGAAATTAATATCGGCACCTGAATCCAAAATATGTGATATACTTAATCACTCCGAGGGACATTAGGTGTTATTGTCTTAATGGACAATTCCCAAATGGGGGGGGGATCAAACTCTTTAATATAAATAGAGGAAACAACAGACATTTCCTGAAGAATGTCGTGGTCGACTGTTATGTGTGTGTAGTTAAAGAGAGAAGTACTCTTAATAATGTTACATATATTTATTTCTAGTCTATGTACAACGCTTGGAACAAGATACATCCTTACAGACTCGTGGAATCACTTCTTGTTGCAGTCTCGTTCGTGTTCTGTAGGTCTCGGTCTAATTAACCCTTGTGTAGCAAAAAATGACCAACATATACTGTGTAAAAGAATTAACAAGTTCTTGGATGATAACAATGTCATTATTAATGCACATTTTGGCTTTAGAGCCCAACATTCCACTAGGCATCAGCTACTCCGAGTAACGGAATACATCCATGATGGATTCCAGAATCGGATGCAGACTGGCGCAATTCTCCTCGACATAGAAAAATCGTTCGACCGCGTATGGCATAGCGCACTAATTTATAAACTAATTAAACTTAAGATGCCATCTGCTATTATTCACCTAATTCGCTCTTATCTGCTTAACAGAACCTTTAAAGTTCGCCACCCACAATCAATTTCCTCACTTCGTAACATTAATGCTGGAGTTCCCCAGGGTTCCAAGTTAGGACCTGTTTTATTTAATATATTTATTAATGATATCCCACATTCTCCACACACTACACTAGCCATATTTGTGGATGACACGGCAATCTTAGCGAAGCATCGCAATACTAAATATATGCTCAAGCAACTCCAAAGGCATGTTGCCATTCTTGAACGTTGGTTTGAACGGTGGAGAATTAAACTAAATCCTGCTAAAACGAAAGCCATATTTTTTAGCTATAACAGGATTCCACCTCCGCCGGTCACAGTATGTGGTCATCTGGTACACTTTGAGAGAGAGGGGAAATACCTTGGAGTTTACTTGGACAGCAGGCTAACCTGGAGAAAAAAATATAGAATAAATTATTAGAAAGTTCTTTATGGCACGTAAGGATATCGCAAACCTCTTGTATCAGAACTAAATGAGTATTAATAAACTGTTATTGTATAAGACCGTGCTTCGCCCAATTCTGATGTATGCTGTTCCAGTTTGGGGCTCAGCAGCTGACACTCATATCCAGAGACTGCAAACTATACAAAACAAGACTTTTCGTGGTATCAGGAAGGCGCCATGGTACCTACGTAACGCTCTTATTCATAGGGATCTGGCTATCGAACCAATTCGGCATCATATTAAAGATCTGGCTACGAACTTTTACAATAGGATATACTCAATTAATAACGAAGAACTTGCTAACCTGCCTTATTATGATCCTAGGGAGTGCTTTAGGCGCCCGAAGGCTACTTTGGTTATGAACCCTGGCCTTGTTCCTGTTCGGCAATTCCCTTCCTTATCAAAATTTTAAATTACAATAGCCCGGCTACTTCTGGTTTCTGACCTGTCTTTTTCGATCGTTCCTCTTTCTACCATGCGATTCCCCCTCGGACCAGCTGTTTGCTGGAGAAGGGGATTGATAACCTATTCCCGAAATTCCAATCCTGCTTGCTTCCTCTTTGATTTCACTACTCGCACCTTACGGACTTCGGACCTACCGCCCTTTCGTGTAACTTCCACTAACTTGTTTTTTATCCCAATCATTTTCCAAATTTCCCGTCTTCTAGTTTTTGAAATTTTTTTTTATTATTATTACTATTATCTATATATATAAAAGAGCTTGTCTGTTTGTTTGTCCGCTATAGAATCATAGACTGTTTCACCCACCGGGACCAAATTCGGCACAGTTAATGTTTTGGACCCGAGAAACTTAAATCAGGAAAAACGAAATTTGGGGGCTCAATTAGTTTTTTTAATTAATTTTTTAATGTTTTTTGTGCCCGATAGAGGTGCGTCTACCCCCTGTGGATTCCCCCTCGACCAGCTGCGTTAAGAGGGGTGGTTTGAGGATGACGGAGTAGGGGGTCAAATTTCAATGCACGGGAGAAAGAGGGTTGGGAATGACCTTAAAATCAGACGAAGGTCCGCAGGCTCAAAGTTTCTTTCTTTCTTATTGTTTGTATATCATTTCAGTAGAAACGTGCTAAGCGCATTCTGTCTGGCCAGAATAACATGAAGAGCGGGAGTGCAGCCCAGTATTTTTTTGATGGAATGCATGAAATATTTTACATCTATATATCTACCCGGGCAACGCCGGGCAATAATGCTAGTTTATTTATATAATCTCTTGTTTCACCCCTTGTTTAATTTCTCCATTATCATTTAAGTTAGCCATGCCACATTGGTTACTCGTACTCATTCTAGTTAATTAGTTGATTTTTCAACTAATTAATTTATTCTTTCTCCCTCATTCATTGTCAACACTATTTGTAAACTTGAGAACGGTTAATCTGTCACATACTAACCTTGATACTGAGGATAAGGAGCTCTTGCTCCCTGGTTCCTCTATAGTGTTTTATGTCAATGTCAATGTGTCAAAAATGACCGTAGCGCTCCAAACCAAACGTTCGTGTCATGGTTCGTGTTCTACTTGGTTAGAGTTCTTATGGTCACAGTTAAAGCTGTCCATGGAGGTTAACAGTTATAGTTAATACACTACATCTCCTCCCCCTTTATAAAAGGTCAAGTATCTGGGGTGGTCTTCGGACTCTTCCAGAGCGTCTAGGCACATGGCTTGGGATGTCGTGCACTTGTGGTGTACTAGACCGGCCTGAAGGTGCACTGGTTTCAGTCGATGACGATTTTGAGCGCACTGGTGATGAGTCTTGAACAGGATTATCAGCTGATGACACTGCTGGAGAAGCTGGAAATTCAGTTTTTTAATTTGGACCCTGATGAGAGGTAGGATTATCACTTCTCTGGACTTCTGAGGCATTTGCAGTAAAATTTCCCTTTGGGAGCCCACGAAATACATTTTCTAAGGAATTACTCTCCTGCGCTTGATTCCCAACTGAACGAATTTGATCAACATGCCTTCTTACTAGTATGCCTTGAACATCAATGGTATAGTGGAGAGAACTGTCTTGATTACAACTTGTCCAAACTTCCACTTTGAATTAGGTGATCAGTAATCTCTGACTATAACAGGATCGCCAATATTGAATTTTCTATTTTGAAATTCAAATACACCCTTTCTTACCTTTTCTTGGATTCTGGATTTTAAGTCAGATAAAAGTAAATCAAGCCTTGTTCTAATATCACGTTTTAAGAATAGCATGGCTGCACTGTGCATTGTCGTGACATTTGGAGCTTTCCTGTATTGCAATAGGAATGTGCTTAGCTTCTGATCCATACTACCATCATAATTTTGCATTGCTCTCAGTGATTGTTTCAATGTATAAACATGACGTTCTGCTTGACTATTACTTGACGGCTTGAATGGTGCTCTTGTTTTGTGTTTTATGCCATTAGTCTGCATAAATCTCTGGAATTCATAAGATGAAAACTGTGATCCGTTGTCACTTACTAGTACAATAGGCAACCCAAATCTTGCAAAACAGTCTCTGAGACACTCGATGGTTTTATTTGTTATAGTTTTCTTCATCGGATAAACTTCCAACCATTTGGAATGTGCATCCATTATTAGCAGGAACATATATTCAAATATAGGACCAGCAAAATTCACATGTACACGCTCCCAGGGCATACTCGGGTATTCCCAGTGATAGACTTTAACTTTCGCTGGATCAGATTTATGTCTGGCACAGTCAACACAATTTCTTGCAGCTTCTCCGTTGTCTTTATCGATGTTCCTCCAATGAACGAACGACCTGGCAATCGCCTTCATCTTAACCATACCCAGATGCCTTTGGTGTAACTCTTCCAAGACATTTTTCTGGTATATCTTCGGAACACAAACTCTCTGCCCGAACATAATACATCCATCTTCTATGGTATATTGGGCTACTCTCCCCTCTAAATGTTGCATTGATAAATAGAGATTATATATGCATTTTATTAATCATTACTAATACTACTTATTAACACTATTTAAAATATCGATTATAGTAATTTAAAAAAAACACTGGTAAATATTTATTAGTATTAAAATTTATATACCGGGTAGGCAAAAAGGCGGTAAAAACTTTAAAAATTCATAAAAACCGGAAAAATAACCAAAATAAAAAAACGTTTGCAGGGTTATCATCGCTAGGTCACGGGATTTTTTTTTAAGACAGGAAAAAAAAATAACTAAAAAAAAACAGCCGACAGGTGGCGCTGACGTACACAAGTCAACGGGTGTATCTATCTGGTTCATCCAATCTTTTGGAACTGAAAGATGCGATCCGCCGAGAGGGGTCATGTATGTATTCGGACTTGCTGCACTCTGCCGTTGCTGGATTTGTGACTCGCCTGCAATGTATTATCCCCTGTGTTGGGGGTCATGTGGAACACCTATTGCTGTAATAAACGATTTAGAAGCATTCTTTTCGTTATTTGCGTATCTCTTTTTGACTTGTGTACGTCAGTGCCATCTGTCGGCTGTTTTTTGAGTTTTTTAAAAAAAAAAATCCCGTCTTAAAAAAATCCCGTGACCTAGCGATGCTAATCCTGCAAACTTTTTTTATTTTGGTTATTTTTCCGGTTTTTATGAAATTTAAAGTTTTTGCGGACGTTTTGCCCACTCGGTATAATGTAGCTAATATAATCAATATTACAATCATATGGATCATTAACTTATTTTAATATTTTTAATCTTTTTATTTTAGAATTAAGATTAATAAAACTGCGTAGGAAAGATGAAAGGTAAGAGAAAGAAACCAGTCATAACACGCTGTACAGCCGAAAATATTTTATCTAGACAGATGATTTCAAATTCATGGTACAAACTTTAAGGGTTGGTACAGGACACTATAACAATCATTTATTGTATAGGAATGCATGGGCGCAAGTGACGCGTTGAGGCACAAACACAGGAAAAAGACATGAAAGGAAAGAAAAATCGTTTATTGACAGCATCGTTGACAAGTGCTATGTTTACAATAAGTGTTCAAAATTGCATCCACCAACAGTAATACATGCTTGGCAGCGTCGATGGAGCGATTGGTTTACAGTTTCAAAGATGCCAGGTATTTCACGCACGCGTTCAGCAGCAATAGGAATTCGAGCGACGAGATTCTCAACAGAGTCAACTGGAGTCCCATCAACTTCATACTTCAGATGTCCCATAAGAAGTAATCGATTCTTATGGGACATCTGACTGTATGTATCTGACTCCGAAGGAATGAGTTTTATAGGTAAGTAATATTATCAGTCTGAAAGTAATACGTCAGAAATGCGTCGAGAGATTTGATAACGGAAAGGGTTGAAAAGAGGCCTGGTGATAAGTAAACGGATTAAGAGAACTAATAAAGTAAATTTTAGGGGATAGGCTTTTTGACTGTGAAGAGTGAAACATGTCCATAAACGTTTTCTGAGAAATTGTTTCAGGTCATCTCTTGAAACGATTCATGAAAATCGATGAGACATTATCATCAAATTACACTGCTGGCCATTAAAACTGCAACACCAGGAAAAGAAAGCAAATAAGAAAACTTTACTTATTGTACATATACAGCATAGTAGAAATGAAACATAAATTCGTAGGCAATTTGGGGTATACAGGGTCCGAAATTAGTACACACAACTGCCGCCTCTGGCAGCTAAAACGGCTCTGATCCGGCGAGTATCGAGTCGAACTGGGCTTGGATGACAGATACGGGCAAGTCATTCCATGCTGCTTCAAGTCTATGCCACACTTCATCAATCGTAGTGGCTGGAGAGCGGTGGTGACCCAGTCTCTCAACAACCCATGACCAGATGTTTTCAGTGGGTGAGAGATCTGAAGGACGTGCTGGCCAGGGCAACAGTCGAACACCCTCTGTGTTGAGGTAGGTCAGGACACGACCGGCAACATACGGTCTTGCGTTATCTTGTTGAAAGATGACGTCTCCGAGGCCTCGAAGATAGGGCACAGCTACCGGCTTTAAGATCTGAGAAATGTAACGCTGGCTGTTCAGATTACCGACGACACGATCAAGAGGTGTTCGTTTCGTGTACCCAATGGTTGCTTATACAATCACATCCGGTGCAGGGCCCGTATGATGATATCGAAGGCAAGCAGGCCACATGCGTTATCCTCGGTGCTTCCAGACACGTATAGGTCCACCATGATGCTGCACGCAGTACCGCACGAAGACCAGGGCACTTGGTGCCACTCCTGTATCCAGTTTTGTTGTAGGATGTACCATTGTCGCCGCGCGTCTCTATGCTGCAGTGTCAAGGGAAGCCACAATAATGGTCGCCGTGCAGACAGTCTTACTGTTGCTCCAGACGTCGTCGCACTGTCCGTGCGGATACTTGTGTTACAAACAAGCCTATTTCCTGACTCAAGGTCCTTGATGTGACTGTACGATCCTGTGCGGCCGACCTGAAAACATGTCTATCCTCTCCAGCGTTAATGGTGGGAGGCCGTTGAGATCCTGCATGGTGTTCAGTATGACCTTCCTGAACCCATCGATTCCATATTCACTTAACAGTCGTTGGATTCCGACCAATGTTAGTAGCAATATCTCGGAACGATAAACCGCACTCTCGACAGGCCACGATCCTGCCGCTATCGAATTCCGACACGTGCTGGTAGCCGTTTCTCCTTGTTATACAACGCATAACACGATCTTCTCACAAACAACCAACATTCAAATGTGATTTCCGAATGAGAAACTTTCCTTTTATACAGTGTTTGAGATGCCGTTTCTCCCTTCTGCGTCGTTCGATTGCGCTTAAATGCTAATCATTTGCATATTCCAGCATCTTCTTCCTTTCATGCGAATTTGACGTTTGTATCATCCCGCCTTCATGGGGTTGCAATTTTAATGGCCAGCAGTGTAGATTGTGCACCACTACATACTGGAAGACTATGTATCAAAACCGAGTGCGTATCAGAAGGCATACCCCCCCCCCCCCCTGAATAGCTAACAAGATATTTTGATTTAAATCTATGCGACTTTTGGGTCTAATAATAACTGAAGAGTGTTGCCTTTAAAAAATAACATTACTAAGGTAGTGTTACTGACAATAGTGGGTGACACGAGAGTAGTGCATGGAGAATATTACCGTACCTTAAAACCAGTGATTTAAAATTTTGACTCCGAATAGAATGAATGATAGTTAGAGTACCATATTTTCACTCTGTGGTTACTTTCGAAAGATTTATTTTGTTTGTTCACTTTCCCATCGCCTGTTTTAAATGTGGACGCAATTTCAAATTGTTCTGGTTTTAATTTCTTTTTTTTCTAGAGAATCCTAAACAGGGAGACTACTTAAGGACACCTATCTATCTATAAGGAACTAGCATTATTGCCCGGCGTTGCCCGGGTAGATATATAGATATAAAATTTTTCATGCATTCCATCAAAAAAATACTGGGCTGCACCCCCCGCTCTTCATGTTCATCTGGCCAGACAGAATGCGCTTAGCGCGTTTCTACTGAAATGATATATATACCCAGTATTTTTTTGATGGAAAGCATAAAAAATTTTATATCTATATATCTACCCGGGCAATCATTCTTTAAAAATAATTTCATTAATTTTCTTATGCCTTAATATAACTAATGGACTAATAGTTCGGAATGAAAGTTATGTGTCGTTATGTTTCTCTGTTTAAAGAGCTTTTCCTCCCACTGCTTAAAAAACCCCAAAATTGTAAGAGATTTATCTTATATGATTTCACGGAATAAGTAATTCAAATACATATCGTATGTTAACTCTGTTTCACGAACTTAGGGGAAAAAACCTGTAGAACTCTTAAACTTCTTCCCATTTTATGATCCTCAAACAATTAATATATTTAGATCAACAGAAGGCTTCCAAAAACTGGTCATGAGACAAACTTAATTTTCTTTTTTTTTTCTTCCTTTTTTTACAAATTTTATTAAATTCTATTAGTTTGAACGCCATTGTCTAAAATTGTCTAAAGCAGCGGTCCTCAACCTTTTTAGACTCACGACTCCACTAAACGTAAGAAAAATAAAATAAACACTTCGCCCTCCCCCCCCCCCCCGTCACCCCCAGATCAATTCTCAAACCACCCCCAGATCAAACCTCAGAGCAAACCTCTTTTCCCCCGCGTATCGATTTTGAATGGTTGTGGTGAAGGGGCTATATCCACATTTAAGAGGTGCGCTTAGGTGCACAAAAATCATTAAAAAATTAATTTTAAAAAAACTAATTGAGCCCCAAATTTCGTTTTTTCTGATTTAAGTTTCTCGGGTCCAAAACATTAACTGTGCCGAATTTGCTCCCGGTGGGTGAAACAGTCTATGATTCTATAGTGTACAAACAAATAAACAAGCTCTTTTATATATATAGACTAGCTGAAAACCCGCACTTCGCTACGGATTACATTCAAATTAAATACAACGGTCAATGTCTGCAATTAATGATATATATATATATATATATATATATATATATATATATATATATATATATATATATATATATATATATACACTGAAGTGCCACTGAATTAGGGATACCAACGTAGTAACGAGTTGGGCCCCCTCTGGCCTTGATAACGGCTGCCACACGTCGAGACATAGATTCAACAAGTTTCTGGAAACGTTCCACGGGAATGGCTTGCCAAATATTGGCTAAAATTGTCCATAATTCAGTAAGGTTCTTTGGTTCTGTGTGATGGCCTTTCACGCCTTGTTCCAAAACATCCCAAAGATGCTCAATAGGATTTAAGTCTGGGCTTCTAGGTGGCCAATTCATGACAGAGCAGAGGAATGCTCATCCAACCAGCCATTAGCCAACTGAGACTTGTAAGAGGTACAGTTGTCTTGCTGGAAAACTCAATTACCGTGCGGATAACAGAACAGCATAAACGGATGGAGGTGATCACTCAGCAACTCTACGTACCGAATTGCATTGAGCGAGGTTGGTACACTCACCAAAGATCCCAAACTGTGCCCGAAAAAACACCCCAGACCATGATTGAGCCACCATGCCCTTGTACAGTTCCAGCCAGGCATGTAGGATCCATGGCTTCATGAGCCTGACGCCATATTCTCAGGCTCCAGTCAGCGTTAAGTAGTCGGAATCGAGACTCATCACTCCATGCTACTCGTTTCCAGTCCTCTACACTCCAGTCTCTGTGCTCTCATGCCCAGGCAAGACGTGCAGCCCGATGGCGAGTATAGAGCAATGGTACTCTCGTAGGTCGACGGCTCCCGAAACCCATACGGTGAAGCGAGCGTTGCACAGTCCGTTTACTGACTGTACGACTGGCACCGTCATTAAACTGGGTGGTAATTTGAGCTAATGTTTGGCTTCGCTGGCTACTTACAATACGCCTGAGCCGTCTCTCACCACGCACTGTCAAGGCTAAATGTCCTTTGCAGTTTGCCCGATCGCTAGTTTTTGTTCCACCATCCATGTATTCTTGGTATACTCTTGACACTGTCGACCTTGAAAATCCTAGCTGCCTGACGATTTCGGAAATTGAATGGCCCATGCGTCGCGCACCTACGATTTGTCCGCGATCGAAGGCGTCTAAATCAGACAGTTTACCCATACTGGCAATTCCAACAACTAATTCAGAACAACCACAGTACGCGCTATATATGCAGTTACCACAGCGCCCTCACTTGCGCATACATGATGCGTAGCGCTACACAATTTGGAAAGGCTTTGCTATCCCTAATTCAGTGGCACTTCAGTGTATATATAATAAGCATGACGATCAATGTATACAATTGATGTAAAAAAGCAAAAAAATATATTTAAAAAAAAATCGTAAGGGATTATTTTTATAGACAAAATAATGTAGAAGAAAATATTCAAATTAAATTTAATAGGACATACTACAGAATATAGTACAGTTAATATAGTACAGTTTGAGGATCATATCTTTTACTGTATTTTAATATTTTTTTTTGGATAATGTCCAATCGTCTGCCGCATTAGCAAGAAAAAATAATGATTTTCTTTTGTCTATTTAGTTATTATGCACGTGATGATAAATTTATTTAAAGTACCAGAAATATAAATCACGTAATCAGCATTTAATAAATTAAATTCTGAAAATTAATCTTTAAAAATTCACTAAAAATCAGAAAATGGAGGTAAAGATTTGAAAAAGATTTCATTTTAAAGGAATTTTTATGATCTTTCTCGTGATATAAGTTTTATAACCCCCAAATTATTATTTTAAATGCAAACTTAAAAAAAGTTACAAAGCAGCTTGAAAATTTAATTTTTAAAACTCTAAGGAGAATTTTTCAAATATCTTTCTTAGTGCACCTTTACACTAAATGAAGAATCGCCATGCAAAATTTCAGACCTTTAGGTCCAGCGGTTTGGTCTGTGCGTTGTACGTCAGTGAGTCAGTCAGTTACGGAACGGTTTTATATATATAGACTAGCTGAAAACCTGCGCTTCGCTACGGAGTACATTCAAATTAAATACAACGGTCAATGTATGCAATTAATGCCAAAAAAATAAATTCATATATTTACAATAAATGCGACGATCAATGTATACAATTGATGTAATATATATATATATATATATACACACTCAAGAGCCAAAACATTATGACCACCCCTACATTTTGCAATGAATTCGCCTGGATGACGTGGAAGGCACGTCATCAGGTGGAAGTGGTATTTAACTGCTGCTGGAGAATCTGAAGAATCATGCTTTCACTTACTTCTGTGTGTGATGGGAAAGGCTGCGGATCTAAGCGACTTTGATAGAGGGCAGATTGTAATGGCTCGAAGGCTCGGAACAAGTATTTCCGAAACTGCACGACTCGTGGGTTGTTCGCGACCTACAGTTGTTAGTACTTATGCAAAGTGGATGAATGACGGTGAAACCAGCAGTAGACGACATGGTGTTGGACGTCCACACGCTATCAAAGAAAAAGGTCGTCAGAGACTGTCTCGCATGGTGAAGCAAAACCGGAGCCAGACAGTGGATCAGCTGACAACCCAATACAATGCAGGGCCAAGTAGAATAGTATCGCAGCACACTGTTCAGCGGACACTGTTGGATATGCGGCTACGCAGCAAACGTCCCACTCGTGTGCCTTTGCTGACCAAGCGTCATCGCCAACTGCGCCTGTGCTGGGCCCGGGAACATCGCGACTGGTCCATGGATCAGTGGGAGAGAGTTGCCTGGTCAGATGAATCACGGTTTGTCATTTATCACGCCGATGGCCGTGTCAGGATACGCCGTCTTCCAGGCGAACTGTTGCTCCCTCAATGTACAGTAGGTCATACACAGGCCGGTGGTGGCGGTATTATGCTTTGGGGGACGTTCTCTTGGGCGTCTCTGGGACCCCTGGTTGTGGTAGAGCAGACCATGAATGATACAGGGTATCTGAACATCATTGCGGACCAGTTGCACCCTTATATGGCCTCTGTTTTTCCAGCTGGAAATGGAATGTTCCAACAGGACAACGCCCCGTGTCACAAGGCTAAAATTGTGTTGGAGTGGTTCCAGGAACATGATGCTGAATTCCAGTTAATGTCCTGGCCGCCTAACTCACCGGATCTCAATCCGATAGAACACATTTGGGATGTCATGGGACGGCAGCTCAGAGTTCAAAGACCACCAATTCGCAATATCTCGGATTTGCGTGATCGTCGCTTAAACATCTGGTACAATCTGTCTCCGGCCATCTACCAAGGACTTGTGGCATCCATGCCAAGGCGGGTTGAAGCTGTGTTGCGCGCCAAAGGTGGGCCAACTCGTTATTGACAGGTGGTCATAATGTTTTGGCTCTTGAGTGTATATATATATATATATATATATATATATATATATATATATATATATATATATATATATATATATATATATATAAATCGTAAGGGATATTTATTTTTTCTTGATAATATCCAATCGTCTGCTGCATTAGAAATAAAAAAATTTTTCTTTTGTCTAGTTAGTTGTTATGCACGTGACGATAAACTTATTTTAAGTACCAGAAAAAGAAATCACGTGATCGGCATTTAATAAATTAAATTCTAAAAACGAATCTTTAAAAATGCACCAAAAATCAGAAAATCGAGGTAAAGGTTCGAAATAGATTTCATTTTAAAGAAATTTTTATGATCTTTCTCGTGATATAAATTTTATAACCCTCAAATTATTATTTTAAAGGCAAACTTAAAAAAAGTTACAAAAACAGCTTAAAAATTTAATTTAAAAAAATCTAAGAAGAATTTTTCAAAAATCTTTCTTAGTGCACCCCTACACCATAAGATGAATCGCCATGCAAAATTTCAGCCCTTTAGGTCCAGCGGTTTAGTCTGTGCGTTGTATGTCAGTGAGTCAGTTATGGAACTGTTTTATATATAAAGATTTATCCTTTATCCTTATGAAGACGAGCCTTTTACTGGACTTTAAAATGATTTTTTAAAAAATACTACGCTCATCTAACGTCTTTCGATCATATATCGATGGGCAGCCGAATATAAAGTCGCGTCTAAAAAGTGTTGATAAATGTGATGATCCGTAAAAAACAGTAGCTACTTCGTCCACTAAAACAGAATCTAAGATGGATTCTAGTCATATCTTCTAGATTACAAAAAGGATAGATATCAGTTTCTGTCCCGACAATCTATATATATAAAGCAGTTCCGTGACTGACTGACTGACTGACAGATAACGAACAGACCAAACCGCTGAACTTAAAGGGCTGAAATTTTGCATGGCGATTCTTCTTATAGTGTAGGGGTGCACTAAGAAAATTTTTGGAAAAATTCTTAGATTTTTTTAAATTAAATTTTTAAGTTCTTTTTGTACCTTTTTTAAAGTTTGCATGTAAAATAAGCATACGTACCACTTGTACGGAATATATATTAGCATTCAATAAAAATACACTTTGCCATACTCACAAACCAGCAGAGCGTCAAACCAGCAGTTCTGCCACGTAAACTTTGGGCCCCCTATGCACTAGCGCTGGTTAACACCTGGAGCTGCTTACCTCGTAGTTCCTTCTCGCTTATCTATCAACTTTAACAACCTCTTTTAACTTAATCAAGCTGCTTGGTATTTATACCAAGCGCGTATGCAGAAATTAGCATATCTCAAGCAGCTTCTTTAATTTATTCACTCAAAAGTTCGATTCTTGTGAATCGAATCTTATGTATACCTTACAACTTTAAATTAATTTTGCGTCACGTGCATAACAACGAAATAAATTGTGTCTCCCACGGTCAATTTTACATAGTCTGCTTACACGTAAATTCGCGGACGAGGCTGGTAATATTAGCTCCGCCCAATGAAGAAACAAAAAATATTGTTTATAAGGAAATCGTCTAAAAAGCAATTTCATTATTTTTTCAATGTAATTATCCTAAAATGTATTCCGTTAGCGAAGCAAGGGTATTCAGCTAGTTTTTTGTATATTTCTCTGAAGATAATCCTGCCCCGTGGCCAAACGGAAGCATGCTATACCAATGGTTCTAGGTAGATCCCCTGGAATCAGCGTCTTCGGATTTAATAAACAGCTCTATCTGATGCATGATACTAATATTTAAGCTGTTTTCATTTTTTAATTGCATAATAAATCCGTCTCTTCGCGTCTCATCGGGCACATATCGTAATAATGAGAACAATAGGACTGCCTTAGCGGCAGATGTCAGTCGTTCAGCGACAACAGAGGGCACCACGCATAGGGTACTGACATCACTTCCCTAAAAGGAATAAAAATTTATATGCGCTTATACACACACACACATACATACAACAAAATATCATGAGTGATAATTATAAAAAAAGTGTAAAATACTAGATAATTTGAGTAAAGAAAACTATGCTTAATAAACATAAACAACAATATCAATTATCTAATTGCAATCAGAATTAGTTCTTGGAAAAGGGTTATGTGGAATAGAAAAAGAAAAATAAGAGCTCCTGGCATCGTCAAGCTAGTTCAGCAAATAAATAATCGATCTCGAAGTAACGAGACAAAGCTTCAACTCCTGCTCCTGACAAATTGTCAGTAAAGTGGCACTCGACTTTTGAAAAGAACAATAATGGTCCTTTATAAAACATATCGCGAATAAAAAATTTCAGTCTTTTCGAAACAGAAAAATAAGTTTAATAGATAGATAATGGGCGAAATATATTTGCAGACCAGTATTTCCTTTCATTAGCCCCCCCCCCCCCAAAAAAAAAAAAAAAAAAGAAAAGAGGGTTATTTGAGAACAGAAGTAACACGAGAATTAAGATTAGATTGAGAGTTAGGAGGCATATGACAAATATTTATGGGAAAAAAAATTTCAACATTCTCGAAAAGGGTAATAAATAAAGTAAAGAAATAATGGACAAATATTGTCTATCGCAGGCCTAAAAAAGAAAGGGGTTTATGTGAGAAATATATTTGCAGACCAATATTTCCTGTCATCAGCAGCCCCCCCCCCCCCCAAAAAAAAAAAAAAAAAAAAAAAAGAGGGTTATTTAAGAACAGAAGTAAGAAAATGAGAATTAAGATTAGGTTGAGAGTTAGGAGGCATATGACAAATATTTATACGAAAAAGATTCAACATTGTCGAAAAGGGTAATAAATAAAATAAAGAAATAATGGACAAATATTGTCTATCGCAGGCAAAGAAAGGGGTTTATGTGAGAAATAGAATTAAAAAAATGAAAGTTAAGGAGCATATAACAAATATACGTGGCAGCATTGTAGAAAAAAAGTAATAAATTAAATAATAGAAAAGGAGAAAAATATGTACCGGCTTATATTCGCTGTTGTTGGCGTGAAAAGAAATGAGGAATATAATTAAAATGAATGAGAATTAAGAAGCATATGACAAATATTTGGGAGCGGCTAGCGTTGTCAAAAAAGATAATAATAATAACAATGATAATAATAATAATGGAAAAAAATGTGTGCAGGTCAATATTCTTTGTCTTTGGCCTAAAAAAGAAGGGGGGTTATCTGAGGAATAGACTTTGATAAACAAGAATAACTTCACTGTGACATTGCTGTTAGTAAAATACATGCCTCGAGGTTAAGAGACCCGATTTCAGTTCCTGCTCCCTGCAGATAGCTATCACAGGGTCCATATTATTCTTAAGAAATGAAAGAAATATCTGTCATTAATCCAGATGAACAGAATGTCGGTGATTTAAATACCATAATAAGGTTTTTTTCTCCATTACAGAGGTAATATAAAGGAAGTTTAGAGACTATATTTTAAAAAAAAGTAGAATGTAGGAAAGCCAGAAAGAAAAAAAGAACAAACCCCTACGATCATATATATGGTTCTTCTCATCTAATGTTTGTGTATTATAACAAACTTGGCATTTAAGATAAATTTTTAAGTTGAATGAATCGTAAATTAGTATCATGTATGGATATTTTATTCCAGATATACGTCTATTCCAAGAATTTTATGTGATCGCATTCTATTATAGACACAGCTTCACTAGTTTAAAAGTAAAATTATAGCATTTCTTTTTAGGAGTCGAAAGGAGTTGTTATGGAAAGAGAGGGAATAATAGATAAAAATAAGTAAACAAATATATATATATATATATATATATATATGTATAATTTAACACAGAATGAGATCTAGTGAATTAAATGAAATATTTAGGAGATACTACAGCTGAGGTTAATGCAGCTGTAAAACCCTGGGTTTAAAGAAATATTGGTACTCGTTTGGTGTTCATGTAAAGAAACACATTAGCGTCATAGAGAAGGAAACGAAATGGATAAAATTCTCGAATGCAGATATTTGCAATGAGTGAATATTTTATCGGAAAGAAAGAAGTTCTACAACGAAAACTGAGTGGATACAATATTGATATTGTTGATGACTGAAGGAAAATGTTCTTTGCTATATTTACTAACGTAAGAAGATTTCAAAGCGGAGTAAATTTGCAATGTTCAATTATACAACAATTATTGTTATTTGTTAGGTATGTGGTATTTATATGTTTAAAATCCATAGCAAGAGATTGTGGTAATCATTATAGAAAGAGAGTGCAGATCTAATAGAGAATCAAGGTCAAGTGTATTGTTAACGGGAGGAGTAGTTTGAAAATGTTTCTATCCCCCAGATTAAGTCATCTGGTGCTGTTTATAGCTGTCATAGAATCGGTAAGAAACAAAATTTAGTATTAATATAGCACATATTTTTCCAGAGTGCAAATAAATGGTTATATTTAACTAACTTATTCTGATTTCATTATTGGATGCTTGGCGCGATGAATGGATGACCCCCCAATGAGTTGAGGACATTTATGCTGCTAACAGGAACATTCGGTTTTGATTTCTTGTTCAGAAAAATAATTTTAAAGGTTGGTGAAAGGGTAAAAGGGCTTCAAACTTGCCACATGTAATGATGTCGCATAAAACTATTATAAATATGATAAACATTAATGAAAGAGTTTTTCTTGACACCAAAGTCAGGGTTCTCTTGAGTAAACAGGAGCTAACTAGAATATTTGGGATCGATTTTCAATCCAGGAAAACAGTTTTAAAGTTGGAGAAAGGATGAAAGTGCATCAAGCTCTCTATAGGTTATGCTGTTGCATAAAACTGTCACTTACAAATGAAGCATTCATGATTTTTTTCTTCTCGACAGTTTTCTCTCGAGTAAGTTATATTAAGGTATATAACACGAGTCAGCCGATTATTTTCTCATGACCCGGATAAGGACGAGATGTCATTCAGATTTTTTTATTAAGTTTGCTATTAATGTTTTCATTTACTGATGATATTATATGTTAAGCTCTTCTAATTATGCCCAGCTCCTGGAATCTTCGAGTACTCGAACTTGAACCAGACTTCATTAGTATTCATGAGCATGTCATGAAGAAGCCGCGCTGTCTGCTTACTTCTAGGTCCGGTTCAAAAGAAAGCACACCTGCTCTCACTTATGACTTTCAGGCGAACTCTTGGGCTACACGGAAGAACTATTCATAGTACACTTCAATATCAAGAAAACTTGCATTGGATATTAGTTTCATATAGTTCCACGGGACCAGCTTATGCGGTAATGGTTTTCTTTCGAAACATTTGTTCATCAGTACGCATTTAGTTTGGGGTATTATACTGCAGCATTACGTGATGGTAAATATGTTTTTTTTATTTCTCTTTCTGACCTCTATATATTTTTTATCTGCAGCATTGCACCATCCAGCTGATAAAAAACGTATGAATTCCCCTTAGTGCAAGTAAAGCATATATTATTTCTCTCTATAAGCTAAATATATTTGAGAGTTTTATAAATTAGACAAAGATATTCTTATGAGAAAATATATTGGTTTAAAATTCTAAGCTGAACATTTTCGATAACTTCAAGCAGGTATTAATATTTTTCTTAAAATGTGTTGCTAAGAAAGAAAATCTCAAATAAGTTTTCTAAATGCAGATTTTTTATAATTTACTTAAATAGCAGGGTTTACGCTTATCACAAATTATCAATTATTAAATAATTATTACGCATTTCAAGACCGAAAAAAAGAAATATTTTATGAAACTTTTGAATGTGGTTTAGCATTATAACTCTTATAAAATGGGACAATAAAAAATGAAATTGCAAAAAAAATCTAGCTTGTTAAGAAGTAGGAAAATAATTTATTACCCAATACAAACTCTTATATTTATTTATAAATTACCCCAGTTGTAATGTAAACATACTTTCAGTTGTTTTTCTATAAGTTTTTTTGAGGAAGGGAATACTTGGTTCACTTTGTTAACGTATATTTAGTGAGTTTAGGCATTTATTCTTCAGCTGAAACACATTTTACTGGCAAAAAAAAAAATCAAAGAGCAATTAAATGTCTTGCATAATATTCCCTAATAACATTTTATTCTTGCAACGTGTGATTTAACTTATTGTCATGGACGTATTTAATATTCAATGATGGAAAAATGTATTTATTGCTGTTAAGATCAAACTGTCAACGGCCATGTAAATAAATGCATGTTCTACTTTAACCGAGGTCAAATCTTTTTAATTTAACTTGATTTTATCACGAGTACGTGAGAAACACGGTGGAGCCCATTTAGGAATCAGAAGCTTATCTCATCTTGACCTTGTGTATGTGTTTAAATGTTTCGATTTGGAGGACAACAACAACAAGGTTAAGATTTCATGTATCATGAATTATAAATGTCAAATACATGTATCTATACATCTGACGAAAATTTATGAAAAATGTCCGAGAAAAACATTGCATATCGAAAAGAGCCAGTCTCTATGTATCGTTTGAGCTAAACACGAGAGACAATGCTGATAGACATATCTATTATTTCCTCCCTGTCTCATAATGATTTTCAGTGTTATTTTTTTTATAAGTTATATAAATAAATAATAGTGACTTTATCTCCTTTCGTTAAGAGATATTATAGACCATAAAAGGAAAAACGTTCTAATCTGAAACATCCCTGCCTGAAAATCTCAAAAAACTAAAATAAAACACCATTTACAAGATTTTTGTACTACATACAGCATTTACTTCGCCATAAGCATTTGATATCCATAACGATTTAATGTAATACTTTTCTTAGGTTGTTTTGTAGCTAAGCTAGCATTCAGACTGTTATCTTTAAAAAAATTATTCATACAATATCATAATATTGTAACTAAAGGAAAAAAAATATTATCATGATGTATATTTCTGTGGCGTTATGGCAGATGTTGATATGTCATTTTTTCATGTTTTCGGCAAATTAAAAAAGAAACTTTTGTTGTGAAATATAAAATCGCTCAATTAAGTTTTTCATTCCAAATATTCTTTAGTTAATACTCATATTCAACCTCAAGCATATAGCTGGTCTTCAATAAAAAAATTTTTTTTTCAATTAGGGACTAAAATTTTCGGGTGGATTGAGAAAAAGAGAAAACATCAACTTTTGCCAAATTTCGAATAACTTAGTATTTTTTCATAATTCCACTACCAGCTTTTGCCACATTAAAGAGCCAATTTCGTGGGGAGCAAACGCAGTGGATGATCTGTATATTTCATTATTTATCTCATGAAATAAAACTTTTGCCGTCTATAAGTATGCAAGTTGCTCTGATTGCGTTTACCGGAACTCACGTGAATACTCTGGATATACTCTGTGATAGTTCTGGATCTGTGAATACTCTGGATAGACTCAAGGAAGATGTTCTTCTCTCTGAATAACTTTCCATGCGCTTATTAAGCGCGAGAAAACATCTAAAGTGATGAAATATGTGAGGTGAAAATCAATTTACTATATCTTTCATTTTAATTGATGCACAGGCCCGTTTAAATCACTTGTTCAAAACTACTCCAGACGTACAGAATTCGAAGAGAATCCGAATACGCTGCTCCCCCAGAATGGCAAAAATAACTTCTGCGATGAATACATTGTCAGGGTTTAAGGAAAGAAGTTACCTAAACAGATATATGGGAACATTTCCTAGATATATGTAATCTTGGAATGTATAAGTAATGGTCGGTCCTATTACAAGATTTTATCGATATAGTGGTGACAACTACCAAGACAAGATTGGTAAACAAACTCTACAAATTTTTAAATCAATCAAAAATCTTGATCTTGATATCTATAAAGGGCATTTATGACCCATTTTTCGGCGTTTTACTTTGTAGTAAAAAGTCTCCCCGTAAATGCATCTCGTTTATAATTCATTAGTCTTTATTTGGACGTTAACTATGAACTAGGTTTTGACTGTATACGATTTCATGCAAAGCAATCATACATTTGTTAAGTTCAGGGCATTTTCTATTATTTCCCTTATTAATGAATCGTCTTTAGAAATATGAAATTGTAGTATTTGCTAAATGCTGATGTTACGTTAGTATTAAGGCAGCAAGTATTTTAGGAATTCGCACTCGAAATTTTTTTGTCAAAAACATACAATTAGTTGAATTGGTAAATAAGGTAAAATAGGCAAGTAATTTGAGACATGTAGAAACTCTATATTTATACAATCTCATACTAGCGTTCATTTAAGGATGTATGCAAGTGATAAATCTTCAGTAGCTTTCCATATATTACCCTAACAACGTTTATAAAAGAACACTGATTAGTATGGATTAATTTTTTATTTTGTTAGACAAAAGAAAACAAAAGCCATGAAACTTTTATATCCACCAACAACACACATTTATTTCAAGTAAAGGAATAGACAATCTCAATAAAAGATGCATTTACCTGTGATAAACAAACGCTAAAGAAGTATTTTTATTATAGAAATATTTATTGGGTTGGGTTTTTCTATTTCAGAAAAATCCTTCATTTTGAAAAATACTACTAAACTACTCCAAATGCCTTTTGATTTCTGCTAATCATAGTAAATTATTTATAAGTATAGCAATTATTCAATAATATTAAGCGGGTGTGTGAGTAAATTATTGTCTTTTCAAGAACCGAAGTAAAATTAAAATCTTTCTACCACAAATAAAATCTAAGCTAAACAGAAGAAACATATATTACTTGATAAATTTCTGTTTTGTAAAGGAGTTATGCATTACCATCATATAGCAGTTTTGGAGGACTAACTCCTATGCTTGAAATTTTGCAAAAAAAAAAAAAAAAATAATAATAAAAAATAAAAATATATTTTCATCTCTATTAAATTTTTTTCCATTGTTGCGTTTTCATTTGTAATTAGGGAACATTTTAGACAGAGATATAAAGCTAAAACTTCACAGATCTATTTCTCATTAATTCTGAGAATATTTTGACTCTGTACAGGGATGCAAATTAATTTTCTAATTTCCTAATGTTAAAAAACAAACTATTTTTTCCCATGATATACTAGTATAAGTTATCTCAAATATGTAATAGATAAGTAGTTAACACCCTTCGAGGGAAGCTTCTCTTGATTTCTCAGAGTATCCTTTTCATGTAAAATAAGATTTATTTAGGCGCTTAGTTCTGAAACAAGTGATTACTTTTTGTGTGGTCAAAAATGTATTGAATTAGAATTGTATATTTCTGTTTCGGGATTTAAAGCTGCAACTATGGAGATTTCTAACACAATAAAGTTTTTTATTCGAAGCTATTTTCTTACTGCTTTAAATAAATACATTAGAATTTAATTTGCGTTATCATGGCATTTTCGGGGGGAAATGGCCCTACCAGTTCCCTCTCTCTCAATATGTTTAAGTGTTTACCAGAAAGAGCATCAGTGCCCTCTGTACACCATGACCCGAAATTCAGTTGTTTCCGAAATAATGATTTTTCTTTATTCTTCCTTTTTTTTCTCTTCCGAAGAGCGGACCGAGGGTCGAAGGCGTTTAATTGAGATCTATTGTATAGTGCGTTTACCTTCGTTTCAGCGACTCTGGCGTCGACCTTGAGATAACAAAAGCCGGAACCGTCAGGTAAAAGTCTGTTGTTTTTTTCTTAGCCGAGAGAAACGTAGATTGTTTTCCTGAACATAAATCGAAAGTTTTTTTTAATCTACCTGAAAAACATGCATTAAGAAGTTGCTTATTGAATCTTGGTTGTGAAGAGGTAAAAATATATCTTTTGTTAGGTTACACATCTGTTTAAAATTAACGCAAAGTTATTAAGGTGACTGCCTACGTTGAAAATGTCATTTTTTGACTATTTTAGTCAATTTAATTTTTGTAACAATCGTGTAATTCAATCTTTTCTCTTTTCAAAACTGTTTTGATTTTCCTTCTACATCAATTAGGAGCAGAGTTAGAACTATTTAAAAAAAAAATCGTCTCCTACAAAATTGAAGTGACAAAGAACTTTAAATGTGTTTTTCTCAGAATTATGTTTTTTAGCACAAATCTCTACCGTTATCATGATATCTAACATAATAATGTATATAATTTGATAAAGTTTTCAGGAAATACTCGTATTTTAGATGCTATTATTAATGAAATGACACACAATAATTAATGTATAATAAATAGTTTTTTTATTTGGGGCTGTTTTTATAAGGAAAGGAATGAAAAATTGGGGAAAATTTTAATATTGGATCATAAAATTGTCTGTATAATTTTTGCATTTTAAAATTTCTCTTAGATTATAGGGGATTTTGAAGATAACTGTCATATGTATCATGTGTGAGAAGGAAATTAAAATAATAGCATTAGAATTTTGGGCAGAGTGATAGGCGTTTTAGCTAAATTTCATTAAAAATTACTTCAAATTGACCAATTTATAAAAAAGTATGCTATTTACAGGTAAGTTTTTGTTCATTATTTAATTTTTAAGTGCTATTTTACCATAAAAGACCAAAAAATCCTTTAAAAATCATTAAAAAAAGGCTCCGAACGTAGGCAGTCACCTTAAATAGATTTTAAACACACCAACATTTGATATTTGATTACATGGCAAAACAAGAAAAATTTAAGTCAGGGAACAAACCTTGTGAATTCAAATTTGCGTTTGAAGTAGCACCAGTGAAACTTTATCAGTTATTAAATATCTTTATAAGTTATTAAATAAATTTTAAACACATCAACATTTAATGTTTGATTACATGGTAAAGCAAGACAATTAAAAATTTAAGTACCTAGTTAATAAAAATAAAAATATTCAGGGAACAAACCTTGTGAATTCAATCAAATTTGCGTTTGAAAAAGCATCAGTGAAACTTTATCAGCTCTTAAAATTTTCTTTACTTATGACCACGACGTAAATATACTGATTTAAGTAATTAAAAAAATATTAGATTTTTAAATTTTTTTATAAAAAGGTTCACAAAGATAAGAAAACACCATTTTATTAGTTACCGAAAGAACAAAATTTCTCTAGTTCGTATTTGGAATAAAATTTTATAGACTCGATGAATTTATTTAAAATCTGAAAGAATTAAAATATTAAAATATTGATGAAAATATGACTATAAAAATGTTATTAAATATAAAATATAAATATGTTCATAACATTAAACTTTCTATTGCTTATACACTGACAATCACATATTCGCACTAAAGCCATTTATCTTCACGCAAACGATATTAAATAACATTATTTTACCTTTCCTTGATTAGTATGACTTTTCCTTCATCAGTATTTTAGTTATAAGAGTAAATCAAGTAATTAAATGTTTAGAGGGGGAGGACAAACTATTTATAGAAGAGGATTTCAACTTCTGAACACGACAATCAATTGTTTTTATCCTCGTTAGGAAACCAAGGCTACCTTGTATGTCAGATTGTTTAAAAATTCGTGAATATACTTCCTCCCTTTTACTATTAAGTATGAAGTACGCTGATGCGTTTTGAAAAAATAATTTATAGTATAGCAAAAATATTACCAAGCAGAAATTTTTGCTATATAAGTTTTTAGCAATGCCTTTTTGCGGAAAACATTAAATTAAACATGATAATAATAATAATTTTTTCCTTTTCTCTAATGCGCAGGCACATAAAAAAGATAACTTCATTAGGATAATATTTGTATATCATCAAAATTATATGCAATTATTATCCTGTATATAATTTTCCTTGTACACAATTATATAATTAAAATATAAATTTGTTATTATATGTTAATTGTATATATAATAACAATTATGTAGAATTAAAATTTACAATCTCTATTTTAGTTTTCCTTTCTTTTTATCTGTAAAAAATACCATGATGACTAGGATAAAAAGATACACGCTTCCGAAATGATATTTTCTATTACATGGGAGAATAAAAAAATATTTTCAACTAAAAATTAATATACAGATTTAGGTGCCATAAAGATATTTTAAAAGGTTGCAAGTGGGACCCGGTGGTGTAATATAAATCGCACCTGTCCAACCGGCAGTATAATTTGGCTCAGTATCTGAGCCTCCACGGCGTAGATAAATATTTGAGTATGTGTAGTTATAATATATAGAAAATATTTGGTATATGAATTTATATCCTGTTTTTTAAACTAAGTTTTTAAAAAAAAGTTCGTAGATAAATATTTGAGTAGATATATTCGTAGATAAATATTCTACGATAAATATTCATAGATATTTACTTAAATAAATATTCGTAGATAAATATTTGAGTATGTGTAGTTATAATATATAGAAAATATTTGGTACAGGTAACCCTCCTATAACACGGTAGATAGGTTCCTATAAAATGCCGTGTTGTGTGAAACCGTGTTATATGAGACCCAAAGCCAGTACAAAAAGGGGGTTACGTTCCGAAAACTTATTAAAAACAAACTTTTTTTTATAAATTCTATATAAGCATGTAATTTTTATTAAAATATAAATGTATGTAATACAAAATGAAAAGAAACAAAAAATATTATTTTCATTTAATGCGACCTTAATTTAATAAATTTCTTTCTCATCACTGCTCAATACAATGAAACCAGAACGTCTTTTCGATTGAACGATATCGCCTTCACTTTCAGAACCTTTTTCTTCATTTAAATTTTTTGCACCTTCTATCCTCTTTAAAAAAATCTGTAATTTTGGTTTGTTTGCTGGTTCTTACAAGGTCATTGTAGATTTCACAGTATGGGGATAGACAATTTTGCAGCTCCCTTTTGAATTTTCGGCTTCTTTCAGCGGAAGGGTCTGCATTCAAGATTTTCAGCTAAGCTTAGGCGAATCAGTTATGTCTAAAATTCACTGTAATGCTCTTCTTATGTAATAAGTTTGTGCATGACGCTTTCCGCTATGACATCGGAATAGAGTTATAAATGAATAAATTATAATTTGTTTATACATTTTCATGTAAAGCCACTACAGTTTATTATTCCTTCCCGTCATTATTTTAAGGTAATTTAGTTTTTAAATGTGTTAAACATAAATCATGTTATCTAGTGCTGTATAAGTACAGTGTTGTAGAAAAGTTTCCGCATTTTTTCCATCGTGTTAGAGCGAAACCGTATTACAGGTTGCAGTGTTATATGAAGGTTCCCGCAATTTATCCTATCGTGTTTGAGAGAAACCGTGTTGTAAGATACCGTGCTGTAGGAGGGCTACCTGTATATGAATTTATATCCTCTTTTTTAAACTAAGCTTTTTAAAAAAAGTTTTTGATAAGTTTAGAGAGTCATATTTTGTGAAAACTTGTTATATAACAGGTGTGGCCAAACTATGAATTGCGGACTGCATAGGGTGTTTATCAATTTCTTCTCACATTTTTATAGCTCTTGGTTTAATGAACAGTTTTCAGATAATTTATGCAAGAATGTCTTTTAAATTATTAGTGGCGTGGCGAATAACCTCAATTTTTGGTACAACTCATAGCTGTGAATTCTTCTACTCAGTGCCGGATCTAGGAAATTTCTCAGCGGGGGCTAGTCAAGTCCATGCCGCCCCTGTAGCTGTTTTTCACTATTTAATGCAATAATTAATAACAGGATAATAGTATTTTTGATGGTGTGCCAAACTTAATTTATTGAACTAAAAACTAATATATTTTTAACTTAACAATACTGTAACATAGAAGTATATGCATTTTTTTCCATACAGACTAAAAATGAAACTCACTAAAACTCACTACTACCCTCTTGCCCAACCAATGATGGTCTTCGCAACTACCTTTCATTATGCTTTAGAAAATGTGTTGTGTGCAGATATTTTTACAAAATTATTTTCCTTGATTTTCTTTCAGAAAATAAGTGGACCGCTTCTTCATAATTTATTGGATTAGCCTCTAGGCTTTTTATAGACATTATTGCGAGGTTTTTCAATCTGTCTTGAGTCATTGTTGATCTGAGATAGTTTTTAATTATCTTCAGTTTGCTAAAACTCCTTCCCCAGCTTGCTGATACAGTTGGGAGCGTTAAATAAACTCTCAAGGCTATGCACACATTTGGGAAAGTATCAGTCAAATCTTTTTCTTGGATAAGGTTTAGAAGATCAAGTTGATTCATTTCTTCAAAATTAACTGTTGAATTCTGTAACTGGTCACGAAGAACTAGGATTTCCGTAGGGAACTCATCTTCACTTATATCTTCAAGATATTTACTAGCTAAGTTTGCAGCACGAGTTTTCAACTTCTTGTCGTTCAAGATTTTCAAATTTTTACAATTTAGAAAAAGAAATAGTGTTGAGTGCACTTATACTCTGCATTCTATCTTTCAACTGGATCAGTATCACTGGTTCTTTTTAAATGCTTTTTGTGTGTTTCTTTCATGACTTCCCACCGTTGTGTTGATGAAACAAAATAGGTGTATAATATCTGAATTATTTCAAATACGTTCGCTGTTTCAGGAGATGTTGATGCTGTATGTAGTCCCACCAGATTCAAGGAGTGGGCTGTGCACGGGACAAAAGTTGCTAATGGGTTGATATCCAAGAACCTAGCTTGAACTCCTATATAAACACCACACATGTTCGACCCATTATCATATGTTTGGGTTAGGAAATTTCCTATTTCTAACCCATATTCCTCCAACTTATGAAATATTGTATCTGCTAAGCAATCCCCAGATTTTCAAATAACTGCTATAAAATCAATGAAGATTTCTCTGATATCAAATTGGCCATTATCATCCTTAGTAACACATCGGATTAGTTGGCTCATTTGTTCTGTGTGTGATTTATCAGGTGTGCAATCAAACAAATACTGCGTAGTACTTTGCGTGATATATGTCATTCAGTATCTTCTTTCGAACATGATCTCCCATCATTTCAATGAAACTAAACCACTGATTAATTGAACACTTGCACAATTCACTAAAAATTACAATTTACAAGCGGACGCACTAAGAGGCGACAACGACAAGTCTGCAACTGGCACTATCTTTTCTCGCCTCTCCTCATCGCTATGAGTCACGGGCCACCCTTCCCTCCCCTAGCTACCTGCTTGTTTTTCGGCAGTGAAACATTCTTCGCAAATCACATCAACGCAATTAGCGCTCTTCTGTTATTGAAATACGCTTGTTTTACTCTTACGTAAAGCAAGGATTTGAGTTTACATTCTGTAATTAATAGTTTAATAAAACCCCACCAGTATAAAAAGAAAGTGATCTGAGGATATCTAAATTTTATGTTTTATTTATATTTTTATGGCACTATGAAATTATGAAAAAAGGATCAATTTTTCAATCCCATTTTGCCGTCCCCGGCAGTAGCCCCCTTCTGCCCCCCCCCTCAATCCGGTACTGCTTCTACATTAAAGCTGATAAAAAAGCTCAGTGTCGACAAATCAACATCTAACTGAATGGCTACTAACTGCAACAACTCAATACATGATAGATTGGAATAATTTGACAAACCATTTAAAAGAAAAATTATTATTAAAGCTCTTAAAACTAATTTAGAAATAGTAATTATTTTAACAATTGGAGAATGATATATTTAATAGAAATATGAGAAAAAACAAAGCATAAATCATCTGCCATGTGAAACATAACCTTTTTCTGTTTTTGGTTCGCTTAAGAATAGCGCCCTTTACACGTACGCTCTTTCCCGCATGAAACCACGATCCCGCGCGATTGAGTGCACGTGTGAAGGTGTCGGAGAGGAAGGGGAAAGCTGATTTTGAGCGTACTGCAAGTTTTCTCGCGCGCAATACCGTACGCTCCAAGCACTTGCGAAAGAACGTACGTGTAAAGGGCGCTTATGTAGACATTCCCAAATGGCTCTTAAAACTGTTTATCTTCGCCACCCCTATTACAGAACAATGTAAATGTGCAATTTGAGTACTCAAATTATAATTCATCTTTTCCAGCAATATACGACTGTCATTCCCAAAATGAAGACCTTTTTCATCATTTTATTGTTCGTCGTGCCTTTGGCGAGTTCGGGGACGAATTCTTTATCCGCTTATGAGCAATTACGAGACTCCATTCTGGATTTCTCCATTTCTGGTTTCAATCTCCTGGCCCAGAACAGTCCGCTGCAAGACAACATCCTGTTTTCTCCGTTCAGTGTTTACAATGTTTTGATGATGGCACATCTCGGGGCGAGAGGAAAAACTGCTCACCAGATATGTCACACTTTGGGTCTGTGCCACGTGAATGTATCAGTGGTAAGTACTTTTGTTTCTCATAACTTTTTCAAACATAATAAATACTTTTACTTCACTTATAAGTTTCTCAAATCGGGCAAATACTTTTGCTTTATTCATAATGCATTGAAATTAAATCGGAATGATTGAGACTGTTCTTAAGTTTTCAAGTGATTTTTCTCAGAAATTCTTGTTCTTTTTTACCTAAAAAAGTATCTTCTTGATTTAAAGTAATGTTAAAAGAAAGTTCTCATAGAACTGAATATTCTTCCCTTCTTTCACAGCGCAAGTATCTGTTTAAACCAACCTATCCAAATGGTGTAAAATGGATCTACCCACACACATAAGGATTTCTAAATATGTCTTTGTATAAGGATCATTGTTATAATGCACGAAGAATTTGGAATTTTATTTTCAAAAATTTGAAAACTCAGAATTGAAAGCACCTTTTTTTACATATCTGCTAAGCTATTAATGGTCTTTGAATATTTTCTCCTTTTTGTGCATAGCAAAGGTTTCAAAATAATTTTTTTCCAGAATTTACAAAAGTTTTATTTATAAAATTTTTAATTATTTTAAAGGACAAAAATTTATTTTTTCAGAGTCCTTTTTGATTTGGGAAAAATACTTTAGCTTTTATACGTCGGCTTGGGGAATTTCTTTAGCTCTAAATCAAAAAGCCTTTAGACAATTTATCGAAAACAGAACAATGAAGCGCTCTAAAACCAAGGAATTTCAGACAAATCCGTTTAAAGACTTCAAAATATGAAAAATTCCATTCCAGGATAAATAGACGTAAAGTATCAATACACAGCAGGGTTCGTATAGAAAGATTGTATCTGGCAGTGTAAGCATCATAGAAAGAGGCAATTTGTGTTATTTTATTCTAAAAAGTTTATTACAAGCATTATAAATGAAGAAATAAAAATGTGCTCTTTCCAAGAATTTTGTATTCTGCGCCGTTATAAAATAATCATCGTTCATTCCGATGAATTATAATAAGCATTTATCTAACGGAGGTATTTTCTATGTATCAGTAATCAGACATATGCGAAATTTTGAGGCGATTAAAAAATTATCCACAATTATAAAAAAAGGTATAAATTAATAAAATTCCAAAATTTACTTGAGCTTTCATGGTTAAATACTTAATGCAAAATTCTCCAGAAAAGAGGAGGGTTTGTATGAACAATAACCGTCAGCCATCACTACTATAAATAATTCTCATGGGATTGGAAAGAGTAAATAGGCTTTCGTTAATGTCGAAAGTTATGTTCAAAATGGTATGTTGAATACTGCTATTCATAACTTTTTTTTCCTTCTTCAAAGGTCAAGATCAGTTTATTATACACTGGTTCACATGCATAGTCTGTCACCTAGATATATCAAAATCAATGTCTTTTTTCTGGTTATAAAGGTTAACAAGAAAAAGGAACTTCTCAATAATCCCAATACATCACTTCTTAGTAACCGCATTTGTTGTTGTTGTTGTTATGTCTAATGACCCCTGGCCGGAATTATTCCAGACCAGATCCATATAGGCTAGCGGGCTGAGGAGTGCGGCTCCGATTTTTATAATGGCACCACCAGGGTCGGAGTCTGATTTTGCCTGGTACCACTTTAATTTTGACCGAGCATCCCTCAGCGGTGACATATGGGGGGATCGTATCCTCTCCCACCTTCTCTGATATCATAGAGGGACTTTCTGGTTCACCAATTTAACATGCCCATATCCGGCCTAGACACGGATGTATTTAATGGCACTTGTCGGGATTCGATCCGAGCACCCTCAGGATAAAAAGCCGACGTGCTACCACTAGACTATCTCGGGTCCGTCGCATTTGTGAATTGTTCATAGGGGAAGTCACACTTAATGCTTCTCGGCCTTACCATGAACTATTAATAAGTTGGAAACACGTAGACATCCGTTTTATTGTAGTTAATAAGAAGTCATTTGTTCCTGTTAGTGTTTCCTTACGTTTCCTGTATGTAGTATAGATGTTAAGTCCGAGAGCTATTTCTCCTTCATTCCTTACGAATTTCTGTACTTCCAAAATCTACATCATATTCTAGACCAAAAAAGGCAGATTAGTCTTAAAGCTACTTATCTACCCCATCTTCTTTATTGTTGTATTACAAAACGTTGTTGTTAGTAAAAATATCTAAGATGTGTTATTAACTGTCTGCAAAAGAACGAGGTCTCGGTGGCGCCGCGATTTTTTTTCAAAATCAGGTATGATGAATCCGCCCATAAAACAGACTAGATGAAGCGGTCGATTAAGACGAAATAAAACAGAATAATATGCTGGAGCTAAATCACTATAATAAATGACCCTGGAAATCGGACGTGAAATGGCCAGTTAAGAAAATAGAAATGTAGTTTCACGCTATTCTTGATAAAGGCGATATATTTAGATTTTAACGTTGGTAATAGTGACGTTTAAAGAATACAAAGTTTGCAGTTTGTGAAAGAAGTTTTCTTTTTTGTAGGGAGGACTGAATCTCGAAGGATATTCACAAGAAAACAATTTTTAAACGTAAGATTTTAAGCGCCTCCGAATTTCAATCAATTGAAATAATTTTTCCCTTTTCGTTTTAAAAAGAAGGTCGTTCTTTAAAGTTATTCTTTTCTGTAACTCATTTAATTAAAAAAAAATCTTATGTAAATTATAACTAAGTTGTCTGTATGGACGAACAGCAAATACATTTCTGATTCCTCAATAGGAATAATCCCGTCTAATGCTTTACCTGTTAATTCAAAACTAGTCGCTATTTATACGCTTTATAGTACATCTTTGACAGCTGACTTTAGTAATTCAACTATGAATAATTTTGAGGATGACAGAAGGTAAAAAATCTTATATCATAAAAGTCTTTTAGAGATTCAATTTAGAATATTTTTATTGGTTTTAAGTAGGGTTGATTATTTTATTGTATTTTAACATAACGTAAAAATAAATTTCTAATTTGTTGGGGGAAAATAGCGGAAGAAGAGAAAATAGTGTATTTCTTCATTTTTATTTGAACAAATATCTTTGAATGCACGAATGGAGTAATTTTAGAGGTTGTTTTAAATCTGCTTAAAGCACATGACAATACAAACTGTGTTTTGGCAGATATTTAAAGCAATACAGGTTTCGTCTCCGTAGGATATATTTTAAACTGGTTAAACTGGATCTTCATTCATATAGTATATGTATTTAAATAACTTTATGTGATTCGCAAAATTGCTATTGATAATAAATGTTTTCTTTAAAAACAAAATATAGAGGAAAACTATTTTCCTCGTTTCTAAGGATGGGAATTACTGAATTAAATAATGCATCACCGAAGCGCGGTGCTATACGAGTTTCTAACGATCTCAAGTCTGCAGCCGAATCCCTCTGGAGACGACATTTAAAAATATTTGTTTTTAAAGTTTTGATGAAGTTATGTGACAACTACGACAACCCGGTATGGAGAGTAGCATAAAAAGAAAGTTAAGTTTTTCGCTCTGTAATCTTTGGTATTCACGTTATTGCTTCATTTGTACGAGTCGTATTTTCTATGTTAAACTTATGTAATAAACATTTTACACTGGTAATTCCAAGTTGGTTGTCTTTAAGGAATCGTTATGGCCGTATTTTGCCACAAAATGACGAAACAGCGGGACTCACGTCTTAGAGTTGATTTTTTAAATGGAGTTAAACGTCCATGTTAAACAGTGGACTCGACCGTGCCCACTTTGGTGCCAAAGTCCACCGCTTTCACCGTTTGGCCATCTTTCTGTGTACTTTATACGGGAGAGACGTGATTTCTGTGAAGAATATATTAAGCATAGGAGTGTTTTAGTTATGGTATACAGCTTTTATGGTAACTTTAAGAGACGTTGTACACTAACCTATCCCTATTGGCTGATGGCTGAATGGCTAAAGCGCTACCATTCGGTATTAGACTTTGTGGGCTCGAGTCAGTGCCACAGATAATCATGAAAGCTCTTCATTGACCTAGGACAGTTGAATCATTATAAATCATGTTTGAGTGCTATTGAGAACAGCCACTATCCTAGACGACCCATAGTTTTGCATTTGTATGTACCTCTTACCTTATCTAAAGGAATTCTCAATTGAACAGCTGCTATGTTCGTTTATGAGTCGAGATATTGGACACAAACCGATTATTGTCTTGATTTATTAGGGAAAAATAAGCAATACGCAACAATTCTTCTAACGTACGTCGAAGAACCACATTCATTTGTAAGTGTTCAGTTTGCTCGAAAGGATGGCGCAAATCTCATCATCAACTGATGAAGAAAGTTTGATTTCCGTTCGTTTTGGGGAAGTGACCTACTAGAAACCCGAATTAAACTTTTTGCTGAACTGTCAGACACCATTTTCTTTTAGTTTATGGCAATATTAAGCACCACAGGTCTTATCGATGGTTTCTTGTAGAATAAGGATAATCGTATCAAGGACTAGCCAAACAAGTGGTCAGACTTGATCACTCGAGGACATCGCTGATATCTTTTCAGAATGTATGTAGCAGCTCGTCAGTCATTTCCCACAACTCTTAACATGCTATGAATAGCCTTGATGGAGAAACTAAATCTCTTTCATATTTCGTATAATTTTCTATTTATCTCACAAATTTTATCAAATACTGAAGTACCTTAATCGATGAACTAAATGATTGCTATGGCATATAATTAAAAATTTGTAAAGCTTAAAAGTGAGACATTTGTCTCAATTCTCTACTTTCAGCCACATGATTCGGTGATGTTCATGGAAAAATAACGCAAACTTAGTATATTTCCCCCTGTAGTACAATATCATTTTTGTATTGCACGAGGTTAGTTTTCCTTCTATTTGTGTAAAGTGACGATACTATTTGTTTTTCATCTGTTTCAACAATCATACAATAGATTACATTTCCAAGTTAATGCCTCCCCAGTATCTCAAGATAAAAAGTTATTGAAACACAAATTAAAAAAAAAAAAATTTTGTATACATGTGTGTTAATACTACTTTCATTTAGTCTAAAGTTTTATTTCTTTAACAGTCATCATTTTAAAATCTCAGTAGATAAATATTTCTCTTATTCTCTTTATGGAAACAAATATTTATTTATGTCACTTCCTTAAGCCCAAAACTTGCTATTTCATAATATTTCACATACATATACGCACATAATGATAATGTCAAAAGTTGAAATTTCTGCGTAAGGTCGGTCGTTGATACCACAAATATAAGGAAAAGTGGATTTTTCCTCCAAAGGTTTATCACGTACGGATGTAAGGTTTTTATATGTTTCACGGCTAGGAGTATTCTGTGTGGACGTATATTGTTAAATCCGACTACTCTCGTTTATTAGCTCATAAGTTATGACCACATAATACGTAAATTGAATAGTTTTACCGTCTTCTTATATTTCAGAAAAATAAGAGTATTCCTATGCTGTTGCATACTGTTAATGGAATTATTTTTCATGAGGATGGGGGGACCTTAAATAATAAAACTATGAAAAATACTTTGATTCGACGTCAGTTTTCTCGAAACTAAGGCAATAATTTAAGGAAAAGACTATTTTCTTTTGAGTTTTTGATCTCCCTCGAGGATGCCCCAAAATAACTAATTGTTGTATTCAGATCTACTCGGAAGAATACTATGATTATCCCATTTCAAAGAGACCATAGTATGTTTTGCATCTTCTTTTACATATTAACTAAAATTATTTCAAAATAATCTCAGGGAAGCATATTTTTGTATCTATTAAAAAAATAGAAATATTGAAAACTACATACGAACGGTGTTAGTATGTTTTTAACAGTATCTGCTGGAACTGATTTAACAGCTTTTAAGGCTTTCTTAGCATTTTAATCATTACATTCATCATATTGGTTAGATTTTAAAACATCTATTTGTCGTTTAGCAGTTGACAAACTTCATCATTTTCCAGCCCCGCTAAAAGAGTAAAAGTCTTATCCTGTTGTCTTTAGCTGGTTCACATAAAATATATATTTCGAAATCTTATGTATGGAGAACATTACTTTGGATTCAACGTATGTCAAGTATTGAAGATGTCATTTTGAATCTTGCGGCACAGCTGTAATATCCCTCAAGCCGAACTAACTGATATTATATAATTCCAGTATCTTCATATGTGCCATTTATTCTGGACTTCCTTACAATTAAATGACTGTTTAAAGTCTGTACAAAAATTTTTAAACCTGAAACATGTTTTTAAGTGAAAAAGTTGCGGATTATTATTAAACTTTATTAATAATTATTAATAAAGTTTAATAATAATCCGCAACTTTTGATTAAAATTTACATTGATTAAAATTTAACAGCTGAGAAAATAGGGAATCAGCCATAACATTTCTTTTAAAATGGGGTAGGGGGCGGGTTTTTAGTTTTGGAACCACTGTGCTATTATTTCATCTTCATTTTTTATACATCATCGGTTTCTCTTTAGTCTTACACTTTGGAGACATGTTAAACTCCCATGTGTAAGACCTTTAGTCTTACACATGGGAGACATTCTCTCCCATGAGTTCAAATATTAAAAGATATTTCATGGCTAAATTAGGATTTAGAAACATTTTTGGAAAATATAAATGAAGTCAAAGAAGTACTCTGATGTAAGATTATGTAACAATTACGTCAATTTTGAAACATATTTTTTTTAATGACCTAGATTCATGTATTGAGTGGAAAGTGAGGAACTGATCAAGGTGACAAGCTTAGAACTAGTTTCCCATTGCAAAGGAAGCCTGAAAATGTGTTTTATCAAAAATTAGGCTTGTATTTGTGCTGCTTTTATGACTATGCGTTGATTTGATAGATTTACTTGCCTTGAGACCAATTGCGAGGCGAACAAACTGAAGGTTTCAACTCCCAGCCACGCCCAAAGCGTTTATCTTTATGTCTAGGCTATTTCGATCAATTTATCAAAAGTCTTTAATCTTAAAAAAGGACATTACCCTTTTTTTACTGGATTTTTCGCATAAAATTAAAATCTATGTTGCTCTTATTTCACACCATTTTATTAATTTTACCCACCACAATATTTGATTTTCCTTGGAAGTTTTCTTTGGTCTGTTCGCTTTGATATATTTCGGTCTAATTGGCACAGTCATTGATTTTTGTCTATTTTATTTTAAATGAAATATATAAAAAATATAATTCAAATGAAATAAGTAAAAGATGGGAAATCCTTCTTTTAGGGTGAAGGTTGGGTTACATGCCAGAACTCACACAGGAACAAAAAATACTTGTTCTCCTTCCCAAAGCTTTTACTTTATACTCTAATATTCGCACTAAGTAACCTCGCCATTTTTTCAACATTTATTCAATCTCACGCGTTAAGACTGGTGATTTGATAGATGGAATTATCCCCCTTTAATTTATAACTTAAAAATATAAAACTATAACTTATTACATTGTAAGTAATCAGGGCCCGATTATGAACGCTGGGGGCCCCTGGGCAGATGCTATTTGCCCCCCCCCCCCCTCCGAACATTTCTAAAAATAAGAACTATCCATGGGCTATACATACTATTAGAAGTACTAGGTGTATACACCAAGGGGGTTTTGGGGCCCCCTAGCATCAGGGGGCCCTGGGCAAAGTCCCGATTTTCCCATGCGATAAAAAGGACCTGTAAGTAATTCAACCGAAAAATAAGATAGTAAATTACATGAAGGAGACACACACAGCCGGACGAAATTAGCAGAAAATCTGCACTAAGCTCTAAATTATTTTAAAACTATTTTTCAATAAAATATTGCGCAGTTGCAACAAATCCTCATACTGAAAAAACATATAACTATAACTAATAAGTTGTAAATAATTCAATAGAAAAATAAGATAGTATAAAACAGGAAGAAGGCATTGACATCCAAACGAAATAAACAGAAATCCTACACTTAGAGCTAAACGCACCATTAATGCAAGATTCTGTAGCATAGAATATACAAAAATTAAACCATATAACGAAGCAACCGACCGGTCTCTTCATAATCAGGTCTAACCTCAAGGGGGAACTTTCTGAATAGGATGCAAGTCTAACCAAAAGACATCCCAAGGCCAAAAATAGTTTTAGATTACTTTGGTAATCTAAAATTATTAAAAAAAGGGTATGTCGACTCGGGTGTATATTACGGACAATTAAGGTAGGGTTTCAGGTTTCACATTTTCTTTTAATACTTATTACTTTGCATTTCAATTGGGTGGGGCGCTGTAGTTATACTGCGGTGCTGCAATTCTTAAGGTTAAATTGCTGACAACGTTACAACCGTCACTTCACAATTTATCGGGATAGGGTGAGTGTGCTATTGTTTTTCTGTTCTATTCATTTGTGTTCATTTTAGGATTGAATATTCTATTGTTTTGACTACCTGTTCCCATGTGGGGATCTTGAGGCCTTGGGATGTCTTTTGGTTAGACCTGCATCCTATTCAGAAAGTTTCCCCTTAAGGTAATTGATTAGGTTTGCCTCCTGATCTGATGAAAAGGCCGGTCGGTTGCTTCGTTATATGGTTTAATTTTTATATGTTCTATTACTGCTACATAATCTTGCATTTATGGTGTGTTTAGCTCTAAGTGCAGGATTTCTGTTTATTTCGTTTGGCTGTCAATGCCTTCTTTCTGTTATATACTATCTTATTTTTCTGTTGAATTATTTACAATTTATTAGTTATAGTTAAAAATATAAAATTATGTTAAAATATAAAGTAAAGTTAAAACTTAATTCGATAAATATAATAAATAGAACGCTTACGCTAAATTCAAAATATAAAGGAACAAAAGTAGGTTGAATTTTTTTGAATAAAGAAACACATCACTGGAGCGATCGTACTAGGGAAGTGGTGTCTAATATGCTGGATTTACATTAAACGATTAAAAAGACAATCGGAGAACTTTCTACACACAGGGGGGAAAGGGGGGGGGGGGCTTAGTGACCGAATTCTAAATATAAGTTGCTGAAATTCTCTAGCAATAATCACTTAGTTGCTGACCGGCAGTAATTTTTAAAATGGGCAGAAATGCCCAAGATTAATTTGTTTAGTTAAAAGATCCCGAAAAACAAATTTCTGAGATTGTCAAGAATTTATTTTCTTTATTTAATTATTTTCGATAACTTCTTTCATGACTCAGATATTTATTATCTGTATTTATCCTTTTATTTTAGTATACTGCTGTCATGCGTTGCAAAGATTTTTTTGTTTTGTTAGATGGCTGAATATTTTATATATATATATATATATATATATATATATATATATATATATATATATATATATATATATATATATATATTATTATTATTATTATTATTATTATTATTATTATTATTATTTGTGTGTGTGTGTTTGTTTCAGGCATATTTTGCTTGACGAGTTTTATACTGACCCCGTACTAAAATCTGTCTAAATATACGCTTAGGTATATGACAGATTAGTAATAATATTGATCATAGTGACTTTTCTTCCTTACTTTTATTTTTTTAAGTGTGCGTAAAGGTATTTCACCCCATAAAAACAAAATTTAACAAAGGAAAACTTTCAGCATTACCAAGGTGGAATTTCTTTATAAGTCTTGCTTCTCTTTTGTCCATTGCTGAATTCCCGTATCATTCTGATTAAGAAATCCCCATGTAATCAACTGGGAACTTTGGATGCTGAACCTGTGAGTAACGTTCGAACTTCCTTCGTAAACAATATGTATCTAGATAAATTATCTGTTAAGGAAATTAGTAACCGGTTACTGTGTTCTGCGTTCTGCTGACTCAGCAATACTTCAAAAACAGCAGTTGCATGGAATTCCTAGTAGAAATAAATGTCCGAAATTAGTCCATAAAATGTGGGTCTACTTGTATACTACTCTAGAATTTAGATCAGTCAAATAAATGTTGATGCAATTATAATGAATTTGAACCTCTTAACTTAACAGCTCTTAACTTAACTGCTCTTAAATTAACAGATAAAGACCACTTTTCGATGCAGTAAAGTTTTTGCATCTTAAAATTTCCGTTCGGAATGGAAGCAAAACTTTTTTTTTTTTTGCCAACTGTTTTTCTTCGAATGAATCAATTTCTGAAGGTCAATATGGATTATATTCTGCATGAATAACCAAAGTAAACACAAACACACACACTCAAAAGGAAAAAGTTTTACACGTTGGGTCAAAATTTTGGCGACAGTATTTTATTAACCGATAATCCATTAAAGAATTCGTTTCGCAAAGCCGAAGAAAAAAAAATAACTTCAACTTTTCGTTTTGAGTAAGGTAAAAAATTTAGTTATAACTTTCCAAAATTCATTTGAAAATAACTATATTATTTACAAACGAATTATTACAAACGAACTCTTAAAGCCATAGTCTCCATCTGAAATTTTCAAAGGTTTTGACTATAAATTTGTAAACTTAACAAGATTGGCTCGAAAATCGAGCTCGGGCCCTTCTGCTTTCAGGGCATGTCTTTAGGAGCAACTACAATGATGGGGTTACAATGATGGGATTTTGCTTAGCACTCATACCTAAAGTATTACTTCACAATATTGAAATGGTCTTATTACTAAATAAGTATTTTGGTGAATAAAACAAACAAATATGGTACATTAAATCTCTTTACATGTTTATAGGTCATTAGTTATAAAACGAACACTAAAAATTTACAACATTGATTTCTACAATAAGAGCACAGCTTCTTAATATCCACAATAAATATTAAATGCGGCAGCTATTCTTGAATTAATTAATAGTACTGCATCAGGCCAAGGAGCATTAGGTGTGAATGCATCTCCGGGCAATTCCCAGTTGCCATTTGTGAAAATTTTCCCCAGCTACAAAATAATTTCTTTAGAATAAAAATTATAAGATATTTTTGATTCAGGGCACAAATTCGAATGTTTTACACTATATTAAATTGTTATGATAAGCAGAAGAGGGATAGTTTTGGCTGGTTCAAGAAAAAAATACTCGTTACAAAGTATTTAGTTCTATTAAATAAAAGTGAATTAAAAATAATTTTAAAATTTAATAATAGAAGCAAGCAAAATGATTTTTTTACATTTAAATAACAAAGCTGTTTTAAATGATTTAAAATATAATTAGTTACGATAGTGCTGAAAAATTTTGTACCTGGGACAGATCGAAATTTAGATTATGAGATTGTGTAAACTCTTGACTGTTTTTTTTTTCAACTAAATTAATGGCAGGAGATACAGACGCAAGCAAAATTTAAATTATCTGCATGTTGAATTCTTATACATCAAAAACTTCCCTGTGGATTTTCGATATAAATACCCTTCCTTTACGTTGAATAATCTGCAAATTTGAATATTTTTAGCGTCTATGATGTCCCTTATAGACGCTATAACGCATTTTTTCTTTCGATCTTTTAAAAAAGTATTTTCTCGTTATAAGTCATGTTTCCTGAAGATTATGTGGAATGATCATTGAGCGTAATCAACACTTTTTCTAAGTTTGTATGTTTTGAAAATATTCAGTATGAACCCTCAAATGTAAATAAATTAAAATGTTTTCAATTTTTTTTGCTATTTTGTCTCTTTTAAAAGCTCGTCAATAAAATGAACAGTTTGATTTGATAAATCAGATAATAGAATGTAACGGTAGTCTGATAAGACCAGCATTTGAACACGGATCTCCAAACTCCGAGGCCAGTATTCTACTGATTGGACAATCCCGGCGATGGGAGAAAGTCTGTTTTAATTTTTTTCGAATTCCTTTATCCTAGATAGCCCTTTCTTAATAAGGCCAATGACACTTTTTTCGATTATTAATTTTTTTTGAAGACGTTGAATTTTTCCATTTTGAATTTCTGCCATGAAAACTGGATTGACATGAAACATGATTACCCAACGGTTGGATTCCACTGTAACGACGATATGCTAGAAACAAGATTCGATCCCGCATCTTCTTGCCTCGGAGTTTGTATTTTAAACTATCTCAGCGATGTAAGGAATTCCTTTTTTTGGAGAGCGGGAGGGGGGTGGGGGTGGGTGGGGCTATTCTTCAAACGTATTCCGGTTGCTGAAACTTCCGACACTTTCCCGTATCCTTTAAAATACTTGTCTTGCCCTGTTTTGTTGTTTCCCATACTTCAAAAAGCTCTAATTGTAAAGCATATTTTGTTTGCTCGTTTGTGCTCTCTATCTCTCTTATTAACTTTGCTATCATGAGTTTCTGAATGTAAACTTAGAAAACAACGCCTTTTTTTATTTCTTTTCTACAGGTGCATGAAGCTTTTGGAAGGCTTTGCAAAAATCTCGTTTCCGATTCAAGTCTTACAGATACTCTCGAAATTGCAAACGGCCTTTTTGTGCAAAGAGGTTACAATATATCACGTTATTATGAGTACGCTCTACGCTCACTATACTCTTCGACACTGAAAGAAATGGATTTTCAGAATGACAGCCTCTCAGCTCTCATTGGGGTCAACTCATGGGTGAGCCAATTTACCGAGGGAAAGATACAAGCTGTTTTGCATAAAAATCCAAGCCCATTGACGAAGGTGATGATGGTGAATGCTGTTCATTTTAGGGGCCAATGGAAATGGTGATGTTTTTCAGTTAGTTCTTTAATAGTAACAGAGGCGTAGCTACTGTCGAATACGAGGCGAGATATGTTAGGGTCGTGGCTTGTAAACGCGGTTGGAAAAGAAAAATATACCCTCCAAATTCTGGTCGTCTCTAAACAAGATACACTAGAGTTCAGACTAAACTGAACATTTTAAGAAAGTGCAGTTTCTAAAAATATATTCTGTGAAATGTAATGAGATTTGTTTTGATGGGACATAACACTTCGTTTAATTTCTGAATCAGAAATCAGTCATAAAGACATAAAAATTTATATAAAAATAGTAAAA
Organism: Dolomedes plantarius; assembly: GCA_907164885.2. NCBI lineage: Eukaryota > Metazoa > Arthropoda > Arachnida > Araneae > Dolomedidae > Dolomedes > Dolomedes plantarius. The sequence goes on along the minus strand of OU015501.1, from coordinate 22,899,895 downwards.
TACTGAAAAAATGAATGAAAAGGAGGGCTTTGGAAAAAAAGAACTAATATATAAAAATTTATGGTGAAAGAATTTATGGTGAACTAATATATAAAAATTTATGGTGAAACTATAAAATTAATTTGTCACCACTCCTAACCCCAACATAGGTATTAAAACATTTCTTTTCCTGCTGCTAATTAGAGTGTCAATTCAAACAAACGTCAATGAGTTCCTCAATACAAGTAATTTCAAAGCCTTTAACAAGTCTTTGAGGAGGTTGGCGCATTGCACTAGCTCTTTATAAAAAGTTCTAAAGGTGTCTCTATCGGAATTAAATCATCTAGCCACTCCCTTCTGTTAATGTCATCGCTTTCGAGAAACTCGTCAGCCAGCGCAGCTGTGGACGAGAATTTTTATCCATGAAAAGAAATTTGATGTCAAATTCCCCTCTGAAATCCCTAAAACAGAACTATATAACTTCATCTGGATACCTCTTGCATACAGTGAATATCCTCAGAACGTGCAAGAAGACATATCTTCTGGCACGCGCATGATCATTTAACAGGATAGTCTCCACAGGATGTCTCTACGATCGTTTCGATTACATTCTCTGGGGTGCAATGAATTCGAGCTCCTCATTCCTTTAATATATAAAACAGACAAAAATAAATGTTTTCGTTGAATCTCGAGACTCGTCACCATAAATTATACAAGCTTATTTATAATGACTCAAATTCTCATGCTCTCGGGAACCAAATCAGACCTTTTTTTCTTTCGTGACGTGAGGTTCAGAGGCTTTGTTGCGTAAATACCTTAATCATGAAGTTGTGTGTTCACAGTTTGTCCTAATACATTGGTTTCAAAAGCAACTGCAAGTTTCAATGCCTGGCAATCAAATGCCCGTTCCATCGTGTCGTGACAGACAAATTTTAATCTTCCGATGGTGTAGTTATTATTTTTCGCTTTTCTTCGGCTCTTTGGACCGAAATTCCGGTCCCGTAAAATTGTATCCATCGATCTATTACATTGTTTTTAAATTCTCTCACAGAATTTGACCTCTTTATTCCTGAAAAGCCAATAACTCTCTACCGCAAAACTTCTTTAAAACTGAAGTGTTAGAAAACTGGGATACCTATCTAGTACCTGATATTTTAAATTTTGAGTCGTAGGACTGCAGAAACACGACGGAACATGGACTTCATGAGCTTTCTGAGGCAGTCTATAGACAATGATCATCATGTCTTCCGAGGAGCGGTCCCCAATTCTACAATATTCCTAGATGGTAGATCTCTGCTTTTCGGATCATTGCATGGCATCCCAGGAAATATGTTCAATAACGTTGAGCTATGGTGGACAAGGGGGTCATTTCATGTTCCCAAACACGGATGAGTGTTCCTCAAATCATAATTGATTGACTGTGGATGTGTGCAAGGGCTCATTTTCTGGTCAGGGGATGCCAAATCCATGAGAGTGAATGCATGACATAAATGACTGTAACACAGCTGAAAGAATGCTTACATATCGTTCACCGGTCAGAGAAGTTGTAGAAACATGATGGGTCCTAATTTGTGCCAACTCAACATACCCTTTTACCGTTACTGAGAGACCACCAGCATGTACAGCTCTTTGTTGACATGCTGCATTCATTGATTTATGGTGTGTTCTTCACAAGCTGACAGTTCCATCTTCCCGAATTTAATGGAAACGAGACTCGTGAGACCAGCCTACTCGTTTCCAGTCTTCCGGTGTTCAATAGCGGCGTTCCTCAGACCACACGTGCAACAGAGCCATGTGTAGTGAGGTAAGCAAAGGCACTCGAGTTGGGCGTCGGCTGTTAAAGCCCATATCATGCAGCGAACTTTGTAAAGTAGTCATCTTGATGTTAGTAGAGGCCACAGCATTGAATTGAGACGTTATTTGCGGCAATGTTGCACACTTTTCTCTTGAAATGATTTTCAACAGATGGCGCAGTTCACGATCATTCAGGCCCCACTGTTGCCGTTGGTTCGATGCTTTATGGGAATTCTTCTAATAAAAGTACACTCTTGAAATGGTTGATCGTAAAAATCTAAACTTTATCTGTGTCTCCGAAATGCCAAAGCCCATCTCTCGAGCCTCACTGAAATTCGTTTAAACCATGATCACCTGCCATGCTCGCTGAGCAGTCAGCTCTTTAGGCTATCACGGATGTCTGTCTCTTTATAAATGCTGCTTGCGAACGAAACCGTTGTCAAGAAAGTGTGTGTTTCTACATATTTCCAATGAGATCATGCATCCCAGCTATTCTGACACTTCAGTGTATATCAGAGACATAAAAAATAGTTTTCAGTCCATTTGGAGCGAAATCAACCGCTGAAATTGCGAAATTTGTCAATGCAATTTTCTTAAAATGCTTTCGGAATAAAGCATAAAGAGATGGCGTTAGCTCTTAATTTAAATACATACATGGAAATGTTTTATTAAAATTAATAAGATAATCGTAAACAACTCTCTGATCAGCTTATTTTCCTAGAATGTCTTTGGTTTCTGTTCGTCATTTTTCAAATATTTAGTTAAATTTATCACTGTTAATTTTGGACACCGGTGTACATTCCCCCTACATCACACTGAATACTCATACTACTACCATAATGTACAAACAAACCGTAATATAGGAGTCACTTAGATTTAGCCTAATCTGTGTTTTCTGTGACAGTATATGAGTGTAATACCCACTAAATTAAGGATAGAATAATTGGTCACAATACTTTTCAAGTTGAAAGTATGTGACGAGAAATACGTCTCAAATGCTTAGAAGGTTAAACAGTCATTAAGATAAATTTTTAAAAAATAACCAGCTTTAAAATTTAGCATGATTTTTCAATAATTTGTAGTTACGCCTCTGAACAAAATATTGTTTAAATATAAACCTTTAAAATGGATAATCATAGAAAAATTTTGAAACTATATTTTTAACTTTGACAAAGATAAGTTTTTTTCATGTAAAACTTCCATAATTTGTGAACTACCGCATACTTCATCCACTAAAACTAATGTAATTTATATTGTTAAAAAGAGAAAACCAGTAAATTCATCTTATATTCATTTTATTGAAATTCCTTTTATGATTATTTATAATTCATTTTATGCTTATTTATTTATGCAAAGTAATGTATCCTTGTTAATACTTTTTTTTTGTCCACTGCATGTACAAATTCAGATATATATATATCAAAATATAGTTGAGAAGTACGGGGAAAGGGGGCTTAAAATAATAAGAATCTAACAATCCATTGACAAAGCGTGCGTATTTTGATGTGGGGAAAATCATCTTTTAAAAGCGACTTTGAGCGGAAAGCGAAGAATTCTAGGCGAGAGGATTTATTTTTAGAAGTGTGAAGGTTTTGGGCGCGAAGTTAAAAATGCACGATCAGCAATATTGAGGGTCCAGATGACCAAGGTTGAGGTCTGCACATGCGCCGTGCAGCAGAAGCTCGGAGGAAATTATGTTTTTGGCGGTAGATTGGATGGGAATTTCGTTGAGAGCGGAAGCTCGCGGCAGTCGTGCCGGGTAGGTCGACAAAATGGCTACTTGAAATAGATTACCCTGGAGCATAGTTACTTCAAGAACGCAATAAATAAGGATTAAAAAGTAGTTGACTGTCTTGTAATCCATTCCCAGCCACTTGCCCAACTAATTAAAGAATATGACGACTGCAGGAATAATATTTAAACACGGGAGCAAAACACGTTCCGTGTAATATATATATATATATATATATATATATATATATATATATATATATATATATATATATATATATATATATATATATTTAACTTCTGAAATGAATAAAACGTGTAATAGGTAAAAACTTTTACAAACGACTGACGGTCAAATGCAATTGTGAATACAAATTGTTTAAAACATTCTTTCCTATCACCTGTCTTTAGGCAATTTGATCCTCAGTTGACAGAACCTTATGGGTTTTTCTACGTGATGCCTCACCATAGGATTCAGGTTCCTATCATGTCCGGTAGGATGAACGTTGCTCTTGGTCACAGCCGGGATGTTGCAGCTAGTATTTTGGAGCTACCGTTCTCTCAGAGCAGAATATCGATGTTTCTTGTGCTCTCTGATAATCCAAGAGAAAATTTAGAGCTGAATGTGACGTCAATGAAAAATTTAATAGGTAAATATAAACCTCGTTTCCGTGTTTAAAACGAGTACATTATGTTTCACAATTCAAAGAATGCAATAAAAAATAATGTTGAAAGGAAATGAAATGCACTGATAAGTACTTTTGGGCCTCACCTTGAGTAGTACAAAATATTTACTGTCTTCTGTGATATTCACATCAAATGTTCATATCAAATGCTATTGTGTGTGCCTGTCAAATGCTATTGTGTGTGTGTATGTCAAAGAATCACCTCTTCAAGGCTAGTAATGAACTTATACACACAAAAGTTCTTTACTGATTTTTTTTTTTTAGTTTGCATTATAATTAAAAAAAAAGATTATCCAGGGAAAGGCCATTTTACATACCTTTCTCATCGCAGGATGAATATAATTTTCCTTTTATTTTATAACATATTTAACTAATAAATGAGAAAGAGTTTTGCTGATTTTAATGCATAATTTATTGGCATAATAAAACACTTTATTTTACCGAGTAAATAAAGTAAGCTAATTATGAAAATTTAAAATCTATTAGTAGCTTCAAAAGCAGATCCTTCTTTAGCAGGCATTACAAATAAAAGCACACTTGAATTATAACTGTTACCTTTTACAAAATATTTCCTTTGAGTCAGGATAGAATGTTATAATGATAACTTAAATTATCGATGTTTTGTTTCCGATCATTTTAATGTTAAGTAGAAAGTATGAAAATAGCACATTCTTTTAATCATAGATAATTTTTTCTTTATTCAGTTTACAAAACATTTATTTTGAATTTCTTCAATGCCGAAAATAGTAAAATTAATGTAGGATTTTAAAGTTCATCTGAGGGGCGTAAGTTCACTTTTTATAAATGAATGAAGGGAAAAAAATATCAAGGTTTCATTCACTAAAGAAATAAAAAAAAAATTACCGTTTGACCCAATTTTGTAACTATGATTAACATGATTTCAAAACAGCATCCTTCAAATTATTTTTCAGATGAATTTTTATTGTAGTTGGTTTACGCAGGAAATCCCTAGATTCAATTTTTTTTTATCACTGAAATTCATTTTACCTAGTGGGAGAACCATTGAAGTAACAGATATTTAATTATATGCTATGAAGACAATAGTCTGCGACCACCTATTGTTGAATTTTCCTAGTAGTTAGTTTATTCAACGCCCGCTCTTGGCAGGCAAGGCCATTCGGAGCCGCGCAGATTAGTAGAGCTTGATTGTTGTTGATAGTCGAAAAAATTGATTAGAGCTGTACTTGATAGGAGATGCTCGCAGTTCATACAGACTCCAACATAGAGCGGGAATTGGTCGGCAAGTCTGATTCTGTATAAGTGGTCCTCAGTATGTATGGTCAGTATCTGGCGTAGAGTGTCGATCGTTCGGTCTACAGCAGGGGCAACAACATGAAAGCGGTCGATATCACCCCTTCGATATTTCCTAAGACAGTAGAGCTCCTTCTAATAAGGGGCTGGACCTCCTCGCTATTATTATTGCTCTTTTCCCTCTTGATAGATTCTTTACTGAAATACGGCAATATGTTGTTTAAATTTGTTTCCATTCTCCTCATAGTATAACTTACAGTTTATGAGTAGTCCAAAGAAAGTCGATGAATTTGAATCGAGGCTTTGAGATAAGCAGTTTTACCACTTCACTATCCTGTCATCAACTCACGAGGCTATCTTTATGAACGGATGCTTTAAAATCAAAGTTTGCTGTCACGCTGACAAAAGAAAGAGCTAACTTTAAACTGCAGCCATAGTGCGGGAAGATCGACATTGCCCAAAGTGTCTTAGTTGACGTCTCCTTTAACGATTCAGGCAGTTAAATCAAACAAACGAATTCAAACCAGGATAAATATCTCTACACCATTACATTCACGGTTCAAGACACTGTGGAAACTACCATTTGCTGCATACTAATCGTCCATCGGATTACCCCGTATTATACCGTGACTCAACGTCAGCTCTTGGCAACAAGGCCATTCAGCGCCGAGTAAACCAATAGAGCTTTGATCGTTGTTGATAGTAAAAAAGATTTGGCTCTAGCTGTTCTAGGGCTGCACATAATAGAAGTTGCTCGCAGTCCATAACGTCACCCAACAAAGAGCTGGCATTGGTCGGTGGCAGCAAGTCCGATTCTGTATTAATGGACCTGAGTATGTATGCTGCGTATTTGGAGTAGAATGTCGATTGTTCGGTCTAGAGCAGGAGGCGTCACGTGCAAGAAATCGATATCACCCCCTTGACTGATACTCTACTTAATCTATAGATCAATGACGGTTTATTTTCTCAATTTTTAGCGATGTCGGACATTGGCACAGTGACTTTTCAGCAGTAGCACGGCCCTAAAATTTCAGTGGTAGACACCTCTCTTCCCTCGAGGGATAGTTGAATCACAGGCTCAAGCTTCTCAAGCTCATTAGGAAGTTAACTGTGCTCGAAAAGCTTGAGTCCATGGTATAACCATCACTGCTTCTTCAACATCATCAACATTGTGCTTTTGACAACAAGCAAGGGCTCGCTGGTCCCGCTCCGTCAGTTTCTTTGGCTCACCAGGTCAACGGAAGAGTTTGGCGCTTCGCTGACGTTTTCACTTTTATATAACGTTGCTAGTGGTAGATCGTAGGGCTTTCAGTTGTACAAAAATTTCTCTCACTTAACGACAGAACCTATGGGCCCCAACTGTAATATCAAGTTTGAACTATCCCAGATATTTTCGTTCAATCACGAGAACGTAGAAAACGCCATGGGTCATCGTCGCATGTCTTTGCTTATATATCTTGGTCATATATATCGACGTCATGTAGACGAGACATTGAGGAGCTGAGAGGTGTCCAAAAACTTTTAGCGAAAATATATCGTTTTTTTTTCACTTTTACAGTTTAATATATTCTAAATTCATATCATTTGTGGATATAATTAATTCTTGGTGAAGTGCTTTCATACTAACTTTCATTTATAATTATTGTTCATCCGATGTGAGGCTCGAAAACTTCTTTGATAATATTTTATTACTGGTTTTTCTTGTACTGTTTGTTCTCGTGGGCATTTTTCTAAAACTAAGATTCCATTTATATAGCAGTGAGAAAGCTTGAATAAATTTATTTAAAAACTTAAATAATTAGAAATAACATTGATCTATTTAACTTGATACAATTTAAGATAAATATCTCTTTCGATTTCATCGAATTTTCTGTCTATAAATTAAAATATTATTTATCAAGATCAATGCGTCAAAATACACTTCTGGTGATTCAATTTTTCAGGTACAATGAAGAAACGAGAAGTACATGTTCGTTTGCCACGCTTTACGATTGATCTCAGCCCTCAGTTAACTGGATTAATGTGGACTCTTGGAATCAAGGATATTTTTTCCCCAACAGAAGCTGATCTAGGAGGTATAGCAGCCGGGCTATTTGTAACCGATATGGTACATAGAGCATTAATTCAAGTGGATGAAAAAGGCAGCGTGGCAAGTGCAGCAACTGCTGGTGTGGTTGAAAGGATGGGCTATCTGGATGATAATTATTTCGAAGCTAATCGACCGTTTATATTTTTGGTGATGGACAAGCAATCAGGAGCAGTCTTATTCATGGGTCGAGTGGCTAATTTTTGATGATTCTCTACTCCTTTTGATAATCTTTTTATTTATTGATTATTGTTTACTGTAAAAGAGTTCTATCTTTTATTTTATGATATATTTTCTTTTTCATGGGTTTGAAGTGCAGGGAAACTGAACTCTTGCAGACACCAGATAGAGAACTCAAAAGTAAAAGTTTGTAGAACTAACTTTGAGGTAAAATATTTTAAAGATCCGTGTTCTGAATTGTCAGTTATGACCTGACTGGTAAAAAATAAGCAATCATTTTTTAAATTAGAAATGTATTTGATAAGTTAGCGTATAAGAATGCATCTCATGGAAAAATAAATACTGAACGCCAAGCTGAATTTTTTAAATAATTTTCTTTAGATGACAAATTTGATAACTGCTAAAAATTAATTTACTGTTAAGAAATTTTGATACAAACCACAAAAAAAAAACAACCCAGCGAATTCCAAGTTTTTTTTTTATATCCTATTATTCGAATTACATTAGGTATGACACTCCTGAAAACAATATAGGTTTTACCACTTTTCTGAGATTTATGTAAACGTATTAAAGTGGTAGAATTCGTTCTATCTTAACGTTACTTTCTTCAGTGAAGGTGCTACACAAAAGTAGACACCATCAAGCTGTCTTCACGTTGAGAACAATTATTAGGAAAAATCTATGATCTCTGTATTCTAAGTCCTGGTTTAACTGAGGAACTCCTCAATGCTAAGTTTAATGTTTTGCGCGATGACTTGATCCCTTAATGAAACAAATACAAAATATCTTCGTATACGATGCAATGTAGTCTGCATAATCTCCTTTCATCACCTAAAGTAGAAAATCTGTAACTTATTCTTTTTCATCAAAATTTCTTTGTTGGGATTTTACAGTTAACAATACAGAACTTATATTTTGCTGCGTCATTGTGCTGTAATTATACTTATGTACGTTTATATGTTCTATTTATTAATAAAAGAATACTTTTCTGAAACATATGATTGCTATTCGTTGTTATAGTCTCTTAATTTCTCTTATTAGAACCTTTAATCAGCCATACACTGTGATATTCACTGTATTAAATTTCAAGTTGAGGTTATTGTTTAGTTGATTTTTAAAGCGCCAGGATCATCGTTTGCTATACGAAGACAGACTTTGGTTCTATTTATACATTTGTAAACCTTAGGAAATAGGACGCATTTCTCATGTGCATAGAACCTTTATACTAAACTAGCTGAAAACCCGTACTTCGCTACGGAGTACATTCAAATTAAACACAGCGGTCAATGTATGCAATTAATGCCAAATATATGTATAAATATATTTATAATAAATACAACGATCAATGCATGCAACTGAAGTAAAAAAAAAAAAAAACGAAAAAATATATTTATAAAAAAATCGCAACGGATATTTTTATAGACAAAATAACGTAGAAGAAAATATTCAAATTAAATTTAATAGAACACGCTAAAGAATATAGTACAGTTAATGTAGTACAGTTTGAGGAACATTTCTTTTACTGTATTTTAATATTTTTTGGATAATGTCCAATAGTCTGCCGCATTAGCAAGAAAAAAAATATTTTTTTTGTCTATTTAGTTTTTATGAACGTGACGATAAAGTTATTTAAAGTACCAGAAAAAGATATCACGTGATTAGCATTTATTAAATTAAATTCTAAAAATTAATCTTTAAAAATTTACCAAAAATCAGAAAATGGAGGTAAAGATTCGAAAAAGATTTCATTTTAAAGGAATTTTTATGATCTTTCTTGTGATGTAAATTTTATAACCCTCAAATTATTATTTTAAATGCAAACCTAAAAAAAGTTACTAAAACAGCTTAAAAATTTAATTTAAAAAAATCTAAGAAGAATTTTTCAAATTTCTTTCTTAGAGTACCCCTACACTATAAGAAGAATCGCCATGCACGATTTCAGCCCTTAAGGTCCAGCGGTTTGGTCTGTGCGTTGTATGTCAGTGAGTCAGTCAGTTACGGAACTGTTTATATATATAGATTACAGAATCTTGCTCTGAGAATATAATGTACTTTATACCAGTGGTGTGCAAACTATGGGTTGCTAAAAAAGTGAGATGGGTCCGACGTAAATTTATAACATACTGAATTATTTAATTAAAAACATGCTTTAAATTTTCTATATTCTCATATTTTTAATAATTTTAATTATATTTTTTTAACTGTTAAAAAATATGTTATTATAGTGTTTAATAAGGTGTAAAACAGTCTTACGATAAAATCTCCTTCAAAAGACTATACTTACATTCCTTCCATTTGCTTCTACGTAGATCTGTGAAACTGGGTTTTCAAATGTGGATTTTTTAAAATAGTTTGCTAAAATTTGCTTATATATTTTCTATTTTTTGTTAATATTTTACTATTTTTTTTTTAAATTTTGCTTCTACCAAAAATTTTTTGATGGGGTCAAGTAATTTTCTATTTGAAGAATGTGGTTCGTGGTCGATAAAAGTTTGCGCACCACTGTTTTATACTAAAAAATATAAGGATTGTTAATTGCAATAAAATCACATCTTTTTTTCTTTTTTTATAACAAGAAGTTAACATTTGATTATACAAGTGTTGTTTGATAAGTCCAAGTGAAAATAATGGAAACGACGTTTTTTTTTTTTTTTTTTTTTTTTTTTTTTTTTTTTTTTTTTGGAGGGAACAAGTAGTGGTCACAAGGGGCCAAATCTGGGGAACACGGAGGGTGGGAAATAATTTCGCTTCGTAATTACAACTTCATGATTTCTTTTCTTTGTATATCACCTTATACATCAACTCACCATTGTATCTCTCATTTTTTTCTAAGCATTTTATATTAGCAATTTAAAAGCATTTTTACATAATTTTAACTAATTGAGTCAACTTGAATCTCTGTTAAACGAACACTTATCACTCCACTCAAAAACTTTGTTATAAAAAAAATGGTTTAAATAGAAATTGACAAGCAAAATAGTAGATCTTATAAAATGAATAAGCTTGGAAATATTTAACTCACTAATTAGAGAATTATGAAGCACGAATAGTTCATATAAATTCCTTTCTTATAAATGAACATGAATTTATGACTAACAAAATCAAACCAATGGATAAAGTAACCGATATTATTTTTAAAATTCAATTACATCTCAGTTTCCTTCTTCTGCGTGTACCCTTTCCAAGTGCATTAGAAGGACGCTAAGGGAGACTAAAGCCAACTGGTGTGATTCATCGAGGAACACCGGTAGTCAGAGGCATCTCTATATATAAAATGCGTAGGTATGAGGCACAAAGTCGACGATATTTCTACACTCCGAATGGCAACGGCTGAAACTACCGGATGTAAACATTACCGGCCGTCTGCAATTTGCAACCGCGTGTCAACATGGATTTACGCACTGAAATCAGGAATGATCGAAAGCGAGCTGCACGATCAAGTGAAATTTGGGAACAGTCTCAAGAAAGAGAGCGAGGAAGAAATAATTTATTAAGAAAGAGGCGTGAAAGAGAGAGCATAATTGATCGCGAGGCTAGGTTTAACCGTTGCCGGCATAGCAACCGAGAGCCAGTAATAGTTAATTTTCTACACTTTTTTCAGTACGTGATGAAATTTTACTCCATTTTTATAAGTGAAGAAAATTTCCCAATAATTTATTATTTGATATGATTAAGTGTAGATAAATGAATGTGAACAATAGAACATACAGAGAGTGATGTAATCCATACTATATTTTAGTACTTGCTGAATTTTTATTCCATTTTTTTTTCAGTGAAAAAAATTTTCCCCAACAATTTCTTATTTGATGTAATGATAAAGTGCAGATATCTTAATTTTGAAAAATAGTACATACAGAGAGGGATGTAATTTTTAAAATCATTGGTGTTGGGTTTCTCAGTCTTATCTTTAACTCTGTTCTGAAGTAATGGAAATTCACATTTTTTGCTCACGATGTTTTAGAATCGGCCTTATAGAGAATACCCCTTAACAACGTATATTTATGATGACAGGTAATGGCAACATTCCTTACATTTGTTACTTTCAGTTGAGTTGTTTTGCAAAAGAAAATATAAAACTAAAAGCGACCATGCTGGTCGCGCAGCGGCTAGTCTTTTAAATTTCCTGAAAGAACCTAATAACCTTTTGTATTTTGAGAGGGTTCCCAGACGAATTTCAACTTTCACTGCTAAAGCTATAATTGGTCATCTTGTCACGGAGTCCTACTTGCACCTCCTCCACCTTGCAGCTACTAATATTTGTCCAGTATACTCTAAAGATAGAGAGACTCTGGAACATATTCTGCTTTTCTGTACTGGAAAGAACTGTTTTAATAATTTCCGACTGGTGTCAGTGACTCTTAAGCTATTGTTACTATTTTTTTTTCAGATCCTTTTTATGTGTTTGTTGCTTTTAATGTTTATTGAACACATAGTGAAATCGGAGCTGGACTCATGAGATAAATTATATAATTATATCTCAGTTTTTCTCTATTATTCCTCTGTTAAAGAATAAGCTTATTATTTTCTATCTCTCTTTTTCATTTTTTTTAAATACGAGCACCTTGGATAAAGTATTTTTGATTCCAAAAGTATACTTTAATAAACATACTTGTCCCTAAAGTGGGAGAAAAAAATAATTAAATCAAATTAAATGCATGTAATAGTAAATTACTATGCAATCATTACCCTTTTTATGTGTTTACTGCTTTTAATGTTTACAGAACACATCGTGAAATCGGAGCTGGACTCATGAGATAAATTATATAATTACATCTAGAGATAAATTATATAATTACATCTAGAGATAAATTATATAATTACATCTTAGAATAAGCTTATTATTTTCTATCTCTCTTTTTCATTTTTTTAAAAATACAAGCACCTTGGATAAAGTACTTTTAATTCCAAAAGTATACTTTAATAAACATACTTGTCCCTAAAGTGGGAGAAAAAAATTATTTCAAAGTCAAATTAAATGCACGTAATCGTAAATTACTATGCAATCATTACCCTTTTACTTCTGACGTAAATGAATTCATTAATTTCTTACCCATTTTCCTATTCTCTCTTCTTCTCTGCGCAATATTCACACACACCTTTTATTACATAAGGATTTAGAGATCTTAATCTTTTTTAAGAGCGCGTGTCCCTGATTAACAATGAATGAAAAACTCGTCTTCTGATTTCGTTTACATAACAGCGGCCTTGTAGGATTTCAGTGTAATTAGAGTTCTGTGAAGTTTCCTCCCTATCTGTTTTCGCCAGTTATTTCTTCAATTCTTTCCTTCTCAACTTCACGTTTATAGTTTCCTTTCTTTTCCTTTTTTGAAAATTATGCAAGTTGTTTTTTTCCCACATTCTTTTTTTTGTGTGTTTACGATTTCGAATTTTAAACGTTTCTTTGTTTGTCCCGTCCCGATGAATATCACTTTAACCTTGCATAAAATACGTTATTTTTCGATCTGATCCTTGTTGTTAAGCAGGAAAGAGTTGAAGAGTTTCTTGAACTCGGAAATGTTCTTTGTTTTATTTTGAAACTGTCTCTTTTTGTCATCTTATTTGTATTTCGGAAACTTTTCACAAATTCTCCCATCCACATAATTTCCGTTGACAGTTTGAAAGTTTTTGAAAATTTTTTTAAACGAAGAATGGCGCTCTTCCGTATTCAAAATCTTTTCGCGTTACTGGTATAATGTGAATGAATAATATCTGATTAGACGTATTTTTTTTCGTCACTGAATATTGTATTATTACGGCTAATTTAATACGCAATTGTTATCTTTTATAAGTATAATTCATCTCATATGCTATTACATTTGAGAGCCATGTGTTCCTTTGTTCTCATGTTTAACTGTTAACTATGACATTACAGTAACTTTGTACTAATGTCAACGGGTATAGCTTAAATTTTTGCGGAAACCTGACATTTTTTGTTAAACCAAACAAAGAACAGCGTTATCGATTTTTGTAAATTAAACAAAAATTTCTTTGCTCGAACAATAATTTTAGAGATTTAAAGCTCATGGTACATAGATATTCCCCTGTCTCTTTATTTAGGTATTGCCGAACATAGAAGTGCACGTTTTCAAAAATTAATTATTTTTTTTTAAATTACCGCATTTTTCGGATCATAAGACGTGTATATATATATATATATATATATATATATATATATATATATATATATATATATATATATATATATATATATATATATATATATATATATATATATATGCGTGTGTGTGTATGTATTATTTCTAAATGTTTTTGTTTTGTTGTTTGTTTTATCCCTTTTTCTCCCTTCATACTTGACCAAAACCGATAAATAAGGTACCATTTCAAAGATTAAGATCTCCGCTTCATGCGAATTGTTAATTCAAAAATTACACATCTTATTGTTTGTATAAAAATAGAAGTATAAACATTATAAGCAATTTCTCTTCTCCTAGATGGCACTCGCGCTAACTTATTTTACTATTATCAATCGCACTGAACATTTATATTTAAAAATCGTTTGCTTTTATTGTCATACTGTGATTTTATTAATGAGTTTCTTTATTGGCAACATCCGCGTAGGTGTACATTATTCTTTTTGCATGGAAAAACCATATATATTATTTCTAGAAGGTGATTTTTTGTGACGATCCCTTTCTACGATTACCATTTTAAAGATCAATTTCTCCGCTTCTGATGAATTGTTAATTCAGAATGACACATCGTGTTGTTTGTTTAAAAATCGAAGTGAAAAAGCGATGTTTGGCCCTAAAGTTCTTTCTCTGGATGCGTCGAAACGACACGGTCAAATAGTGTGCACAAAGAGGTTTTGTAATGTAAATATCACATTTTACACGAATTTGTGGCATTTTTAACTTTTAATATTTTAATTTACAAAGGTGTTTTGACGTGTACATATCTCCAGTTCCCCTGTTTTGTCTTATGCTTCACCTCCAATATTGTGGCTAAAGGCGTTTAGTAATTGGTTTTGTATTATCCTTACGCACCATTGCTATTTGAAAAATAAACAATTGCTACAAATGAACCGGTTCTTCTTTCATCCTACTAAAAACCACCAACCTCGCTATAAAATTTATCGTATTTTAATCGCATGGGCAATCGCAAAGGGTCGCACGGGCCACCTAGTATATAATAAATATAATAAATAATAACTAAAAAATATATATAATATATATATAATATATATATACACACACACACACACACACACACATATATATATATATATATATATATATATATATATATATATATATATATATATAATAAATAGATACATTATATATAGTAATATATTCATTTTATTTTAATGTTACCTTCGGGCCATAAGACGCACCCCAATTTTAAGTCGATTTTTTTAATGTAAAAAAGTGCGTCTTATGGTCCAAAAAATAACGGTAACTTGTAACAGAGGCAACTAAATTTCAGAAAAAAAATTTTCAGAACAGGATTTCATAACCTAGGTAAAGAACTTGTGTTAAAATTAAACATTCCTCCGTTAATAAAATTCCCCACTACATACTAAACTGAATAAATACATTGAAAGCAGAATATACACCTCTAAGTCCACTTCACACATTATTTTTAAAGATTTTCAAATGAAAGGAAAATTGAGCCTATATGTTCAATCAGTCAAAACGCCTTCAATAAGTTCGCAACACGTTATAGGCTATGCAAACCACAGTTCATAAACACAAACATACAAATTTTACAAGTATAATGCATTAAATACATCTAAAAACAATTAGAAAACAATTAAAAACAAACCCTGAGAAAATTTTTTGCTCAGAGACATCTAGTTACAGTATCTAACATGACTTAATCATAACATATCCTTACTCATTTATAAATTTTGACAAAATGCAAATAGGTGAATAACTCCGCTTTTAATTAATGTTTTCAATTAGCACTTACTCCTACTTATTGGAACTGAATTTCTCCCTACATTTATAGAGGTCGTTCGATTAAGCACTCATATGTTAGTTAAGTAATATCCTTAAAATATAAATATACAACAGGTGCACTTTGTTTTAAATCTTCGCGTCCATGATGAACTCTGCAGTATGACAGCTGCTGCCATCTATTGCTATATAACAAAACAATTAATCTTTCTATATATTTTTTCATAAATGATACATGTTAGCTTGGATGAAATAATGCAAAATTTTCATCTAAACCGGACACAAAACCTTTTTTGACTAAGGATACTTGATTGACTGGAAACTAAAGCATGAAACAAACGAACAGTAAACATTAATTATCTGTCTGTGCAATTATAAAATTATTTTATAATAACTATATTTTAGGAATTAAGCGGATTTCGAATATATTTAAAATGAACAGAACATAAATGCCCTTTACTGCTATGCAATCCCTTTTAACTCATTAAGGCTGCTGTGTACTAATCCTAATGGATTCGCTCACCTCAATGTTAACCTATGGAGAAAATTTGTCTACTATTTACAGCTACATAAATGCTGATAATCAAATAAAAATTGTATTTTCAGATAGCCTAAACTTTTCTGCACCTTGCAAATGGATTCATTTTATACATTTCGTACACCAAAGGAATTTATGAGCGTTTAAATCACAATATATCAGATTTTTTTTTTTACCCGAATAATTTAAATTAAAAAATATTATTTGCATTTTTTTTTTTTAAAGAAAAATGTCCCAAGGTGTAAAATTTCTTTCTCTATTACAGAGTACAATTTAAAAAAAAAATTTAAATCCAAGTCGCCAATCTTTCAGGGCCGCCCAGAGAGGGGGGGCAACTGGGGCACTTTGCCCTAGGCTCCTAACTGGCCCCCCAAAAATTTAAAAAATTCATTTATTAGATTTCATCCAAAAGAAAATTCTGAAACTTGTACCGTACTTCAAAATTCAAAATAATCTCCTGAAAAAAAGCCCCCCCCCCCCCCCCAAAAAAAAAAAAAGAAAATATTAAAAAAAATTATTTGATTAATTAGATTTCTCTTACTCCAAAATAGTCTTCTGAAAAATATAACTGTTTAGCTATATTTTTAATATAAACCTAACTGCTATAAAATTTTATTCTCTCTAATAAATTGAAGACAGTACTAACTACTAAAATAGATAGCAAAAAAGCTTTGTGGACGGAAGATGTCATATTTATTGGAGAATATAACAAGAGAGCGGTGCAATGAAATACACTGCTGGCCACTGTAAATGCAACACCCTGAAGGAAACATGCAAATAACATGAAATTTACAACATGCATTAGCGGAGGTGAGATATGCAAATGATTAGAATTTCAGCGCAGACGCACATCACGCGCGCCTGTGGCGCCACTTCAAAGCGCTATTTAAGGCTTGGAGATTTCGACGATTTCAAGTTCGGCAATTGTGTTTTTCTTGTGGTTTTTTTAAAAAAAAACGATCAATTATGCCTCATCGAAAACAGCGATCATCTTTTGATCAAGTATCCGAGTTCGACAGAGGAAGGATAGTGGCCTACCGAGATTGTGGATTATCTTTCAGGGAAATCGGCAGTCGTGTTGGACGAAACCAAACAACTGTAATGCGGATATGTGATCGTTGGATGCAGGAGGGTACGACGGACCGGCGTGTTTGATAGCATCCACCTCAGCGCACCACTTCACGTGATGACAGGCAAATTGTGCGCATGGCAGTGACGGATCGCTCAGTCACATCACGAACCATAGCACAGCACATGCAGTCTGTAACGCATCATCCAGTGTCTGCGCGTACCATTCGACGCCGTTTACAGCAGAGTGGTCTGTCCGCAAGACGTCCATTGCTTTGTCTACCCTTGACGCAGAACCACAGACGTCTCCGCCGCCAATGGTGCGATGACAGAAGGATGTGGACGGCAGAATGGAATGAAATTGTCTTTACTGGCGAGTCACGATTCTGTCTGCAACACCACGATGGTCGCATTCGAGTCTGGAGACACCGTGAAGAGAGGATGCTGAACAGCTGCGTTATGCACCGCCACACTGGTCCTGCACCGGGTATTATGGTATGGGGCGGTATTGGATATCACTCTCGCACACCTCTAGTACGCATTGCCGGTACTTTAAACAGCCAGCGCTACATCTCCGAGGTGTTGGAGCCAGTTGTCCTTCCTTACCTTCAGGGCTTGCCCACAGCCATATTTCAACAGGATAATGCGTGACCACACGTGGCACGCATTGTCCAACGGTTCTTCGTCAATTGCCAGATTGAATTGCTTCCCTGGCCGCCTCGCTCTCCGAATCTTTCGCCGATAGAAAACATGTGGTCCATGGTTGCTCAACGATTGACCCAGATTCCATCCCCAGCTGCCACAGCAGATCAACTTTGGCAACGTGTGGAAGCTGCTTGGTCTGCTGTACCCCAAGAACTCATCCAAAGTCTCTTTGAATCAATGCCGAGGCGTGTGGCATCGGTGATCTCCAACAATGGCGGCTACTCTGGCTACTGATTTTGGCAGGAACCACACTTCACAGAAGTCTATAAATTTAATCATTTGATACTTGGTCAACATGTTATCTACAAAATAAATTTTGTTGTGATATCTCTTGTCTTTCTTGGTGTTGCAATTTGGGTGGCCAGCAGTGTATAGTAATTATGTTAATCTTCATGTAATAAAGCTTTAAGTATGAGTAACTTAATTTGAATGTGTATTTTCGTCTCTTTCCATTTTTTATTTTTCTTGGGGTCCCCAACAGAAGTTTGCCCCAGGCCCCGTAAAGTCTTTGGGCAACCCAGCAATCTTTGGACAAATTTTCTCCATAGGTTAACATTGAGGTGAGCGAATCCAGTAGGGTTAGTACACAGCAGCCTTAAGTAAAATAATAAGATTTCTTGACTAAATTCTATGGCTTAAATATAAATAAGTTTTCAAGGACACGGAGAAACAGTAATTTGTGCATAAACAAGCGCGCCACGCGACAACGCCACGCTGCTTACTGGACTCCATGTCTTACACCTGGCACCAGCATTATGGATATTTACGACCACGTACAGTTTAGGGGCCTACGGAATTACACCCATCGTCCTGTATTCTATTCTTACTTTTCAACTACTTGGATTTGTTCATCAGTTATTTTCAACGGTCTTCAACTAGTAGAGCCGGGGCGAGGAAATGTGGCGCCTAAGGCAAGTTTTAAAAACGGCGCCTTTTCAATTTTTTGGAGAGACTCTAAGTAATGAAAGTATCAGTGTTGAACATTGTCTACTTAACAGAATAACGGACATTTTGAGAAAATATGTATTAAATAAAAAGAAAGGTTTTTAAAAATTTTCTAAAGAAAAACTAAAAAATGTCATAAATTACAGAATTTACAAAAAAGCAGAAAAAGTAAATAAATTTGAATATAATTCATTATGTAGTAAAAATAATTACTAAATCCTTCTCCGAGCCTTTATGACAGCAAATCGCTCGATTGCATTTCTATAATTTGTTGTTTTAGATACCGTCTTTTCTATGGAGATTACTGCTAGATCACTCAATCGCACTTGGGTTATTTTTGGTGTTGTAAGATAATACTTTAAAATTCAGTTTAGAAAACTGCGCTCGGCTGCAGTTACAGTGACAGGTAATGTTAGTAGAATGCTTAGAGGTACAACGTTTGAAAATATGCATTCCAAGTTGAATTTTCACGCAAAATTGAATACTTCTTGCGCATTTTTTAGTTTATTAGGTAACATAAGACATAAGTTTATGAGTTCCTCTGTTAGATCAATCTGTATATATATAAAACAGTTCCGTAACTGACTGACATACAACGCACAGACCAAACCGCTGGCGCTGGACCTAAAGGGCTGAAATCGTGCATGGCGATTCTTGTTAAAGTGTAGGGGTGCGCTAAGAAAGATTTTGAAAAATTCTTCTTAGATTTTTTAAAATTAAACTTTTAAGCTGTTTTAGTAACTTTTTTTAAGTTTGCATTTAAAATAATAATTTAAGAGTTATAAAATTTATATCACGAGAAAGATCATGAAAATTCCTTTAAAATGAAATCTTTTTCGAATCTTTACCTGATTTTCTGATTTTTGATGAATTTTTAAAGATTAATTTTTAGAATTTAATTTATTAAATGCTGATCACGTGATTTCTTTTTCTGGTATTTTAAATTAATTTATCGTCACGTCCACAACAACGAAACAGACAAACAATTTTTTTTCTTGCTAATGCGACAAACGATTGGACATTATCAAAAAAAATATTTAAATACAGTAAAAGATATGTTCCTCAAACTGTGCTATATTCTTTACTATGTTCTATTAGATTTAATTTGAATGTTTTCTTCTACATCATTTTGTCTATAAAAATATCCCTTACGATTTTTTTATGAATATATTTTTTTGGTTTTTTTACATCAATTGCATACATTGATCGTTGTAATTGTTATAAATGTATATATATACATATATATATATATATATATATATATATATATATATATATATATATATATATATATATATATATATATATATATATATATATATATATATATATATATATATATAACATAAAAAACCCCATACCATTTTAAAATCTAACATTATTCTAAATTCCCTTGGGCGTACGAGCTAAATTTCGCTTTTGATTCTAAACTCTAATAACCTCGAGAGAAAATATTAAATGGCTTCCTGTTTCAAATAGGCGCGGCGTCCCCAATATTTTAGATAAGCTTTGCGCAGATTATATAAAACCACATGTGACTTATCGACAACAGCAAATCCCTAATCGCGATGATGATCACATGACAATGTTTATATAAACCGCCTGAACGGTACATGTAACGCTTTTCGGATTTTGTAGCTGCCTTGAGAAGACGTATTCGCCGTCTAATAAAGATGTAATTAAATTAACGTTGTGGTGTTTTATGTGTCCGAGGGTGAGATGAAAAGCGGGAAAGGAAATTAAACATGTGATGCACGGCCGGGCGACAAGTCATCCATCTTTACCTAAAAAAGAAATACCACTCGGGCCTTCCTTCGTCGGCCCGCGCCCGTGCTATTACATATATATATATATATATATATATATATACATATATATATATATATATATATATATATATACATATATATATATATATATTTATTTATTTATTTTTGGCGTTAATTGCATACATTGACCGTTGTATTTAATTTAAATGTACTCCGTAGCGAAGTGCGGGTTTTCAGCTACTCGCTGATATATCGGCTTCGTCTTCATCCATAAGTATTAAGTCGTTAAAATATCTTTTATTACAATATTATCCATATTTTTTATACTGGATATATCTCATAGAAAACCAAATAAGTCATCATTTTCTAAAATTTTAAATCTTCATCCAAAGAGTTGATTGTTATATCTGATAAAAAGTTTAAAAAATCTATTGCATATTCTTTCCTTGGTTCTAGTATAATGTTATCGCTGCATTTATAATTGAATATTTTTTTACTTTTTCTTAATTTTGTTGGAGGAAATGCAGTTTCTATGTCAAATTCTTGACAAATGTCACTTGTTGCATTCAGAGTTTTAAAATCCTGATTGTCTATTGATCTTTAAACTGCTCCATTAAATTTTTAATTATAGAAATACAGTTTGAAACGTTGAATTTTGGACTCTGACGCAATTTAGATAATTCATTTGTGTTTGCAAGAATATCATACCAAATGACAACACTTGCAAAAAATTTGTATGTAGTTATTCTTTCAAGTAAACATTCAGCCTCGTATTTTGCTTCATGATGTTTAAATCGCTCGTTGATTATTATCACTTCATCTAATGTCTTAATGATATGGGATAAATGATACGGTAATGGAATAATAGTCGGTGGAAACATGATTCTTTTCCCGCTTAGTGGGAACATCTGCCTGGAAGGCAGATATAAATGGAATATCTCTTTCCCAGGTATTCCTAACTAGCAATTCAGAGGGTATTTGTGATTTATTACATTTCATGGTAGCCACAATCGTCAAACCATTTCTCCTTAATTCTTGACCAGCTTCTCTTGAACAGAGCCAATTATAACAGGTTATATTACGGTTCGTTTTGTAGAGGCATTCAGTTAGTCGAACGAGTGATGGGGTTGGGATTTTCAAGTTTTTGCTCTGATTCATCTAATATTTACCTGAACCATAGAAGGCTGGCGTCACGAATAACCCTTCCACACTGAAGACAAGATGTTGACTGAAGCATGCGTCGACTCACAGTACTCAAGGTCAAAGGATGGGGGGCCCAGTGTTGAATAAAGGAACCATAGCTGCCTGAGAGGCAGATGTTCCCACCCAAGGGTTAATCATGCTTGACCAACGAGTTACATTAAGGCTGCTATGTACTAACCCCATTGGATTCGCTCACCTCAATGTTAACCTATGGAGAAAATTTGTCCATGGATTGCCGACCTGGATTCAAAGAATTAAAAAAAAAAATTGTACTCCGTCATAGAGAAAGATATTTTACATTGTGTAGATTTTTTTAAAAATGTAATTAATATTTTTAAATTTAAATTATTCGGGGAAAAAATCTGGTATAGTGTGTTTTAAACGCTTATAAATTCCTTCGGTGGACGAAATTTATAAAATGAATCCTGTAACGCTTTGCAGAAGCGTTCAGGCTATCTGACAATACCAATTTTATTTGATTATCAGCATTTATGTACCTGTAAATAGTTGACAAAAATATATTTTAAATAAAATATTTGGGGGCAGCGCTTAACCCCCCTATAGAGAGAGAGCCATTATAATCCCTCAAAATGTCAATCCTAAGGGGGGGGGGAATTATCGAACTGTCAACTGGACTCCTTCCACCACAAGAGTCTGCAAGAAGAGGAAAAGGGAAATATGATTTTTTTTCTTAGTACATGGCAACCTTAACTTTTAGGTGTTAGAAAGGTAAGTTTTTTTTTTCAATATCCTATCTATTGACAGTACCAATAAAGAAAATAAACTTTTCACGGTTGAAATAAAATGAAATTATTTCACCCGAAGCAGAAGCAGCACCGTTAATAACTAAATTTAAAGAGTGACAGGAACATGGGACAAAAAAAAAAGGCCTAAGATTAATTTTCAAAATTTTTGACTGAACACCAGAAATGGCTCCCTTCATGTTGTCACCGTTGTCACATCCCTGCCCTCCTTACATTTTTTACAGATAACCCAAATTTTTCTAGTTCCTTTACTATTAAATCAGTTAGGCCTACTGCTGTAGTATCCACGGTCGGTAAAAATCCCTAAGAAATGCTCTCTTGGTTCGGAGGTATTATGTGGTTCAGTGTTTTTCCCGCAGAAACTGATAATTAATGATGTCTGTTCTATAGGACTTTTCTCTCTTGTACAATCGACGGTTATTGAATAATGCCGTATTTTTTCCCTATCATCAATTATTTTTTTGTCGAATTTGTTGTGCCAGAGTAGAAATTAACTCATTTAGCCATCATTTCAATCAACTGAAGAAAATTTCCTTTATCATTGTCAAAAAAATTGCTGGACCTTCCACGGAAAGCTAAATTTTGTTTGGAAAGATAATGAAATATCGCAGTAATTCTCTTAAGAACTTTATTCCAAAGAAATCATTTAAATTATTTGGTGGGCAGTATCTAGAGTAGTAAGCGATTGTGATCTTTTATCTAATTCTTTCTATTTCTTGCAGTTTTCCACGTGTTTCCTCGAATGTTCATGCGTTGAAATTGTTCGGGATACATTTTTCCAATCTGATGAGCCCCTAGTTTGCCCTTCTGAAACTCTTTTTTGTTCAAAAAGAATACAACAAAAACAATAGATGGCGTCCTGACTTCAGGAATAGATCACCTCCTCGTGATTTCTTCACCACTTTCGAGTTTTAGCTTGTAATCATCTTTTAAAAATGTCTTACTGGATCATTTACTTGAAAATTTTCTTTAACTTGTACTGGACCATTTTCTATTAGAATTTGTCTAAAACTGTTGGCAATTTCGGGCCACAGTGCGGAATCCTCAAAATTTCTAGAAATGGTCTGAGCACCCTCGTGGCCTTCTCTTTTATCTTCTTCATTTTGAATTGTCCACTGTTGTTCACATGCATTTACCTCACAATTTTCTTCATTTTCCACACCTTTTTCTTCAAATTTGTTTACTTTAACAGTTTGTTCGAACAGCTGATCTTAGCCCTCATAACTAAAACTACATTCCTCCCTTATTTCATCATGTTTTGGCTACTGATCTTTTGTTAAAAATTTGTTTAGTGTACGAGCTTGCTGTTTTCTTTCTAGTAATCTACTAAACTTTTTATTAACATTTTTTTTAGTGCACGAGCTTGCTGTTTTCTTTCTAGTAATCTACTAAACTTTTTATTTAAAATTTTTCAAAACCAGATAGTTTTCTTTTGGGAGGCATCACAATCAATTAAATAATTTCATACATTATAAGTGTACTGAGCACAAATTTTGATACTGTATATAACGATATGCAGTTACTATTATTTTTATGTGATAACGAATAATTTAACATGTATATGTTACTACAACGCATGAAGAACTTTTTTTTAAAACCACGAAATACCGCAGTTTGATGTTAGCGACTAGCAACAGATCAGCTACATCACAGAAATAAATCGCATGAAGTGGGATCTAATTTTGCATGTAGTCAAAATAATGTTCCGGGTTAAATAAATAAGTAACAAAAAGCACAGACACAGGGTCTCGGGCTATAACTAGCAACGTAGTTCACCGTCAACAAACACTAAACACCATCTGAAAAGTACACATTTATTTCTCTTAATCTCAAATTCATCAATTTATTTTTAAAAAAATATTTAAATATTCGATTATAGTTATGTATTTTTACGCATTGCATTATATATTAGTCTAGCTGAATACCCATGCTTCGTTACGGATATGAATGTTATAAATTTTATAACATTCAAATTAAATACAACGGTCAATGTATGCAATTAATAACCCCCCCCCCCCCCAAATATATATATATATATATATATATATATATATATATATATATATATATATATATATACAGTGATTTCCGCTTATAAGAATCACGTTTGTTATTACTGTTTTTGATTCTTATAAGCGGTTGATTCTTATAGCCGAAATTTAGATTTTTCGACAGGCACACACACACACACATATATACATATATTAGATAATTTACCATAAAATACTCTTTAATTTACGTTAATTATCTTTTGTTAAAATTATTTTGTATAATTTTAAAAATACAACTTAATTTCTAGACATTAAGTAGATATACATGATTATAGTAAGAGAAGAAAAAAATCCAATACTTTTAACAACATACCTGCTTAACAGTTTTAATATTTCAACTACAGGAAGGGAGCAAGAAAAAGTTTTCTATGGTAGTATGACGTAATGAAGTTTTCAGGAGGCTGTTTATACCTCTTTCAATATTAATAGTCACAGACGAAGATTCACCTTCTAGCTTTCGTTTCACGGTTTGATAACGTGCTGAATCTACTAATGTCACGTTTGCCTAAGTCATAGTGGACACTTCACCAAATATTTATGTGTTTCAGGGTCCAGGAAGCCGCAACCAGGATGTGGGGGTGGAAAAAAAGAGTCCCTATTTTTGTTTGGCAGTGGAGAAAAGTGAAATCGGACCCGGACTTGTAAAGATGCCCCTGGGTCAAGCTAATAGGACAGTGTTGTGCTAAAGCGTTTAAGGGGTAACTATTATGTTATGTCTAACAAAGAAAGGGATGAATTTTACCACTATATTCCATCCCATCTTATCAATCATTCTTAAAAAAAAAAAGAAGAAAGATCTTCGTGCCTTTTGATGGTTTAAGTGGCTATTTTTGAAAAATGAAAGGAAAGCGAAGAGTGTAAACTGATTTTTAAACCGGTGGATTGATTCTTTAAAGCGGAAATTTTAACATGGAAATAATACATTTGTTTTTGTTTTCGCAATATTGATTCTTATAAACGGTTGATTCTTATAACCACTGATCACTATAAGCGGCGGTTACTGTATATATATATATATATATATATATATATATATATATATATATATAAATCGTAACGGATATTTTTATTGACAAAATAATGTAGAAGAGAATATTCAAATTAAATACAACGGTCAATGTGAGCAATTAATTTGTATGTTTAATATTCATAAAACGTACTAATTTGAAATAAATTCTTAAAAAACTGCCATCTCAATTAGTCTAGTGATTGAATTTCATCTTTTACCGTATTTTAATATTTTTTTGTCAATTTATTTCGTTGTTATGCACGTGGCGCAAAATTAATTTAAAGTACCACAAAAAGAAATCACGTGATCAGCATTTAATAAATTAAATTCGAAAAAATTAATCTTTAAAAATTCGCTAAAAATCAGAAAATGGAGG
Source organism: Dolomedes plantarius (assembly GCA_907164885.2). NCBI lineage: Eukaryota > Metazoa > Arthropoda > Arachnida > Araneae > Dolomedidae > Dolomedes > Dolomedes plantarius. Next base: position 22,873,820 of record OU015501.1, on the reverse strand, counting down.
TAAAGATTCGAAAAAGATTTCATTTTAATGGAATTTTATGATCTTTCTCGTGATATAAATTTTATAACCCTCAGATTATTATTTTAAATGCAAACTTAAAAAAAGTTACAAAAACAGCTTAAAAATTTAACTAAAAAAATTCTAAGAAGAATTTTTCAAAAATCTTTCTTAGTGCACCCCTACACTATAAGACAAATCGCCATGCAAAATTTCAGCCCTGTAGGTCCAGCGGTTTGGTCTGTGTGTTATATGTCAGTCAGTCAGTCCGTTACGGAACTGTTTTATATAGAGAGAGATAGAGATTGAAATACTAACATTTTTTCGTCATTGGTTAAAATTTAATGTTTTTAACTATGTATCATTTTGCACCTTTTTCAGTTCGGCGCCTGAGGCGGTCGCCCTGACGCAACACCTACAGGACCGGCTCTGCTAACCAGGAAATTAGAAATCTTTCCCACAAAAGCGCTGATGAGCCCACTTTAGAACTGAATTGCACTACTTATGTGTCACGGTTTCAAGAAGATGTCAGTGTGTAGTGCCTGTTTAGAGCAGATCAGATGTTCCGCAAATAGCATTTGCCTGATTCAAACTCGGTACAGGATTTCACCGTAGGACATATTCCTTCTAAATATCCTAAACAGGTTCGATTGGAATTAAAATCCGATCATTATGTGGCCCATGGAATGCGTTCAAAGTCATCTTTGTATTCCCTGAACCTGGGAGAGAGGGGGGGGGGGGTGAGTATCTCTAACAACATCTTGAGCTCCCCTGATATGACTCAAAATATAAAACGAATAAATTAAATCCAAGAAAAGTTTTTAATTTCCTTTTTATCCCTCCCCCTTTTCTTAAAATCTGTTATCATTGTTTTTCTTAAAAAAATTGCTTGTTAGAAGTTCTGAGTTCTTTGTTTATTCTCAGTAACTGGAGAAATCATGTTATCTTGTGATTTCGGTTGTCGTTGTTTAATAAAATAATAAAAGAGAGCTCTAACTTACCACTTACGTCGGCCCAGTGGCGTGGCAGAGGGGGGGGGGGAGAAGGGCAAGGGGTCTGTCATGCCCCGGGCGCCACTCTCAGAGGGCGCCTAATGGTCCAATTCTAATTCTATTAACTATATTACTATATGTTTTTCGGGGGGGGGGGGGGGGGGCGCCAGATATGCTCTCTACACCACTCTAGCGGTCACATGGTGTGGTTACCGTTCAGAAGTGCCACGCGGTGGGCTCGTGTTCAAATCCTTGGTCGTTTCCGTGACGTTCCCCCTCATAAGGAGCAATGCTGTCGCACCTATATGGTGTTCCCATAATAAAGTAGCCAGTAAAGCGCGATGACTAAGAAAAGGCGAATGTCTCACGACAAAGTGTCATTTAAAAAAAGTAATAATAAATTAAAAAAAAATAATTCCACTTTCAAAGTGCGGGCTGTAGCATACTTTGCATTTCGCTTTATTCAATCTTAATTGTTTTTTCAGAAATGGAAATTTATATATATATATATATATATATATATATATATATATATATATATATATATATATATATATATATATATATATATATATATATATATACACTCATGGACAAAAAAAGTAGCGCACCAAGAAATAATTGCGCGGTCGTAACGAAACTTGCAATGAAGGTACATGTCAGGGAGATATGCAAATGATTAGAAATGCAGCGTGATTGCGCATTACGTATAGCCGGTAGAGGGCGTTGAACATCGTACTCTGTGGAGTATAAAACAGGTAAACAAAGATTGTTTGAGTCTGCTGAATCATTTACAAAGGAAGAGCTGAGATAGACATGCCATTACGCCGTGTTCGAAGACAATATAAGCAGTTGTCGCATTTTGAGAGGGGGAGAATCGTCGGGATGATGGAAGCTGGGTGGTCAGCTAGGCGAGTAGCTCGTCAATTAGGCCGCTCTGATTGTGTTGTGAGGAGGTGTTGGGACCAGTGGACCCGAGAGATGTCATGTACACGAAGACCAGGCTCAGGACGCCCTCGACAGACCAGTCGTCGAGAAGACCGCCCCATCGTAAGAAATGCACGCGTACAGCCAACTACTTCATCGGCCGCCATCCAGGCACAGGTAGCACCTTCACTAGGGGCCTCTGTGTCTTCTCGAACCATACGAAGGCGCCTGGCTGAAGGACAGTTGGTATCGCGGCGCCCATTACGTGTGCTGCCCTTGACGCCCACCCATCGACACCTCCGTTTGGAGTTTTGCCGCGCACGAGGAAACTGGACTGCAGCGGAATGGAATCAGGTCGTCTTTAGCGACGAATCCAGATTCAATCTCGGCAGTGATGACAATCGTGTTCGTGTGTGGAGAGCCCGTGGCGCTTCAATCCTGCCTTTGCTGTACAGCGACACATCGCTTCCACAGCTGGTGTGCTGGTATAGGGTGCCATTGCCTACAATACACGGTCACCCCTAGTATTGTTCCGTGGCACCATGACAGCCCAGCGGTATGTTCATGAAATCCTGCAACCACATGTGTTGCCACTCATGCAACGGCTCCCAGGAGCCATTTTTCAACAAGACAATGCTCGGCCTCATACGGCAAGGGTGTCACAAGACTGTCTCCGCACTGTTACTACCCTTCCTTGGCCTGCCCGATCCCCAGATTTGTCTCCAATCGAGCATATCTGGGATCATTTGGGACGACGAGTTGGGCATCCCATGAGTTTGAACGAACTAGAGGCAAGGTTACAGCAAATATGGAACGAAATGTCTCAAGACATCATACAGAACTTGTATGACTCAATGCCCGATCGTATCGCATCATGCATTCGCGCTAGAGGGGGTCCAACGGAGTATTAACTCCTCTGTTCTTTTGCCTTTTTCTCTGAAATAAATTAACCTTTTTCTTTGATTTTCTTATCATTTAATTATATCAAAGTAGTCATTACGTATGTAAAATTTCGTTTCATTTTGACGACTCCTTCTTGGTGCGCTAATTTTTTTGACCATGAGTGTATATATATATACCTTTATTAATACGGTACAGGATGACCTTTGTTGTATAATGCTACCTGATTCACCTTGGAATTGGATTATACAAGTCATGAATAGTGGTTAAGAATATATTACTGTATACCATTCTTCAGGGAAAAATCCTGAAAATTTCTGGAGAGATGCTGTGGTGTATATCGATACCTAGCTCTTTCCGCTTATACAGATCACAGTGGTTGGATGATTTATAGTCGGGGGGATTCTACAGGGCAAGATAATATATTTGATTTCTTTTTCATGTTTTTGAAACCAATACTTGATAGATTTAGCTGTATGTATATGGGGATTATCATACCAGAGAACGCCATCTCCTGCAAGAAATAATGTTTGCACCATAGGATGGACTAGTGAGCTGAAATTTCGGCATAGTCCTTCCCATTCAATCTCCCTTTTAGGGTTATAATAGAGCCTGAAGAAAACCATGAGATGCCATCCCAAACACTGATATATGTACCTCCATGATTGGCAGTTGAGATGAGGCAGCCAGAATCTTACGCTTGTGTTGGTGTTCTCCAGAAATACGCACGTCCTGTTGCGAGGAACAATGTGAACAATGATTCATCGGACCAAATGCCATTTTTCGACATATTACTAGATCAGGATTTGCGCCCGTGGCACCATTATGGACGATATTTTGTATTGGGATCTATTACAAGTGGTTTGGGAATCGATACTTTTCCTTAAATGCTTTGTTTGGGAAGTTTCCTTCTACCTCTAATGGTTGATACCGGAACATGCAGATGCAGATTGAGCTCTTCGGTCATTTTGGTTGCAGTTGTTTTCTTTCTTCAAGTCACAATCCGCTTCAATACCCCGTCCGTCTCTTTCACTCAGCTCTCCCTTTTGCTCCCTATTCTATTTGGCAAAGGATGTTTTTCAGTGCACTATGTATGCTATCATGACTTTCGATACCATAGCTCTAAAAACACCCATTAGCCTGGGGGTTGCAGTAACAGATACTCCAATTTAAACGCGCTCAAACAATTTACCCTTTTTGCAAGATCTGCAAGGTTTGACATTTTACTTTGTTCCCCCCCGAAAGCACGATACCCTTAGCTTCATTTCTGCTACCTGACAGTAGAATAATACATACACTATATTATATAAAAAATACCAATGGCCAGACTTGTTTTTTAAGGAATACGAAGGATATTCATAAACACCACTAATATTGATAGGTGTTTCCATTAATTTGATAACCACCTATATATATATATATATATATATATATATATATATTTGTGTAACAAGAAAACGTGTCTTCCTAAATTACTTTACTTTAAAGCATATTCTATTGTTAATAAAGTACGACCCCTTTTCCAAAATTGCGACCTAAAAGTAAAATAAGATAATTTATCGTAGCCCTGCAGATCATTAAGCAGGCATGTGAAGTATCGGAACTCAATAACATCCCCAGATATGAGTGTTAGAAGTTATGAGATTCCGAATGTCAGTATAGTGTCAAAATTCTTGAAGAACCCTCAAACCACTCTGGATTTATGTCTTTTTTAACGTCAAAAACCCCACTTTGCCAGAACTTTATGGCCACTTATCCTACGCCCAGGTCAACAGTTCGCGGTTCTAACAAGCGCGGGATCTAGCAGTAAAGTCCCCGATAAACTTAAGTGGACACGTGAACTCCACGAATCTGAAGTCGCCCAATTAAAAATTAAGTAGTTTAGGCCCTCTGGCGTAAATATCGCAAAACACCCATTTAATATTGCATGAACAGAAGACTTTTCTCTCTCTTCGTTTCTAACTCTTGTTGCTGTCGGACCCACTGTCCACAGTGCGGTGGTTACAACGCTTTTCTCTTAACTCTACAATGTAAGCACTGCTGTTTTTACGTCCCGTCCTGGCATGGACACCGGACAAGTCATGTGGCTACTGCAGCTAATACCTTTGCGATGCTTCATAATTGAATAAAGGTGATTTCCTGGATAGCGTCTTAAATCTGTGTTCCTCTTCTATGGCTCCGCGTGTGTTACTCTCCTAAATTTCGTAAGTGTTTTCCTGAATGAACACTCAGCCCGACTGCATCACTCCTCGTACCCTTGTGCTAAATTTTCCAAATGTGATTATTATCACATTTATAGAGCCGACAGGATTTTATTCTTGTCCGGGGTGCCCTACGATTTTCGCGTGATTAATTATGATTGTGATTTACGATGAAAATTTTGCGTATGCAACGTATTCACTTTAGCAGCTATCTTCCATAAAATGAAAATTTTCAAGTGTCTTTAAGTCATGTGCTCCAATCCTGAAAATCTGTGCAGTTTCTTCATGTTGTTATTTTTGTTAACCCCGCTGGATTTCAAGTGTTTAATTCCATACAAGAATTTCCAAAGCTGTTTTAGAATCTTTAAATTATAATATTTCGTACAAGAAATTTATGCGATGTCTACTTCTTCATCTCAACGGATCCACCCTTTTATCAATCTGAGTGCTCAATTCGGTATTTACACGCTTCTCCTATCTTCAGTGAGGTGAATTTTTCAGCATAAAATTATTCCGCTGTCTTCACCTTCCTACAACGCCTCAGTGTGTTTTAAATTAATTATCCTAATCGTGAAAATTATGCCGCGTTTTTAAAAAAATGTGTTCATATGTACAGCTTGTGTTTTACATTGGCCTGTGTTGTGCTGCAATAAGAAGAAATATGCCAGCAACTTCCGCCAGCAACAGGTCATTCCCAAGAACTTTTGCCTTGTTAAAAATTTTGTAATCATCTGTTAAGAGACTAAATTAAAATTAATTTACGCCGACGAGGAAAATAATAATAATAATAAATAAATAAATTTATTAATGAACAGAAATTAAAGGTAAGACAAATTGTCTATAAATGTCATATGTGTTTTCATGATTAAGTGATGAAACTGAATTTTGCTAAAGTATAAATTAAATTTATGTTGGAAGTGTATAAAATTTTATGTAAAATTGCATTTAATGTTTAAATAGTGTGTTCGTAATAATGATGATACTCTAAATACAATTTGATCTAATTTAATCATATGTTGCTAAATATAAATTCCATATCAGTTTTATCAATTTTACAAATCAGTCAAAAGTATCTACTTCGCGTATAGCTTAAGAACCCTCTATATGAAAGAGAGGAATGGAAAAAGTAGGTCAACTCTCCGAACTTAACGTGCCGCGCTGTGCTATCAACATATGGAGGGTCAAAGGTAACTTTTCACCCTGAGGAGAGTAATAAATTTAGTCCTCATCGCTTTGGATGTACACGAAGCGCGTAGAAGTTGAAGCTTTTATTTTGATGTTTTGATCATTAGACATTTTTTCTCTCTCCTTTCGCATGGTGAAAGCAGATAGGTTTCGGTTTCTAAATTTCGGGTTGGATATAGATGCGGAAAAAGATGAAAAAAAGTTAATTAAAATAATGAATAGTTAAAACTTTAAATTCATCCACAAAAATATTTATCAATTTATGTAAACTGTTTGTAATCTATTTTAAGAAATTATAAGAGTATAAAAAATTGTTTTATATTACTGAAGTATTAGAGTACAAACATTGTTAACTTAGTATTCTTCACAAGTTACCTAAACATTGTACTTTTTTACATGGTAAATTGAAAAAGGTATGTGGTTTTGAATCCTCATGAGTATATTAAATCGTTGAAGGTTAAATAAAGGTAGGAGAGTAATATGTTTTTCAGGAGATTTTCTGGTACAGTAGAAATTTCAAAGAGCAGTTATCTATAATAGTATAGGAACGGAGCTCTTTCTAATCTATTAAGCGTCCCATATGCCACGGTTGAATATTAACATCCGTCTGCTATAGAGGAAGTGCCCATTCCAGAAAATTCTCAAAATGATAAAGGATAAATAAATAGAAACAAAAAAAGTAATGTTTCATATATGATAAAAAGAGAGGTATGTTTTTAAGATGTAAGAGGTTATATAACAGGAGGATTCATACCAAAATGCTAGTAGTAAGATTAAAGAAAAATATCTTGTTACTTATGGAAGTTATAGTGTTTATATAAGAAATTAAATATGATATATATTAAGAAAGAATTTTGTACATTTATTTGACTTATTATTTTAGAGGTTATTATTTTTGGTGGATATAATATTGTTTTGGATAGCGAATAATGAATATTGAAATTAAATTATTGCAATTAGTATGAAATATTGAAATTGAATTTGCACAAGGAAATTCTTATTCTGTCAATGATATAATGTGTGTTTACCTTTTCTGCATACAGTGTACTTAAAATTTTTGTAAAATTTTATGTCAACGGAAAAGTCTTCCTTTCAGCAAGAACTTTTCTTATTTCGATGGGAGGGGGGGGGGAAATGTAACAAGAAAGCGTGTCTTCCTAAATTACTTTACTTTAAAGCATATTCTATTGTTAATAAAGTACGACCCCTTTTCCAAAATTGCGACCTAAAAGTAAAATAAGATAATTTATCGTAGCCCTGCAGATCATTAAGCAGGCATGTGAAGTATCGGAACTCAATAACATCCCCAGATATGAGTGTTAGAAGTTATGAGATTCCGAATGTCAGTATAGTGTCAAAATTCTTGAAGAACCCTCAAACCACTCTGGATTTATGTCTTTTTTAACGTCAAAAACCCCACTTTGCAAGAACTTTATGCCCACTTATCCTACGCCCAGGTTAACAGTTCGCGGTTCTAACAAGCGCAGGATCTAGCAGTAAAGTCCCCGATAAACTTAAGTGGACACGTGAACTCCACGAATCTGAAGTCACCTAATTAAAAATTAAGTAGTTTAGGCCCTCTGGCGTAAATATCGCAAAACACCCATTTAATATTGCATGAACAGAAGACTTTTCTCTCTCTTCGTTTCTAACTCTTGTTGCTGTCGGACCCACTGTCCACAGTCCGGTGGTTACAACGCTTTTCTCTTAACTCTACAATGTAAGCACTGCTGTTTTTACGTCCCGTCCTGGCATGGACACCGGACAAGTCATGTGGCTACTGCAGCTAATACCTTTGCGATGCTTCATAATTGAATAAAGGTGATTTCCTGGATAGCGTCTTAAATCTGTGTTCCTCTTCTATGGCTCCGCGTGTGTTACTCTCCTAAATTTCGTAAGTGTTTTCCTGAATGAACACTCAGCCCGACTGCATCACTCCTCGTACCCTTGTGCTAAATTTTCCAAATGTGATTATTATCACACACACACACACACACACACACACACACACACACACACATATATATATATATATATATATATATATATATATATATATATATATTTCTGAACAGTATTAGTATTTTTTTAGCAATATGTTTTGGCACTGATTTTGTTGCTTTAAAGGAGTCTGTCGATTTCTTTGAATTTTAATAAATACAATACATTTATCATAGTGGTTTGAGTTTATTACTCATTTATTTCAATTTATGACTGATAAATTGATGAATTTTATTAGGTTTTTCATACCCGCTATAAGATTAAAAGCCTCAATTTTGCTGGTTAGGGCCTTGAATGTGAGTGGTGGAGTTATTAAAGGATCCCTTTTGGATAAGCTGTCATCATCGATGGAGGGAACATAATCGCCCTGTTAATTAAACAATTTCTTTACACTAATCATGGGAGCTGTTTCGTGCGACCGAGCCGCGCCATACCATAAGACTGCTTCATATTTTTCGTGGTTGGTTGAAAAGGAAAGCAATATCCATAGTTTTGCGGCAGCAGCTGAATTGCTAACTTCTGCACATGCCTCACGATGATAGCAGCTTGTTGCGTTTGAGCTCAGTATAGCGGAGGGAGGCGCTATGTGTTGTGGTAATTTGTATGTAACTTGTCTCTAGTCTTTTAGTTAAAGAAATGTTATCTGTTTATAAATATGTTTTCTTTCGCTGTTTGTCGTGAATAAAGTTTGAGTACTTTTGTAATTAATTATTCAAGGGATGCCTCTTCACTACTATGTTGAGCAGTACTGTAACAAGTCCACAAGGGTGTACCACAACACTGAAATTCAGGCGGCTCCCCCTTCCCTCTCTGGCTTTCACAAAACCAGATGAAGTGGGATCTGTTATTTTTTCCAAGCATCTAACGTCCTTTACACGAAGAAAATCGAAGTTGCAGGTATGTTTTGGGAAATGAAAGGCTTAAACCTGGGCAGGTGGTTCCAAACAGCTTTTCAATTTACTACGTACGTTTATTCTTAGATATGAATTTGCGAAAATCTTTTTCTCTGTTTAACCAATTGGACTGTCCAATGAATCAATGCAAAGACCACATTCTTACAGAACTGATTTTGTGTGCGTTTGAGATTTCCCAGTTATTGCATAAGGGCTAAGAACTATAGTTTTTTTTTCTCCATTTCTTTAAAACCTTGAAAATGCTTTTGAGACATCAGTCAACAACCAGTCGACAATGTCTTTTTTAAATAATAGTTCCACGTAAAACTGGTTCTAATAATTAGCCCTTTTTGAAAATATGAAAGATCCTGTTCCTTTTCCATAACGAGATGCACTCTTGACCCTGACGAGTTTAAAAAATACTTTAGCAGCAATAGAACCATGAAATAAACCCACGAGATTAACAGCTTCGCATAAAAGCAGAAGAAATGGAATTTAAAAGCTGAGGACAATGGCCACTATTTTGGAGTCTGAGGCGTGGATTCGCCTAAAAACGTAACAGCGATCTAAGAACGCATACAAATATACGTATATTAACAAACATGCTAAGTAGTCAAATATACATGAAATAAGCATATTGTATAGACATTTACTTACTTACTTACACTTACTTACCGTGCTTGAAGTAAAAGTACTTACACTGACTTAAATTAAGTTTTGGAAATCTGATAGCGCATTTGCTGCGTTTAGAGGAAGGACAATATAATTTGAATTACGGCAGTCCGGAATACCATTTATTCAAACAGCAAAACTCATTAAATAGCTAAACTTGCCAGATAACGACCACTACTTTAGAAATTAAGGGATATATTAGGTATTAGTATAAGTTTATTTTGTGAATATTAAATAATGCATGCTTACAAAATATGTGTTTAAATACTAATGCAAATTACAATCCCATGTTTTTTATGACAGTCAGTTTTGTTGCAATAACATTACGAAGCTGTATCAACCCTACATCAGTCGGTGTCGCATTTATATAACATTCGAAGTAATGAAATGGGAATAAGTGCCTCGTCTGCTTTCGAAGTTACTATGGGTTACGATATTGGCGCTTCGACATTTTGATTCTCCATTACGCTTCCTTCTGAATTGTCATTTTCGTCCTCGTCTGTCAATATGATATCTTCATCAGTGAGAATTTACTGGCCGTGATCATTAAAAGTTGTCTGTTACCCACTTAGCTACATACTTCTTAACAAATTCTTCAGAGCCTTGGTTTTGTCTCACATGTTGTTGAGTTATGTCTCTTCACCTCAACTAATCTAGGTGCAATTAATTATTTAACATCATATTTTTCGAAACCGCTTATACATTCATTTTGCTATTCTCTCTGGCGTTCTTGTACCTAAAGGCAAGGGAATTTCATTTCATTTTCAGTTACTTCACCCATTATCGACTTTTATTAATTATTGTATTAAAAAAATATTAACATAAAAACACTAAAAACAAAATGAAAAAGAAGAAAAAAAAGGAAAAAGTATCTCGGATATCGAAAACAATTGGTAGTCCGAACAGTTTTGGCCATAATAACTCCACCTACTGATGGTTTACTCTTTTTCTGATCATGCCATTCTTCGGCGGTCTCAGATTTTAGAGGTGTTGATAAAGAATTTTGTTCTAACACAGTCCCTATGAAACCATGGCACCAGTGCATCCGACCTTTTTCATTCCTGAATGCCACGTACAGCCACAAACGTATGCCTGCTCCCTTTACTATTTTATATGTTAATGGGTATAATAACCTTCATTGAAATTTTTTAGAGCATTTGCATGTTAGAATCCTGCAAGGGATAAGATAAATGTAATTAGGATTTTTGATGTAATAACATACACTACTGGCCAAAAGTATTTCAAGTTTGAGAAATCTAACATTTTTCAAGAATAAGGCCAAAAAAATATTTTTTCAATGCAACTGATATTTTTTAATATCAATATGTTAAATTAGTTTAAAGACAAGATATGATAAGTTATTGAACAAAAATAATTATTTAATTTTATAAAAGATAGCATACAAAAAATGTACAGGTTATTAGAAATCGGAATCCATTTTGGTTCCCCGGAATAAAATGAAATAAATAAACAATTTCCAGTTCTTCTGATCAGAAAAGATAATAAATGAGTGCAACTGAACCGAAAAGCATTTAATATGTTGTAGGGCCACCTCTAGCTTTGATCGCAGCAGCCACTCTTTTAGGCATGGAATCCATATGGTTTGGCAACACTTCTTTCGGTATTTCATGGTGCCAAATTTTAATTATTGTTTCCTGAAGCTCTCGTTTTGTTCTGGGACAATTTTGAGATATTTTCCTTCCAATTATACTCCATAAATTCTCAATAGGATTTAAATCTGGCGAGTTTCCTGGCCATGGGAGAACATTAATACCATGTTTTGCAAATTCAGCCTTAACTTAATAATAAGGAATGTTTCGATTTAGAGTTCAGAATTGAACTCTAATGAAATTTAATTTAATTCTAAAATTTTTCTTGCATTTTTCGAAGTATTGCAGGGTACTAGGTCTTTCTGAAATACCCATTTCTGCCTTGGGAACATCTCATGAGCACTAGGACGCATTCCATACTTCAACATACTAATATATTGGCCACTCTTCATAGTTCCCTGTACAAAATGGAGTAGTCCATTTGACTTATATGACATGCAGCTCCACACCATTTGGCTTTCTGGGTGTTTTGCTGTACGAACTATTCAGTGTGGACTCATGTTTTCTTTTGCTTTAAGCCAAACGTGGGCAGGTTTGTCAGACATTAAAGAAAATCAACTTTCGTCGCTGAACAAAACTTGTCTCCATTTCGCAATACTCCAATTTTTGTGAACCTTGGCCAAGTCCAATCGTTTTTTTTCCGCATTGCTTTTCTCAGACCTGGTTTTTTCCTAGGCACACGTGCTTTGAAATCAGCTTCATGGTGCCTCCTGAGAACTGTTCTGGAACTGGCAATGACAGAAGTCGACTCACTCCATTCTCAAGCAAGTGTAGCAGTTTATACGAGAACTTGCAAACCTATTTTTTCGGCATAATCGTGTCAATGAAGTATCAGCCCGTTTCGAAGATAACTTCGGACGACCACTTCTAGGCTTCTTATTCACGGTTCCTTCTGTTTTAAATCTCTTTATGAGGCGTGAAACAGTCGTCTCACTGCAGCCGCACTGATGAGCAATCCTAACAATTGAAATACTTTCTTAAGGCATTAAAATAATAGCATGGCGCTTCCGAGGAGTTACTTCACACATTTTAAAAGAAAAGCACAGTTTGATTTTAAAAGCAATGCTCAGCGGTATGCACTTCAGCAGCGCAACAAACCAAATTAAATTCTACGCAGTCGGCTCGTTTTTATAATAAACCTCCGGGATAACTCAATCGTTGATAAAGATTGCATCACAAAGTATGACGCAATAGCTTGAAACTTCTCCACCACATTTGCACCTAAAAAAAATCAGTTTAATTGAAAACAAACTTGGGGGGGGGGCTTATTCTTGAAAAAAATGTTAGATTTCTCAAACTTGCAATACTTTTGGCCAGTAGTGTATATATGTTATATAATCCCTTTTGAACCTGCTTTTCCAAACCGCGAGACTAGCCTTCTAGCAAACGAACTGTCCCAGCGATGTGAAGAAAAATTATTTTTAAGAACTCCTTTTCCCCCTTTTTGACCTCAGCTTGGCCTCTTTTTTAAGGATTTATATTAATAACGCTTAATTTATAATTATAGAAATCTGTGTGATGTACCACAGTTATGGCGATGAAACCATATTTAAGGTATGAGTTTCAATTTACTCTGTTCAACTACAGATGAGAGTTTTTAAAAATAAAGTGACGTCGAGGTATTTATGGAAAAAAATTATGATTCCAGTTTTTTAATTTGGAATCTTTGATCTTGGATTCTAATACACAAATGTCTCATGACAAAGAGATCTCTTATGATACTCCTCGTCAGTTTACTACCGAGAAAATTTGAAAGTACCATGTTTGATGGTACCCGGGTGACCCATTCTATAGCATTGTGCCGTCTCTCATTCTCTAATAATACTAAACCAACTATGAATCAAAACTGTTACATGGGCAATTCCGTTCATTTGTGAAACGAGAACCACTTTGCAAATAAGGTTTCTAGGGGAAAGGTTACTGTCATTTTCTTCTCACGCACAGCTGTCAACATTTGAGTTGGTGAATACAATAATGCGGCCGGTATCATAAACTGTTCATCTAACCATATCAAGGTTGCGACTCTTTTTTTATATTATTTTGGAACGCGATCGCGTGCATAGTTTTTGAAAAACATATTTTTCATTTCTGAAAGTCTGATTTTTGGCACTTTATGCTTTATTTTGCAAAACATAGCAGTCAGCTTCACGACTGCTAATTAATAAATGTGTCAAATGCCTCCTTTAGTACCATTTTTTCAGCTGTGCATGAGGATTAAACTGTGCCAAAGAGGTGTTTTACTGCACCATAATTAGAAGACAAAACTCTCAAATATGTATACGTTCCTTCCAAAAGAATTATTCATCTCTTCTTCCTATGGATCAAAGAAATATAGAAAGGTAAATTTTTTCATATTTATGTATATATATTTAAATTTTTTTACATTTATTTTTATTATTTTATTTTGACTTCTTTTTTTCCATCTTCTGAAAATCTTCTTTTTATTCTTTATACTTTATTTTCAAGAATTGCCTAGTTCGCTTCCCGACTGTCAATAAATTATGTATAATGCTTTCTCTAGTACCATTTTAAGTTATGAGTGATGATTAAACTATGCAAAAGAGATGATTTACCACTCCGTAATTGGATGAAAGAACGCTCTAATTCCTTTACTTTTCTTCCGAAAGGATTTTCTTCAGCTTTTAATTTTATGAGAGAAAAACAGAAAGAGGGATAAATTTTCTAATAAATTATTTTTTTTATTCCTATCATTATATAATTAAATTATATTGACCTCCGATATTTACAATTGTTTATCAAGATGACTTCCCCATAATTCATACCAAATTTACTTGGTTACTGAATTTTTACTAGGTAATTTGCTAAAAAATCTTTACTAAGAAATTTTCACTATGCCCATGTAATGATTTCATTTTTTTTTTTTTTTAAATGCCTCAAATATATTGATATGAAGATATTTTGAATAAGGTAAAAAATTCTGTCACATACTATAATAAAATGAAATGAATAAATACATTCATCAGCTGAAAAAAATGGCTATGCACCTGAAATTTATAAGAATCTATATAATATTTCTAATTTCTCTATATAATTCTGAGTACATACTTCGAGTTTTATGCATTTCCTCAGCGTCCCTAAAAGACTCTTGTACTTGCATATACTGACTAAAACAAGTTTTACGTGCATAAGCTCCCGCAACAGATAGGTTAATGAGCCATTATTCTATAATGTAAACCCACTATGAAAAGTAAGGGAGTTATGAAACTGTTATTTCTGCTTGTAATTCTTTTACAGGAGCACCATCCATACTAAGACAAGCTCATCCTGAGGCACCACTCACTTGCCTCTTTATCTGTATGTCCCCGTATATACATAATTTGTTAACACTTTCTTGAGCCACCCCTCCAAAGTTTTCTTATGATGAATAATCTTTGGCATATTCAATTCTAAATTTTGCAAAAATCCTTGAATTCTGCAAGTTTGATTTCAAATGTTAGGGTAAATGCAGTTGATTTAGATTTTTCAAATCATACGCAAATGATAAGTTGTATACGATTGTATATAATGTTGATAGCAATGATAGTTGTATATAATAGCGTACAACTACTATATGAGACGAATGATTTTGATATTTTGAGATATTTTAGAATTTTTGAGATATTTTATTTTTAAGTCTAGAGAATTTCGTAAATTTGATATCAAATTTCAGTATGATATTTTTGAGTCTCTAAACTAGAATATTTAACTATTTCAACTTCTTGGTACTCCGTCAATTTAAAATTTAATGTATAAATTATAATGCATATATAATACACCCCGTATGCATACATTTAGTGTAAAAATGGTAGCGTATTCATAGTAAGAATATAGGCATATTCATACGTATGCACCATGAAAACTCACACACATAAATTGCATATTTCTGATCTGATGTTTCTCATGTTTAAAAAATATTTTCTAGTTGAATATTTTATATTCAATTATAATTATTCAATTATAATTCAGGGTGCTATCCAGTGTGAGACTGGGTTTTCAAGATTAGTGGTTATAAAAACCAAATAACGATCAAAACTTAATCCAGATGATATAAGAATAGCAATTTGAGAAATATTTCTCCAAATACTGAACAAATATTATATAAGGTTCAGGATAACCCTTCTCCTTATTTTTTCTATTTTAGTGTATAAATAAAGGACATTTAAAATTTTTAATGTTTTAACAGGGTGCTAATAATTTTGAAGTCATGCATTTTTTCAATCTTAATTTTTCTTTATTTTTACCTAAATTAAATACAAAATATGTTAATTTTTAAAATATGAAATTTTAGTAGCACGAAATTTGGCAAAATCAAGTGTAGGAGGTAAGAAAGATTTTTTTTTGTTATTTATTATGCAAAGTAAATGTACAGAAAAAAATCTAAAGTTCATTGATTTTAAAAGAGTTTATCAAAATTTGCTTCTATATTTTGCGTTAACATTTTCTCAACTTTTCAAAAAATTGTGGTATTACCAAAATATTTTCACTGGAGTCGAGTGATTTTTTATTTAAAGAAATTGGGTCGCGGTCGAAAAATGTTTGCGCACCTATACCCTATACTACCTCCACATCATGCATATTTCCATTAAACAACTGACGTACCTGGTCTCAAACAGCTTTCTGTAAAACTTGACACTACCATCAACTGGATAGCAACTTGATTTTACTATGATTCAAATAGCCCTTGAAATAATGTGACAGTACAATTTCTTTCACTTGCTGACAATTTTCATTTTTCACTCTCGAACTGTTAAGTAGGAATATTCTCTACTGTTTATTTGCAACAAGTAAGATCTAGTGTCTGTAGAATGCTTTCTGGATCATAGTTTGATAGATGATACGGCTTTTTGTTTACCCACGCTGTAAGTCTTATTTACCTACGTATTTGTGAAACTACATTCATGTTTGCGACAAGATTTCTGTTCAGATTTTCTTATCAAATATTCTTTTTTTAATATATAGAAAGTGATATTTATGTTCCTGTAGATATAGGTATTCACTTTAGCTTTTGGAGAAGTTATGCAAGAAAGCTTGTCGTAGTTTGTCAAGCAACATATGATAAATGTTTATGCGCTAACCCTTGTAGTATCTTAGTCATACCGCTTTCAAAATCAGATAAATCCTTTCATTGCGTCATCGATTCCATTTTTAATCCAAGTTAACATCCACAGTGATAATAATATATTGTGTTAATAAATTTATGAGGTTCATTCATTAAGGGTATGACAAGGCCTTGAAAGTGTGATCTTGAACACATCTGTCTTAAAAGTGGAAAATTACGGAATCGATCCCCAGAACAGCCAGTTTATTTCACGACGAAAGATCCAATGCATAGCAGTGATTGAATCCTTATAACTTTAGTTTACATTTTTTCTTTAACACTAGAAAGACGGGAATTTTTTTCTTACTAAAAAGACTGAACGCCGACATTTTGACGGTTAAAAATAAAATCAAGAATTTAAAATATTTAATGTTTTAAAAAAATGGTCAAATACTTTAAATTTTGAACTATTTCATACCAATATATAACAAATTAGCATATATTTAGATTTTTTTTTATACAGGTATGCCGAGCTGACAACTTGGTATGGTTTATCCGTAAAAATATATGCATGGTTTGTTCAGTCCTTATTTTTCAACATCAATATTTCCGAAAAGCCAATATTTCTGTTATTTGCAAAAGAAGGAAGAGACGAAAAGTAACTAACTTTTTTCCGGTATTATTTTAAATATTTCAGCCTGTTTTCTATATTGCCGTCAAATTGAGTCTTTGTAGGTATTCAGTCTTAGTAGGTAAACAACACATTTTCTCCCCCTCTTTACAATCGAATATAATTTTGTAAATGTGTGTGCATATTTCGCGTAAAATTGGAAAAAGTCATAAAATTTCAGAAGCCTGAGGACATAAATACAGACATAGCGCTGAACAGTATGTCCGAAACCGTCAAAATGACGGCAGCTGTATTTCTAGTGTTAATAAATAATGGGAAGTTCCTCTCTGGGTTTCCTTCATATGCCAGTGAGGGTATAGGGGACTTAACAGAGGTCACTCTGTACGTACTGAAATATTTTACATAAAAATAATTTGATGCATTTTTATAAGGAAATACGATAAGAAATTACGATTTTTCAATTGAAAAATTTCTAAGGAAAGAAGTTACAGCAATCGATTTGAATTTTGTGATTCGTTGAAGATTCTGAATTAACTTTTACTATATTTAAGTGCCTTATGTTTTAAAATTTTTGTATTTTTTCATATAAAATTTGAATCTCTTTCGAACTCATTTATTCAATTAATTAGGTCTTCTCAAAATTTTCCCAAGATCAAAAAGGCAGCACACTGAAGCATTCATTTAATTATTCAAGCATTTTTCTAATTATCAGGTAGTAAATATGCCTTTTTACGAGGTCATCGCTCTTATACAAGATAATCTAATGAGTTGAGGTTTCGACATGTTTGGAAAAAGGAAGTGACACGACATTCTGAAAAAAATTGAAATAAGTTCCTAAGGTCATACTTGTGTACTTCATTTGACTTCGTACTATAAATGTTGCTATTATGTATAAATTCAATAACAGTACCGTTATTTATAATGCTGATATAAACATTTTTTATACCTAAATGAAGCGGTAACATTTTAAGCCAGCCAAACACCCGTATTATCTTTAACATTTTTAAGGCAATAACAGGTTTCATGTTTCAGAAACATATAACATACTTTTTTTTTTTTTGGAAAGAAAAATTATATTGCGAAAAGGAGAAAAAATTGTAAACTGAAAAGTATATAAAGAAAATAATTATAGGATAGAAAATATTCCTGATATAAGAAATTTTCTGCTTTTTCCGATTATAGAATTTCTGATATTGTATATATTCTCTATTAAAAGCAAAATTTTCAGCCATAAAGCATTATTTTAACCCGATGAAAAATTTCAAAATCTTTCTGTTTTACAACAAATTAGAAGGTAAAAGTTTTACAACTTATCCGAGACAGAAAACACAGAATCTCTCAAAAAGTTTTTACTGGTTAAATATCTACAACACTCATGCCATAACAACATATTTCTGTCTGATAACAATACGCGTCAACAAAAGTCTGATAACAATTCTGTCTACAAAACGCGTCATCTCTATTGTCCAGGTTAGGGCCTGTTCACATAGGAGTCCGTTGCGTTGCGTTAAGGAAAAGATGACGTTGAGATGAAAATAAACCAATCATATGCCTCCAAACGATTAGCAATGAAATTTTTAACGCCTATGATTGGTTTATTTTCGTCTCAACATCATCTTTTCCTTAATGCTACGCAACGGACTCCTATGTGAACAGGCCCTTATAGTTCGTTATTACGACTGCAGTTACTAACCTTATTGGAGAAAATTTGTCCAAGGATTGCCAACTTGGATTTAAAGGTTTTTTTTAAATTGTACTTCGTAATAGAGAAAGAATTTTTACACCTTGGGACATTTTTCATTTAAAAAAAATGCAAATATTTTAAAATTTAAACTATTCGGGGGAGGGAAATCTGGTATAGTGTGTTTTAAACGCTCCTAAATTCCTTTGGTGGAGGAAATTTATATAATGAATTCTTTTGCAAGGTGTAGAAAAGTTCAGGCCATCTGAAAATACCCCTTTTATTGGATTATCAGCATTTATGTAGCTGTAAATAGTAGAAATTTTTCTTCATAGGTTAACACTGAGGCGAGCTAATACAATAGGGTTAGTTCACAGCAGCCTTGAGGTATGTGATCATATCTAATTGAAATGCTTACATGGCAACGTCTTTCCATAGATTGAACTAAATTGACAATTAAGTCCTATGGGGTTAAACACGATTCTTCCGTGAAGCCTGGGGGTCCGCGAAGGAAGCTGGCGTCATGCTACTCGTCGACGTAAGATATCATCCACGTGTTTAATAGGACTGAGATCGGGAAAGTATACTGACCAGTCCATTCGTACGATATCTTCACTTTCAAGGTATTCGTCTGCTAAACGAGTAAGATGAGGTTTGGCATTGTCGTCCCTTAACATTAAATCTAGATCAATAGCACCCTTAAACAATCTTGCTTGGGTATGTAGCATATCATCTACGCACCTCTGGCCGGTTACAGAACACCTGTCATAGATATGAAGCTCGGTGCGGCCGTTCATCACGTTTACTCCCCAAACAAGCACACCGCCACCAAGGGATCGTTCAAGAATATTCGATGACGATGGCGTGTTCCACACTTTCTACTGCGTCCAGAATCCTTATTAGAACTGAATTCGAATTCTAAAGATGGAAATATTTCCCACTTAATACGCTTCAACGAAGATAAAATCTTTCCACTCTTAGTGACGGCAGTAGGTGAGTAAAATATAGGCATTAAAGATGGTTGCATTAATTTTTTATAGCAAAATGATGTATTAAAATTCAACAGCGTCGATCGACCTCTGAGACAGCAATATCTGTAGATTTATCTTACATCGAAAGATCACATTTTTAGGCGAAACCAGAAATATAACCAACCAACTCAACATTTTAAAAAGAATTCCTATTATGATTTGAACAGTAAAGCACTTACATAAAAATAAAGGTATGCGGAAGTTTATCTCTTTCTATATTGGTTTGAAATTATTTTTTAACATTTCAGAAAATCCTTATTTTTCATTGGTGCAGTAAACTCGTAGTTGACCCTGCCTTAAAAAAGATAAAAAGAAACACACACACACACACACACACACAAAAAAAAAAAAAAAAAAAAAAAAAATCCCACGAATCAACCTATTGTTCAGTGAAGTCTCAAAATTGCTGCTTTGAATCTGCCTTCGAAAAAGTGGTTAACAATAGAGTTGGGTTGGTCGGGAGCGCTACCTTTGCTACATCAGGGGTAATTAGGTTAACGATGGGACCGCATAACTGTCAGAGAAATACGGAGGCAGATTGGTTTTATAAAAAGCCTTTTAACATTAAAGCTTTTCCCTTTTATCCGACTTAAAATTTCAAAATTGATTTAACACTAGAACGGCGGCGTTTTCTGTATACCTAAAACGGCGAGGAGTGGTCTGATTAAAAAATACACTTTTTTTCATGGTTTGTTTTCTGAAACAAGTTTTTAAATATATTTAGCTTTTAAATTTTACATTTTCATCACATAAATTTTCCTCTTGTCTCATGCTTTATTTTATAATATTTATTTAATTATTTTTTGCCCAAGAGAATACTATATGCCTTTATAAAACCAGTTAGTAATAAAATACAATTGGTACAAAATAAAACACACTATACAAAGGGAATTACTTTGCATTGCACAAAATATTTTAAATATTTATCACATATGATAATTTACAAAAATTTATACATTTAAAAGTATAAATATTACTAAATTACATTTACATTATTCTTTTTTACAGTCTCTGAAAACACTGAACTTTATCACTTTGCTAGTACATGAGCCGCAAACTGACTTTTTGCAGTCAGAAAGAATGTTCATAGTTTTATTGCGGCATCGATTGATTTGACATTGTTTGCGTTTCCTGCTTGAGATAGTGGATGCTACATCTGTACTTGGACTGAAATTGGAAAGCGGAGATGTCTTAGACGAAACCTAAATTTTACGGAGCTCATCAGCTAATTGCAAAATATAATCAGCACGCTTGAGGTTTATACCAGTAGTTTCCTTGTAAATGATCCAAACATTGATATCAACTAAGTCGGAAATATTAAAAAAAAACTTGTACTGGCCTCCGTCGTGAAGCGGATTTAGTTGAATATTTTCTTGACATCTAATCAAACACATCTACACCGTATTGAGTAGAGATGTAAAATTTAACAACCTTAGGGGTCTTCTTTTCATTGCTTTCCATTTCGAGCGTAGGATGTTGAGTGCTTAACAATAGGACATTTTTGCTTTTCTTTCCTCGATATTCCATCAGAGTGATATTATCGTGCTTGAGAATTTTGCTTGAATACAGTTCTCCCTTTTTGAGCTTGAATGATTCGGGTACTCCTTTCTTTGCATGTTTCACAGTGCCCACGAGACTAAGTCCTTTACTTCTTAAAGTTTTGGCTAATTTTAATGATGTAAAAAAATTGTCAGTTGTAATGTTCCTTCCAGTATTTTGAAATGGTTCTGCCAAACGACATACCGCAGGTTTTCCAACGATATCTTCATTGGGTCTACTTTAATTTTTTCCTAAATATGGAAAGCCATCCAAAAAGTACTTTGAACGAACAGCAGCTGCTAACCAAAATTTTATCCCGAATTTATCCAGTTTTTGTGGCATATACTGTGTAAATGAGCAACGTGCCTTACTCGGGAATAGTTGAGCACCTACCGTTATATTTGCATCTGCTTTGTAACACAGTAAGCAATTTTCAATAAATGTGTTTAAAATCTCTGATACTAGAGCAAATTGATCTGTTCGAAGTTTTTCGGATCTGGTTGACTTCAGATCAAAGCGCAAATATCTCTGGATTTCTTAAATCTACCACGAGCCACTGTTTCATGAAAAAAGTTTAAGGCCCCATGTCCTGGACCACGAATTGCCGATTGAAATACCTTTAGAAATAAAAGCTCCACGGGCATACAGTAAGGAAAAAAGCATCTAATTCATCTAAAGATTCTAATTAATCTAAAGATACACACCAAAGTGGATCTTGTAAGCGCCTGTAAGCTTCTTCCGTGCATTGTTGTATGGGACGCAGAATTTTTTTCGTTTATGAACAGTCTCTATGCACTAGTAAAACTACCAAGAGTTACGTGCCTTATAACAAATGTGCTGGGTCCAGGCACTTCTCTCAAAACATTCTGACGCTGCTGTCTTCCTAAAGAAAGAGTATCAGAAGGAACTGTAATCCACGCTGTTCCATCTTTTGCTACTTCTTTATTTAGCTCATTTTGGTAATTTTGTGAGAGAGATGATTGTTCCTGATTTTTTCTCTATTTCTACTTCAGTTTTGACATCTTCTTTCTTCTCTTGCATGGATTACTTCATTCTCATACACAGATAGCAAATAAATAGAATAGAAAACACAACATAGACAGCTATGTTGGATCAGCGGTCAAAATGACCGCAGTCAGCCATTATAGGTATACCCCTTTATAGCGGCGATAATAATGCGCAGAAAATGATATTTTTGCCCGACATACTCTTTATGAATATTTAGGAAAAGTCAATGAACAAACAAAAAATCAAAGAATAAAAAAGGGAAATATGCGCGTTTGAAAATCGTTTGCGGTCAAAATGACCGCTGCCGCCGTTCTAGTGTTAAGAAAAAAAAGCCTTTTTCTATTCGGTAATTGTCATTATCTTTCAGTCTCTTATTTTAATTAATTCGTTGGCTCCCTATATTTGCATTATAGCTGCTTTTTCTTTTAATTTTGTAACACTTTGTAATAAAGAACAAAAATAAGGAATGAATACTCAAAATTCAGCGATCACATAATTTAATAAACAAAAGGCCCAATACTTTAGAGCTAAAGGAAATTCATTATGTTAATTTAACCTTTTTCCATTCGTACTAAAAATTCTCTTCTAATGAATTGAAATAAGGGTACATACATACACGGCACACATTCTCTCTCTCAAACACACCCATACGCACACACGCAAACACACAAAGCACACACACACACACACACACACACATAAACTTATGTATGCATGCAGTAAATTGAAAAAAAAAAGATTTTTAACTATCACAAAAAATGAAGCATTGGAGTTGTCTTCAGTGGCCACATGAGTAAATGAGACTATAGCATAATGTTTCCTCTCTTTAGCTTGATTTCTTACCTACGACCTCGCCGATTGTTCCGAGTGATCGGGCTGGAAGCATGCTAGTTATCTGTTTCTTCTTTTCTTTTTATTTTATTCCTAACTGGATTATTGGAAAGATTTTCCAGTATTAAATTATGTATATCGTGAAGATCCCACTTTCAGAAACAATGTTTCCTTTACTGATAATGTCGACACTAGAATCAAAGCGATATTATCAATAAACTGTTTATTTCGGGTGTTTTTGACTTGGTTTATCGTCATTTCTTGCTTTTCTGTTTCACCTTTATATATATATATATATATATATATATATATATATATATATATATATATATATATATATATATATAAATATATATATATTATATATAAACTCATGGCGCAACAGTCCGCTGTGGACCAAGGCCGGCGATGACCATCTCCGCTTTCTTGACCTTGGGGTGCCATACAGCATATGTCTCAGTCAGGTGGTCAACGTGACGTGGGACCCCCAGAGTTTAGTTCCCAAGCATGCTTGGTCCTCATTTATTGACCCACTCAAGGGATGAAAGGCTGAGTTGACCTTTCCCAGTCGCAGGATCGAACCCTGGAACTGTGGTGTGGAAGCTTGAAGCTTTTAACCACTACGCCACCGGGCGTCATATATGCATATGTATGCATATATATATATATATATATATATATATATATATATATATATATATATATATATATATATATATATATATATATATATATATATATATATATATATATATATATATATATATATATATATATATATATATATATATATTAATATTATACTTTGAACATATTTACTCGAAACAATTAATGAAATATGGTATTTTAGCATTCCTTTTATTATCATTTCAATTTCGAATTCATATTCAAGTTAATTTTAGCCATAATTTCGTTTCCCAAACTTGAAATATATATAGAGAGAAATAATATCTGTTTTGTTAATATTTCATAAAGTTAAAAAAATACCATGAATTTAGTATTCGCGTTCAGCCATGCGTAAATCATAATAAATTAAAAGACATATAAGTAAATAATTAAGGGAATCTTCCAATTGCAAGATTTTTTGGAGCTCTGTTCCACTTAAAGAGAAAGCCTTAAGAAACCTAGAAAAAAGTAAATTTCAATTTATGAATGGTTGAGATCTATTTAAAAGAAAATATAGGTTGAAAAGCTTGTTTGTTAAGAAAGAACTTTTAACATGAAAAGAGTGGATAAGAATGCGATGATACACTTTTTTTCATGTATTTTATATTTTTATATTTTGAATCATCTAAGGGGGACCATCCCCCCCCCTCCCCCCCCCCTCCAGCTCCTCCGCTGGTTAGTGTCCTGGAGAGTGACTGCTCGCGTATACATAAGGTATTCCTGTGTTCTATGATTTTAACTGTGCAATGGACTATTATGAGAAGTGATTAATCAAATAAAATTCCAGACTTGGAACGCTTAAGTCCACCCCCCCCCCCCCTCCAAAGAAAAACTGTGTTCTGTAAAATAGGGTTTTTGGCCCGAAACTCTGGAAAAGTTAAGTTTTGAAACAAAACAAATATCAAACTGTAACCTTTAGACCAAAAATTCTTAAACAATGGAAAACTGTTATCAGCTTTTCTCTCAGTAGATTAAATATCTAACTTAATCTATATATATAAAACAGTTCCGAAAACTGACTGACTGACTGACTGACTGATTGACTGACTGACATACAACCCACAGACCAAACCGCTAGACCTAAAGGGCTGAAATTTTGCATGGCGATTCTTCTTATAGTGTAGGGGTGCATTAAGAAAGATTTTTGAAAAATTTTTCTTAGATATTTTTAAATTAAATTTTTAAGATTTTTAATAACTTTTTTTTAGTTTGCATTTAAAGTAATAATTTGAGGGTTATAAAATTTATATCACAAGAAAGATCATAAAAATTCCTTTAAATATCTTTGAGATCTTTTTCGAATCTTTACCTCCATTTTCTGATTTTTGGGGAATTTTTAAAGATTAATTTTTAGAATTTAATTTATTAAATGTTGATCAAGTGATGTCTTTTTCTGGTACTTTAAATAAATTTATCGTCACGTGCATAACAACTAAATAGACAAAAAAATATTTTTTTTCTTGCTAATACGGCAGACGATTGGACATATACAAAAAAAATATTAAAATACAATAAAAGATATTATGTTCCTCAAACTGCACTACACTGCTGGCCACCCAAATTGCAACACCAAGAAAGACAAGAGATATCACAACAAAATTTATTTTGTAGATAACATGTTGACCAAGTATCAAATGATTAAATTTATAGACTTCTGTGAAGTGTGGTTCCTGCCAAAATCAGTAGCCAGAGTAGCCGCCATTGTTGGAGATCACCGATGCCACACGCCTCGGCATTGATTCAAAGAGACTTTGGATGAGTTCTTGGGGTACAGCAGACCAAACAGCTTCCACACGTTGCCAAAGTTGATCTGCTGTGGCAGCTGGGGATGGAATCTGGGTCAATCGTAGAGCAACCATGGACCACATGTTTTCTATCGGCGAAAGATCCGGAGAGCGAGGCGGCCAGGAAACCAATTCAATCTTTCGATTGACGAAGAACCGTTGGACAATGCGTGCCACGTGTGGTCGTGCATTATCCTGTTGAAATATGGCTGTGGGCAACCTCTGAAGGTAAGGAAGGACAACTGGCACCTAAGGAATGGACAACTGGAAGAACACCTCGGAGATCTAGCGCTGGCTGTTTTAAGTACCGGCAATGCATACTAGAGGTGTGCGAGAGTGATATCCAATACCGCCCATTACCATAATACCCGGTGCAGGACCAGTGTGGCGGTGCATAACGCAGCTGTTCAGCATCCTCTCTTCACGGTGTCTCCAGACTCGAATGCGACCATCGTGGTGTTGCAGACACAAGCGTGACTCGTCAGTAAAGACAATTTCATTCCATTCTGCCGTCCACATCCTTCTGTCATCGCACCATTGGCGGCGGAGACGTCTGTGGTTCTGCGTCAAGGGTGGACGTCTTGCGGACAGACCACTCTGCTGTAAACGGCGTCGAATGGTACGCGCAGACACTGGATGATGCGTTACAGACTGCATGTGCTGTGCTATGGTTCGTGATGTGACTGAGCGATCCGTCACTGCCATGCGCACAATTTGCCTGTCATCACGTGAAGTGGTGCGCTGAGGTGGATGCGATCGAACACGCCGGTCCGTCGTACCCTCCTGCATCCAACGATCACATATCCGCATTACAGTTGTTTGTTTTCGTCCAACACGACTACCGATTTCCCTGAAAGATAATCCACAATCTCGGTAGGCCACTATCCTTCCTCTGTCGAACTCGGATACTTGATCAAAAGATGATCGCTGTTTTCGACGACGCATAATTGATCGTTTTCTTGAAAAAACCACAAGAAAAACACAATTGCCGAACTTGAAATCGTCGAAATCTCCAAGCCTTAAATAGCGCTTTGAAGTGGCGCCACAGGCGCGCGTGATGTGCGTCTGCGCTGAAATTCTAATCATTTGCATATCTCACCTCCGCTAATGCATGTTGTAAATTTCATGTTATTTGCATTTTTCCTTCAGGGTGTTGCATTTACAGTGGCCAGCAGTGTATATTAACTGTACTATATTCTTTAGTATGTCCTATTACATTTAATTTGAATATTTTCTTCTATATTATTTTGTCTATAAAATATCTCTTACGATTATTTTATAAATATATAATATATATATATTTACATCAATTGTATACTATACATTGATCGTCGTATTTATTATACATATATATACCAGGTGCGTCATAAAGTCGTGCAAAGTTCAAAAATTCTTAATAAAAGAAGTAATGTTCGGAAAAATTTTCTGTTTGCGCCAATAGGATCAGAGGGACATTGGATTTTTTTCCATGTAAAAAAAAAAGTTTCCAAAAGTAACCGAAAGAGGGCGCTCACACGTCTTACTGGGACGTTTTATGCAAATCAGGCAAACACAAACAGAAAATTAAACAGATCACAGCAACATGAATCTGTGCATTTATTTTAATGTAACAGATGTTCAACATTTCAACCAGCACAAGGAGATAGGCAAGTGAGGCGCGTCGCTACGCCCATTACAGCGGAGTGCAGCATGTTGCCATCGATGGCAGCGACTGTCTGTCGAATGGTATTCTTCAGTTCCACCAAAGTGGTTGCGGAGCCCCGGAACACACGAGACTTTAAGTTTCACAGACTTTAGGACCACAACCAAAAATCTGCCAGTATCAAGTCTGGTGATCGTGAGAGCCACTGAACCTTACAACCACGACTTATCACTCGGTCTTCAGTGAAAGGTTCCAACAGGAACATCTTGACATCACATCCGTTGTAGCGTACTGGATGTATTGTTTTATTTTTCCCAAGACCCCAGAGAGCTTGAAACACAGCTGCGTGTTTTTCAAGGAAAGTGTTACCCGTCTCCACCGTTTCTGAACACGTGGGGGGATTAAAAAACGTTTTCCCACAGATGCAGCCAGTAAAGCTGTCGTCCTAACGATTCTGGAATGCAATAAAGTTACGAAGGAACTGTCACCAACGTTTGCCGACCCCCTGTCTGGGAGAGAGTCGCTGGGTAGAACGCGCCCTGTGTGGACGTGTGTGTTTTCGGCTCTGTACGTTGTAAATCTACACGGGATTTTAATTGAATATGTTGCACTGTTTAAATGTTAATTCTTTTTATAAATAAATTTCCTCGTTAAGTTTTTGTTTTAGAAAATTGGCCTTCGCTTTTTAATTAGGACTCTGCCTTTCTTTGCTATGGATCCCATGGTAGTAATTTTTAGCAACGCCTCAGAGAGTTTATCAGCCTTGTCGTGACGACACAGCTTACCCTTAATTGGTGGCAGCGCTGGGATCCATATCCGTTTCTGAAAGCAGAGTTCAGTATGCCAAATAGCGGGTCATTTTCTCGGACCCATAGAATGTGTAGATTTTAATACGCCGCCATAGCAGCGGAGGATCGTGAAAGTCATCGTGAGGTCATCGACCCAGCTTCGCAGTAGGGGAATTGTGATAGTACTCCGATGCTCCTGTGTTTTTAATGTTGCGGTCAAGAAGAGGGTGATTTTCAGAGGTCTCTGACCCCCGTGTTTTCCCCGGCGCAGTGAAATTGAGAGTGTTTCGCCATCTGATGCAGAGTTTCGTTTTCTGCATATTTTGTGTTGTGGTCAAGATCTTCTGGAAGTGAAAGTGTCAACAGTGTAAGCTGTGTTCGGAGATGACTCTTCTGCTGTTGCCTGAAAAAAGGAGTGAGTACTGTTTTTAGATACTCAAAGTTGCATTGTTTTTTTTGGATAGATACTTTTCGGAAATAATTTTAAGTTTTAAGTTGTGATGAATTGCTGGAAAAATACATATCAGTGCAATTGTTTTGTTGGGACAAAAATAGAGTGTTTTGCATTTTGTTATATAGAACGTGTGAATTGCTTACTAGCGATGTTGCTGTATGAAGTGGTAGAAATTCTTATGGAGGGTAAAAATTACCCTGGTTGTATTGTTTAAAATGTTTAAAAAATAGATACAATGGTATTTTTTTCTCGATAATTTTTTGAAACAGTTCTTATTGAGTTTTTTTTTTTTTTAATTTTTTCATTTTTTATTTTAATTATCTACCTGTTGCAAAATGTTTGTTTTTAAAACAAATATATACAAATGGTATTTTTTTCTCGATAATTTTTTTTTGAAACAGTTCTTATTGAGTTTTTGTTATATTTGTGGATAAGCTACCTGTTGCAAACTGTTTGTTTATAAAAAATAGATACAGTGGTATTTTTTTTCTCTCGATCATTTTTTAAAGCATGTATTGACAGTTTTTGTACGTTAACTAACGTTGTTAATTAGAAGGTTCTAATTGTTTCCAAAGGTCAACTAAACTAGTGAATTTGTGTTGGATATACAAACTGTATATTCCGGTTAATGCTTGTAGCGGTATAAGTGTTGATTAACGTTTGCTACTTGGTTATTAATCGAGTTTTAAAAAAAAATAGACTAAACTAGTGCCTTTGTGGAAAATATACAAGCTGTATATCTCAATTATAGTAGCGGGATAAACGATAAATTAACGACTTGCTATGTAGAAGTATTTTTTGTGTGTTATGGAATGTTAAAAAGATTAAACTAATGTTTTGATTTTGGAAAAGTTATTATTGCATTTTTGAAAAGTTAAGCTAAGTGTTATATATGAAAATTTTGGTATTTTGTTTGTTTATGTGTATGATTCCATTGTAAAATACATGGTTTCACGAAGAAAATTTAATTGAAGGTGTTTTAGTTATTTTGAGTTTTGTTTCATTTTCCTGATTTCTGCTTATAAATTTGTGACTGATACTATAGTGTGTAAAAATGGCTTACCTAAGCAGGGGGAGAAAAGCCGATTTGAGAATTTTGGCAATTAGGTTGGGTCAACAGCCCGCCCCAGATGCGTTAATAATCCATCTAAAAGAATTAATAGAGAGTAGTCCAAATTACGAGGAGAATTTTGTTAGGGGTCTTTTTGAGACCATTATGCAAGATAGATTACAGCAGGAAAAAGCTACTAGGGAAAGAGATAAGGCGGAAAGAGATAGGATTTTTGCTATGGAGAAAGCGGAAATATATAGGAATTTTGCTATTGAACAAGAGCGAAGAGGCAAGATTTTCGAATCGGAAAAATTGCGAATTATATCTCAAGCCCGTTTGGCGACCCTAGAATATCCCCGGAATACGGTAAGGGAAACAGTGAATTATGATTCTGAGGAAGTGGAAAAGGGGAAGAAGATGCAAGTAAACTCTGCAGATATTTCGCAAGCGGAAAGGCCGCCCGGGGGAAAAATAGGTTCTCAGTCCGAGAAGAGGTAGATAAGAGGTAGATAAGAAGTTAAGAGGTAGATTTTTGCTATGAAAACAGTCGGGGAGCGGACCCTGCTCCGCGAATTTGTGTGGAGGCGAAAGGGGAAAGCCTAGTTGAGTCGGGAAAAATTATGACAGAGGAAAATGAGGGAGTAACCTTGTTGTGTTCCGAAAACTTTCGGGGGGTATCTGAGAAAGGCCAGCAGATTTGCGGGGAAAGGAAGGAAAATTTACTGTTAAGGCAGGAGGTTGATGAACCCGAGGAACACGACTCACGTTTGAAAGATAAAAACGAAGACTTAGGAGAATTGTTAGTGATCCCGGGAGAGCAGAAAAATTTCGGAATTGAAAAAGGGGTAATGGATATGAGAGAAGGTGAAAAACATGAGGGCAAAAGGGTGATAAGTTTGGAAACGAATTTGGGAGAGGAGATAGAGATAGATGTAGAGATGGCAAATTCTGTGGTCGTTTCAGAAACTGGAATTTCGGTTAAGAGATCAGGGTTATCTTCAAGGGCCAAATTATCCAATCCTAAGAGTTCCGGTTTTTCTTTCGGGTTAGGAAGTAAATATCTTGCGTCGGGAGAGGTAATGAGAAAGAGTAAAGGGTTGATTTCGGAGGTAGATCTGTCGGGAGATAGCTTGATTGACTTGTATTTCGTTTCGGTATGTAAGCCTGGAATGAGGTGCACTATGCATCCACCTGTGGTTCATATGGGCATCATGTTTTTGTATTTTTTAATTATTAGTAAGTGGATAGCTCATGTTGAAAATCCAGATTAAATACACAGGAGGTTGATTTACCTTATATTGCTTGTTTGTGTTATTAAATTGATTTTTTTAGGCAGTAGAAAGGTATAAAAATCTTGCATTTTGGTATGTGTATTTAAGTGTTTATTATTATTACTTTTTGTTTCTTATCAGTGAATGGATATTGAATTGTGTAATTTAAGTGTTTTTTTCTTGAGGATGACATCCGGTACAAAATAAATGCACTGAACGCGAATTTAGTAGGTTATTAAATTTTCAAAATTTTGGTTATGTGCTTTGTTTAATTTCGGTTGCAACTTGAGTGTTAAAGGTGGTTCTGGCTATGTGTTTTTGTTTCAACTCCTCTGTATGCCGGTGCACAAACTGTGCTATTTGTGGTGTAGGTGTGGTCGGCTGACAAACTTTTTCTTCTGCGAAGAAAAAGTTTCCTGGAGTGTGGAGGAGCTGTAGCGTACTGGATGTATGGTCTTATTTTTCCCAAGACCCCAGAGAGCTTGAACAGCTGCGTGTTTTTCAAGGAAAGTGTTACCCGTCTCCACCGTTTCTGAACACGTGGGGGGATTAAAAAATTTTTTCCCACAGATGCAGCCAGTAAAGCTGTCGTCCTAACGATTCTGGAATGCAATAAAGTTACGAAGGAACTGTCACCAACGTTTGCCGACCTCCTGTCTGGGAGAAAGTCGCTGGGTAGAGCGCGCCCTGTGGGGACGTGTGTGTTTTCGGCTCTGTACGTTGTGAATCTACACGGGATTTTAATTGAATATGTTGCACTGTTTAAATGTTAATTCTTTTGTAAATAAATTTCCTCGTTAAGTTTTTGTTTTAGAAAATTGGCCTTCGCTTTTTAATTAGGACTCTGCCTTTCTTTGTTATGGATCCCATGGTAGTAATTTTTAGCAACGCCTCAGAGAGTTTATCAGCTTTGTCGTGACGCCACACCGTCATTGGAAGCCGTGTCGACTTCGAATGACGGACCCATTTCCAGCAAGGTGTTTTATTGATAGCCTGATTTGCATAAAACATCTTAATAGGACATGTGAGCGCCCTCTTTTGGTTACTTTTAGAAACATTTTTTTTAGATGGAAAAAAATCCAATGTCCCTCTGATCCTATTGGCGCAAGCAGAAAAAATTTCCGAGCATTACTTCTTTTATTAAGAATTTTTGAACTTTGCACGAATTTATGACGCACCCGGTATATATATATATACAGGGTGGCTAATAAATACTGTAACACTCCAAAAAATAAGAGTTAATTTTAATCGTTTGGAAAAACAATTTATCTATCTATTTGTGTGATTGGCAATTTTTTGTAAAAGTAGACGATTTTTGTTTAAAGTAAAACATGTAGAATATTTTTAAAGATGGAAGCCAAAAGGTTAATGGTTAAACAGCTTTTTGATCACGGATTTTCTGCAGGTAAAATATTTAAGCAATTAAAATGCCTTGGTTTTAATAGGACGTTTATATATAGGACTATAAATCGATTATTGGATACCAATAGCTGTAAAGATCGACCAAGGTCCGGTCGTCCACGCACTGTTCTTACAAAAGAACGTATCAAAAGAATTCGTGAAAAGATACGAAGAAATCCACAACGTTCTGCAAATAAAATGGCTGCAGAAGAGAACATCAGTCGCAGAACTATGCAACTTATCATAAATGAAGACCTGGGTTTTCGTCCTTATCGCAAAAGAAAAGTTCAAGGTTTGACTACTGCACAAATAGTAAAAAGGTTACAAAGATGTAAGAAATTGCTGAACCGGCACGGTAGCAAAAGTGTTGAAAAAATAATTTTCTCTGATGAGAAGCTGTTTTGTACAGAACAAAGTTATAATGCTCAAAATGATGTTGTATATTCAGCAACCTTCGAGGATATACCTGAAAATCTTCGAACTGTTAAACGCTTTCAGAACAAGAATTCTGTTATGGTTTGGGCTGCAGTGTCACACAATGGAAAACTGCCTCTGAAATTCATCGATAAAGGGGTAAAAATCAATGCTGAATATTATAAACAGGAAGTATTGGCTACACGTTTATTACTACATGCTAACAGATTGTATCCCAAAAAGAATTGGATATTTCAGCAAGATTCTGCACCGTCCCACCGATCCAAAACAACACAGGAATGGCTCCATGCCAATTGCCCGAAGTTTATCAAGCAAGAAGATTGGCCACCTTCTTCACCAGATCTAAATCCTTTAGACTATTGTATTTGGGGGATTTTAGTCTAAAGTAAATGCTAAGCAGCACAGAAGTTTGGACTCCCTCAAAGCTTCCATACGGAGTGAATGGGACAAATTACCTCATAAAATGATTCGTGCCTCAATAGGACAGTGGCGTAAGAGATTATCTTTAGTAATCGATAAAGATGGCGGTCGATTCGAGTAAAATTATTTCATGGTAAACTTTCATGTATAATGTTCATAATATTGTTGTATTTTCCATTTTCTATTTCATCTGTGTGTAATTAAATGATTCGATATTTGTCACAGTATTTATTAGCCACCCTGTATATATATATATATATATATATTTCTTGTAGCATTAATTGCATACATTAACCGTTGTATTTAATTTGAATGTACTCCGTAGCGAAGTGCGGATTTTCAGCTAGTATATATATATAAGGTAGACGAGTTTTGTGCAAATGAAATTTCAACTTTTAAACTGGGGTTTCTGATAGAGCGTAATATCAGTAATCTCTCAACATGTGAAATCACAACTAAACTAATTATTCCCCAAATTAACCACAGAAAATTAGAGACAGAAAAATTAGGGTGTCACGGCTGCAGTAAAATTCCTTGGTAAATAATAATCTTATATCCCAGAGAGAAATATTCAAAAATCTCCGAGGCTTAAAACCTTCTGCTGCAGTTCAAAATGTTAGAAGTTCCAAAACCACCAGAGGAAAATTTCGTATTATCGACTATTTTGGCAAAACTGTTGCATATAAGCCAAAAACAATTAATTTGAATGCGGAATGACGTCGGAAATCATATATATCTTTACAGGACATTTGATGACTAAATTGGTGGTTTGAAAGAAGCTATTAATTTTCCTGGAAATGACTTGATTGGTGTGAAAAGACAGACTAGAGAATAGTTTAAAAAAGAATATTGTTTAACTACCAAGTACAGGATCAGGTATGTCCTCTGTGAAGCTTTTTCCCCTAGTTGGGGCTGGGTTTGTTTATAAATGTACCCTTAATCGGGAAGTTAGGTCTGTATTTAGATATTCTAGGTAATTCCTTTCTACCTAGGCAGTCATGGTACTATAGAAGTAACCATTGCTTCTTTTAGAGAGTTAAAGCTTCCAGTCTCGCTGCACTGTGCTTGCAAGAGTGGTTCTCTAAGAATGAGGTTGAAATGTCAAAATTACCACCTTAGAGTCGTGGTCTGAATCTATGTAAAAATACCTGGGATAAAATGGAAGAAGGATCAACTGCCGACCACAACTGCCTTCTCGAGCATCATAACTGGCAGTTACTCAGTTGGAAGAATAGGAGGTATTTTCCTCAGACTGGTTTCCGATGTAATTATATCTTATACCCGGGACATCTGCGGTATAGCTAATTTTATTTTTATATTGCTAAGTGATACTAATACTATCCTCAAGCAGCTAACGTAGGCTTTATTAGCATGAGATTCTCTCCAACTAGTAACAAGTCCCATAATTGTCTCTAAAACCATTAACAGCTTTTTACTGCAATTTTGGTTAAAATCCTGACGTTTTACGCTTATACCATTTGTTCACCATAAGTTAACTAGCATTACATATGGGAACAAATCTTTGATTTTCATTCTTGATTATTTCCTCCGAGTAGATGCCCTAAATTCTTTAAACCCTTAAAATATCCAGAAGACTCTCATTTCCAAACCTTGCGAGTCTTTGTATCTAATTACTTTAAAGCAGTCTTTCACTGTTTAACTCGAGAAAGGGGAGCAATACGTCCCTTTGTACATTAAAGCTCGATAATTCTAAGGACTGGTTATAAAATAGATTTGAGGCTTTTTCTTTTTTATGGTCGAGATTCTAAAAATATAATTTCAAAATAATTTTAAAGCATTCTTATGTATAAGAGTGTTACTTTCGAACAAATTACAGGCAGTAGACAAAATAATCGAAACTTTACTTGCATGAGTGAGCGGATCATTTAATTAATGTAGAATTAAATCATCACGAACATTTAGAACAATGATAATTCTACTTAACAAAGTAGCAAACAGATTACATGTATACAGTTATTTGGTTTCGCTAATCAGTCAAAATCGCTTCCAGATGTAGAGTGAAGAAGAATAACTAGAGCGAGATTTCACCTGTTTCTCTATAACTCGATAGCATTTAAATCCACTGACTGAAGACACCTCGGTAGCTATTGTGATACTTCTTTGTGTTCATGACAATATGTCGGGTTCATTTGGAAGGCGTGGACCGACGCATGATCCATCTATAACCAATAACAAGCATAGTTTTGTATTTCGCTAAAATGTGGCATGCCAAGGAATAAAACAACAGTGATTTCCTTCCCAGAACTACGGGCGGACACAGCGGACAGTCCACACCCTACCCTTACGCTGTTTAAGAGGTCGCCTTTCGGATACGTCCTTTTTTCGATATTTTTAAAGGCCTACCTTGGTACAATTTCATCTTTACCACTTCTCAACCACCTGTAAGCTAGAGAGAAAATTTTGAAAATGGAATTTTTTTGTGTCTGATCTAAGAAGCTAATTGATTTAGACATTTAACTGCTCATTTCTCTGTTCTCTTCGACATGTGTTCTAAGTAGTGCGATTTTTTAGTTTGGTCAGAAGTGTCAGTTATTAATGAACCAATTACATTAACTTCATGAAACTCTAAAAAATATGTTTTGATATAATGAGAATATTAAATAAAAACTTAAATCAGTCCAACAAAGTCTCGTACCTTTACTTTTACATGGTATATGTTTTAAAGACACAGTATTCTTTTAAACATTTATAATTTTAAATACTTTTAAAAGATAAATTATTGGGGGTCATTGTAAATTTCTAAGATGTGTCTTTTTGAATAAAACTGATAACTGTGGTAAATTTAATGGTGATACCTGTTTTGAGAATGTTCTCTGTGTAAGTGCAACTTCATCAACATCTAATTCCTGTTATAGGCCTATTGGGATTCTGAGAGGTTTTAACCTTACTGGCAGTCTGCAAACACATTTTTTATTTGTGACATTATGATATTTTGACAAAATAGCAACAATAATCTAAATAGTTGTATTATACCAATGAAATAATCGATAAATAACGTTTAATCAATCTTTAACTTCAAATGCTTTATGTACCCACAAAAAATATTAAAGAATCCAACTATTGGTTTCAGACTTTAATTTTCTGATAATGCCTTGTCTCTGCATACATACGATAATCATAAAAAATTAATCGTATTACAAGGCATTGTTTTGCGAGTCATAAATGAAGTGTAACCAGGCTGTGTTGAAAAAATTAAAAATGTCGCAAAGTATGACCTCTCTAGTCTTCTTTTCTACATTTTACACTTTTTTTTTCTGAAAATACGACTAATTGTAACTGAGGAATTGAACTCGGAACCGAAAAAGAGTACTAGTCCATTGAATCACCAGCCTCCATATTACAATCTTCATTAACGACCTTTACACCGTAATATAAGTCCTAAACCCTTCTCTCAGTTATAAAGTTCAAAATCAAGAGATTCTCTTACAGCTCTTGATACACGCGTGATTTATTAACATACCAATATAAATTTTAATATAAAGCAATTTGTATTGAAATCAAATCAAAATTAAATTACTGAGACTGTCATCCTGGATAAAGAATCGAATTTGGTTTTACTAACCTCGAATTGGTGTTTTACAGAATGATAACTAAATTTTTAGTTGAAATCCTTCCGAGAAATTTCATTTATAAGTTTCAAAAAGCACTTTCAAATCTGATAACGACCATCTGCCAGGGCCGAGGTTCATACCAAGCTTACCGGAGATAAGGGGTCAGTAGTCTACTAACTGAACTATCCCAAGGATAGGAGGAACCCCCTCTTTTATATTAAATTTTCTTTAAATCAATCTGTAACATTAATTGCTTGAAAATTTTAAAAATCCAATTACTTTAAATGTGGAGTACTATATTAAACGTAGTATCATACGTAATTTTTTATTTTTA
Source organism: Dolomedes plantarius (assembly GCA_907164885.2). Taxonomy (NCBI): domain Eukaryota; kingdom Metazoa; phylum Arthropoda; class Arachnida; order Araneae; family Dolomedidae; genus Dolomedes; species Dolomedes plantarius. The sequence continues at coordinate 22,836,865 of OU015501.1, read as the reverse complement.
TTTATTTATTTATTTATTTATTGTAAATCTTCTCACTACATTTTAAACATGTTCTTTTTTTTAAGATAAAAATTCATGTAAGTACAATAAAAAAGAAAAGTAACAGCTTTTGAAAATTCATTTAGCCATGAAACAGCATCGTTACTCACATGTAAAGTGTAATTTAGCCATCCCAGCTAATAGAATTTCCACAAGTTAATATTAAATGCTTAACATTTTTGTTTTTAAAATCAGAGAATATTTTGTTATAACTCGGATGCGCAGATTTGGTTTCCTTTTATTTACTTTCTAAAAACATCTTATCTCTAACACCTTTCTGCAGTTTTTACAAAATGAAAAGCGTGATTTTTTTTGGCTCTTCCGAAACCAGTTATGGATAAAAGAACCTCCTCGGATCAACCTTAGTCACGTGGGGGCGCCACTTTCACCTTCAAACTAATGGTGTTCACATTTAATCATACGGACAGCAGAAACCGTGTTCAATAACCTCTTCAGAGGCATCTCTAAGCAAAGGAGAATTTTGCCGCCCGGTTCTCTAGAGAAGCAAAGTTTTGTTTTGGTTGCCATAATTATTGTTTTGGGAGGATAATACGAATCGGACGGCAGGGGTTTTTCTTAAGTTTCCCTTCAGTTTCTTTATCACTGAAAACAGGCTTGATTTTTCTTATCTTCTGGAAAGATATTTCCCTCCGACGTCAAGTAAGTAACGAAAATTCTTCTTTATCAAAAATAATTTTTTTTTTAAATTAATAGGAAATAACATGAACTCTGAAATTAGACATTCTGAAACCAACTAAAGATGAAAAAGAACTGTTATGTTTATATTGTTTTATATAACAACATGGGGAAAGAGAAATCTTCTAAAAATCGGGAAACAAAAGAATTCAAACAGATAAAAAGTTGGTTTTATAGTTTTAAAATGGTAAAAAGAGAATTGCTAATGTTTATTAAAAATGCTTAGTTTTATTCAGATAAATATTATTTTATTCTGGTAAATATTACTGTCAAATCAAACAGTTATAAATTTAAGGGCAATATTTCTTATGCGTTTTTGGTCTTTCTTATTTTACCGTGAAACTATATTTATGTTAAAAATGCTTCTCTTAAAAGTGCCCTGATGATTTTTCTTTTATCTCCGGGGGGTGGGTGGGGTGAAAGAGACTCTAAATTTTATTTCCCTACCTATAAAAATTTTAATATATGATATTAAAACAAAATCTTGATTCAAGTATTTTGTTGCTTTTTTATTTATATCTTTGTTACATTAATAATCCTCATAGAGACATCTGTTTTTGCATTTAATACAGCATCTCTAATGATATTATAAAATTTTTGATTGCTTATAGAATATAATGATTAGAAAATACTCATACATTAGAAATTAATTTTTTATTAAAAATTAGAATTTTAACATTTTCGTGAAAGTTTAAAAATTTGGTTTGAAATAAAATACCGAACAACTTATTTCTTAAAAATAAGAAAGATTTAAGCGTTCTATTTTTTTAAAAATTGAGTCCATACTGAAAAAATTTTCAGTATGGCCACTTTCTGTATCACATTATTTATATGCATACATTTTCTAGAATCTTTGTATTTTTAAAAGCCCCGTCTCGCTGGATAACTGTTACAAGACTTAAATCATATAGACATCTTTCATATCGATAGTTTTGCATACATGAGAGAAAAAAAATTCTTTCCTTAGAATTTTGATTTATTCATAACATCTAAATTATGAATTATTTAAATAGATGCTTGTTGTTTTTTCAAAAATTTTCCCTTGCCAAGTTTCAAATTGTTTAGTAGCGCTCAAGTATTTTCTTTCTAATATGTATTGAAATTTTAATAGTGCTCTACAATTTGCTCCCCCGAATGTCAGACATACCTTTCGAGCTCTAATGATCCTGCACTTCATCTTTGTCATCGATTTTATTAGATTGCATTAACGAGGATGATGGAAAAAATGCAACAGGATAACTATTTCTGTCAAATAAATGCCAGCTACTCAGCCTTTGAATAGCTCTAAAATTGGAATCTTCTTTTTCATAATATACATTATGTAATTCGGGTCATAAAAACATAAGTTACATTTATGATATATTTTGTATGATTGAAATTTTAGGGTTGTGATCCAAACAATTTTTATAATCGTTTTATCAATCTAATTTCATTACCTACGAATCTTTCGTATTCCGCATTACATTTTGATGCTTCGGTTTCAATGAAAGATGTAAGAAAAATTTTGATTTATGTATATTTTTTCTTATAATAGTTATGAAAACTTTATGACACCTATATGAAAACTTTTAAATTTTTTTTGGTAGAAATTTTTTTTCCAGTCAATTATAATTTCGTCATAAAACCCTAAATTATAATATAAAATTTGACTTTTGGAGTTATATAAAAACCCTTTTTTAAAAAAAAAATATTTCATTTGCCATTACTGCCTTCAATTTTCGGGATTCAATTCGCGTAAGGTCGGAGCTTAAGCATTTTTTCACTAATATATGTTATGATTTTAAGAACGTTCCATGATATTTCCTGGGATGTCAAGTATACCGTTGAAATATCTGGTGCAGTTAAGGAATTCTTCTGACAGTTTATTGAAATGTATCTGCTACCTGAAATGTTGAAATGGAATTTCATAGGGGAACTCTTAATAGACAGACTGCTCATGAGTTGCACATAATATGCAACCATAATTAGTAGAATATTACGGAGGGGGGGGGTAACAATTGGTATGGGAATTAATTTTTATATACTTCTTATTTTAAAGCAGTTTAGAAACTCAGAAGCTTGCAGTCATTGGACTGAAATAAATATCGTTCCTAATTTATACCATATGTGTGAATATAATTGCAGTGAATGATTCAGATCATTTATCTCACCTATCGATTCTATTGAATTATATTGACACAGGTGGTATAAATTAGAAACAACAATTATTTCGGTAAAATAACTGCCAGCTCCCGAGTTTCTAAACTGCTTTAAAATAAGAAACTTTATATAAAAACTAATTCCCATACCAATTGATACTCCCCATCCATAATATTTTACTAATTATGGTTGCATATTATGTGTAACTCATGAGTAGTCTGTCCTTTAACAGCCCCCCCCCCCCCTGAAATTGCATTTCAGCATTTTAGCGGAGCATTCACATTCCAATAAAATGTCAGATGAATCCCTTAATTGCACCAGTTTGATGTTAACTTCTTCAAATTTCATCAGAACAATTCTCATTTTTCGTAATAGTATGTTGTTATTTATTTGTTGAAATCAAGAAATATATAAAAAATAGGCTTTTTCAATTGTCAGCAATCAAATGTGAAATTGGAAAGAATTCTGATCTCAAATCTATTGATGGCCTTAATTTTTACCTCACTATTTATTAGTATAGGTAAAATGAAGTAAATATGAAGAGGATTTTGCCTAGGACTGTACACATTATACGAATATATATATATATATATATATATATATATATATATATATATATATATATATATATATATATGGATAGAATGGAGGAGGAAAGATGGGTTATACTTATGTAAATACACACACGCAACGGAGTATTTGAGAATTTTACTTTGTATGAAATGAACTTCGTATGGATTGAAAGTACAGTCGATTCCGGTTAATCGGACCACATCGGGACACGATCATTTTGGTCCTAATAACCGGCTGGTCCGATTACATGAACTTGCCCTATTAGGCTTATGCAATATCATTTGTTTCGGATCTTTAGCATTCGGTCCGAATAAGCGTCTTTTCCGATTAACCGGTGGTTCAATTAACCGGATTCGACTGTATATGGATATATGGATATCGTAATATGGATTGAAAGTATTATTTTAATTTTCCTTGAAACAATCCTAAGGACATTCACAGGCAGCAGATATCTTTATGTTTACAGATCTATGGATATAAAGATATATGTCTATATATGGATTTTTAGGATCCATTCCCTTGTTAACGCCAGTTATAAGTTTTAATTATAAACGGAGCAAGAATGAAATTCAAAATATAAAATAGAGAGAAAGACTGCTTTGACATTTTATTGGAGAAGTCCACTGAGTGTTCACACTTTTAATCAGGTGTACTTGATTTCGCCCCTTTTTAAGAAATTTTACTTGGAGAGTGAGGGAAGAGAAAGAATCGGCGAAATAAAATTTCCTCCATAGGTAATCAAAATTTTTAATAAATTCAATTCTTAGAGTAACTGAAATTTTAAATTGGGATTTAAAGGATTCAAAAGTAAATTGAAAATTAAATGCATTTTAAATAGTTTGAAAAATTACACACAAAAAAAAAGTTTCTTTGTATTATTAAATCTGCGCTGTACTGAACATTTGACTGAAAGAGACCTTAATGGCTTACCCAATCTATTGACTGCAACTCGTAAATTGAACCGAAATTGGCTGAAGTAAAGAAGCCTCTAGAACAGGTATTCAGGTAGACTAGACCAACGAGTTCGGGGAAAACTGTCTGATGCACAAACATTTAAAAGGTTTAGAACAGTGCTGTGGTTAAAATCATTATGAAGCAATTGCGATTCCCATCCAAAATTCTGACGCAAGATATTAATAATCAATAAGCCAACAACAGAGTTGCGGTTCAGTTTCCCAAGATAAATTTAAAACTTAATAAAAATTTTACGAAACAATAAGTCACTAGTATTGTTATTTCTTTTAAGGTCAAGCAGGTGAATATTCGTGTATTATTTTGACAAAAGTAAATTACAAAAAACCTCCGAAATTGCACAACCAGTTCTGTAGAAATGATGCGTAAAGGAACGTAACTGAAAAATCTCAATTTCATCAGTCGTTCATTTACGAAATTATAATAGTAAGTATAAAATCCCTTAAAATAATTTAATGCTCCTCTCTGTACGATTAAAGTGGAGTGATTAAACAAAATTCCTCTTATGTTTAATATATGATCAATATATCGAAAAACACTGCATAACATGATTAATCAAGTAGTATCATATCCCCATTATAGTATAAAGTCCTAGGCAGAGAAAAAATATTACTTCAATCTAATTTTGACTAAATATTCACTCTAAATATACACTAAAAATTTCGAGTGAGAATGTCATTCTACCTTATAGGTTTTCAGTTTATTGTGAACTTTGAGAGGAACTCTGTGGTTATCTTATAATATATTTTTAAGTAATATAAGAACTAAGTCAGTGCACAGCTAAACAATAATTGTATTTTAGTATTTATCGTCCAGGATAAAGCGACAGAGAGTTTTATAAGAGAAAAACGTTCTGAAACAGGACTGGTTTAGAATTAATACCGACGTAAAAGGTTGTTTAAAGGGAACGAATTAGATTTTTATATCTAGACTTTTTATAAAATTGTTAGTTAATCACCCTTAGCAGTGATTAGTTAAAAAAAAAGATGTTCTTGTATAAAAGAACATTTTTGACGCTGATTTGGGTCTTCAATAAAGTTACTTGTAAATATCTACACACCGCTTTATCTGTAAAGAACACAAAACTGCAGATCCAACTGCAGATGAAATGATGGATTTCCCATCTCATTGCATTTCAAATATAACTAATGTGTTTAATTGCTGTAATATCGCATAATTTTGACATTAAAGCACAATATCACATGTAACACATAATTTTGTAAGACATTATTATATAATCGTGCTTTATAGAATGAGTGTCCCAAACGAAAAAAATCGTGTAAGGTTTTTCGGGCAAATGCACTCTGTGTCAGGTAAGAATGTACCCACAAGAAGTTCAACATTTTCAACCTATTTAATAACACAAAACAAAAATTTAATTCAAGTTACACCAAGATTAAAAAGAACGATAAAAAAAATTACGTCCAGTTTTGAATAATTACCAACACAAAAATACCACAGTACCCCCCCCCCCCCAAAAAAAAAAAAAACGAAAAAAAAAGAAGAAAAAAAAACAACTGAAGGTACGGGAATATTTGCTATACATAGCGTTTTTTGAATTTGACAACTCTTCCGGAACGTGTGTTTATTACAGGGGAATTCTGTGGTGGCAGAGAAATGACTGGATCTGGTTCATTTAATAATGTTGATGACTGAGGAGCAAGAGGAAAGTAGGATTCAATTTATCCACACTTATTATAATTTTATGATCGTGAACCTGGATGGTAAAATATTTTGGAGTGCCTGTGAGGACCTTAAAAGGTACATCTTATACTACTGGTGAACAGAGCATATTTCCATAGAAACACATGTGAGCAAGTATCAGGATCAGTTGGCACAAAATGTTTTGGTAATGTGAGTCCTGAAGTAAGAGTTGGTGGTAATTCTTACATAATTCTACGAAGAGGTTATAAAAAGGATGAATGATCATTTGTTGATGGAGGCGATGCTTAAAGGAATTTAGAAGGAAGATGCAAAGTAGCACAATACACCATTTCGGCACATGTACCGTCTAGGTCGTCTCTGGAAGATTATATGAGTCCTGGTAAGACAATAGGTAGTGTCTCTGTACATCGAACGTAATTGGGGCAACTCAAGGCCTGTTTCAAGGATCAATGAAAACGTTCTACGATTTGGTTGAAACTAGGATGGTAGGAGTCGTGCGTATATATTGTACGCTTAGTGAAGTCAACGACAGAAATAGATGTGATGTTCAATGCCAAGCTTGATCTGTAGTTCTAATTGAAGGCAGACCAAATCGTGCAATCCGTTGTGTAATGAATGCACGAGCAATAGTATCTGCCGAGATGTTTTGAAGCGGAACTGCATTTGGCTCCTTCAGAATCTCTCAATGCATGTGAGAACGTAGGATAAATCTTTAGATGGCGGTAATAGCCCTAAAATATCCAATTGTATGTGTTCAAATCATTGCAAAGGTTAGCTAAATTTCTAAAGAGGACAGTGAGTATGAGGAATAACTTTAGCACGTTGATAATAAACGCGTGAACGAGTCTATTGCAAAATTTTCTTGTTCACTGAATGCCATAAAATCGTCTTGCAGTAACTTTTAGATTGTTTGAATTCCTGGGTGTAATAAGTTATGGACAGAACCGAAGATTTGGCATCGAAAGTATGAAGGTTTATATGGCTGAATTCTATTATTGATAATATAGCAGAAAATTGCAAGAGATGCAGGAAATTGCAGGGTATTTCCTTCCCTTAAAACAACTTTATTAAGGGAGCTAAAACGACATATTTAGGACTGCGTATAGTCCTAAATATGTATGTGCAGGATATCTATCGACCAGGAACTATCTAAACGTTAATCATCGCAAAAACGCCAATCGCAACTTGACTTTTTCACGATGTGTAATGGACTGGCGCATGGACTTTTGGAAGGTCGGATTATAGCCTGCGCCATCAGGAATTCAAACTCTTTTCACGCTGCGTGTAATTTTTCGGTAGATAACCGCCGAGACTTTGAGAAAACAGGAGGTCCGTCCGATTTAGTACGAAGAAAAACTATGTTTGATTAATTATCTAATTTTTTTGGATCGGTTAATTTTGATGGAATAAAGATGTCCGAATATTGTGCCAAAAGTTTGTGTTAAGTTTTACCCTCAATTGTTTCGAAATTTAATGGAAAATTTGAACTTTTCTCGGTGTGTCAGTGAGATACGAGTTTAGTTGTAGCATCTATGAGACAGTTATGACCAACATAAACAAAGAGGTTGAAATAGTTAAGAAAATCAACACATATTATTGATTGGGTTATATCAATATTGGGGACAGCACAACTACGCCTATGTGTTATCAGAGATCCAAGCTCACTGCGTGGAAGCCCAAGATGCTAACCACTATTCGATGCAGGCGGCTACCCCAGAAAAGTCAGATACTGCATATTAGAGCAACGTTTAAATCCCATATTGGGGTTCATTATTAAGTTACAAAATGATCTAGTATGAGATGAGCGATAATATGACAATTCATTTGCTGATATACCTTTTTCATACTCTTCTCTTGCAATTTCATTTAATTAGCAATGCTTTTTAACTAAGCTAGGGTAGTTTTAGTACACAGGAAATGTAAATGACTGGCAAGCAATAATTAGAAACAACAGTGAATGCTAGAAGAGTCTAAATTAAGCAATTGTAGAACCAGTTTTTTCATTAATCAAAATGAAATCTCGTTTCTTTAATAAACCTTACATTCTTATGTAAAACAGAATTACTTAGTACTTGCTATACAGAAGTTACAGAATGGAGTTTCATTGAAATTGTCAATATTTTCATATTTTTATGAGGCGAATTGTTATTCTTCTAAAAAGAGAAACTAAATGGCGTAAAATGAAAGTTTTCAGTGTACCATACAAAATGCATTTCAAAGCCACATTTCTCCAGAAATTATCAGAGCACGTTGAAAAATCTATTAATTATTGTATATAACATGCTAATGTACTGAAAACGTTTTTTATGTTAGTCTCTTCATGTATAGAATCAGAAAACCTCTCGCGCTTCCAGGAAGGAGTTCAAGCAAGTTTCTAAGTATAAACAAAGACATTAATAAATTAAGACTTCTCTTAAGCTGACTAAGTATGATTTGATAACCACGGGATCATGAAACGTATGGAGCTACTTGACCCATGTAACATTTATAAAGAATCGGAACTTATATCTTACAGGAAACCTTTGGATCTACAGAACCTGATAGTTGTGGTTTAGTCACAGCAAATTACCAAAATGCGCTTGAAATGCCGTTGAAAAGTAATAATAAGTTATTTTCCTAATATTGTGCTTTTAATTTGTTACATCTAATGGAAATGCATTTCGTACATGGCTATAGTGCCAATAGTTTCTACCAACGGCGAAAGTGAGTGAAATGCCAAAATGAATTTTCTGTCTGGAAGTCAAATTATCATTTCCGATTGGAGCCATTCGATCTCAAACCTTAGTGCTACCATCTCCGCCTATCATTTAGCCCTCGTGTAGTAAAAAATAACAGTAGCGCTCCAAACCAAACCAAACCAAAGCCAAACTGTCTATCACACATGGAACCGCATTTTGAAAACGTAAGACCTGCCTTTTTGTTCTCTCAATAAGTCTAAAGGCCGTCGAATACAAATAAATAGAATTTGTTTTTATTTGTTAATAAAAGTTTTCCCAAACCCTAGATGCTTATCTACTATGTCTTTAACAAACTGACCCATTTCATATTTATTTTTTTCTCTAATATTCGCCTCTTTGTACTTCTTCATAACTTCTTTTGTGCCACTAATTTCTTGCATCACGAATTGTAAGTATAATACATCAATGTAATGTTAAGCTATTAATGAAATGATTTTGTATTTCGAATTTTTCTTCAGTTTCTATCTGAAATAGTTTTCTGCCATCTTGTTTGTTTTCTTCTCTTTTCTACTTTTTTTCAGCTGATTCGAATTTCCTTAAAACATAATAGAGAGTGGATACATTTAATTTAACAGTACTTAAATTTTCCTGGTAAGAGCAAGCATTTTTCCTCAAACAAACAATTCGCTATTATAAGCCAGTAGAGATAACTCTCTTTTATTGCAGGACAGTTTGTACTCATTTTTATATGTAAAAATGTAAATACCGTATACTGTTTGGAAAAGCAGTATCAGTCAACAAATCAGACTGGTAGTGCAGATATAGATGACTTTGAAAATGAAAAGAAATTCCTTTAAAATTATCTCTAAAAAATATTAATTAACACATATTCTAGCATCGTAAAGCGTTTTTAATGTGATTTAGTTGACAAAAAATTGTATATTGATAACATTTTTAAAGTTGAAGAAATACTTACAATATAGCAGCGGTTGTCAGTCTATATATATATAACAGTTCCGTAACTGACTAACTGACTGACTGACTGATTGACTGACATATAACTCACAGACCAAACCGCTGGACCTAAAGGGCTGAAATTTTGCATGGCGATTCTTCTTATAGTGTAGGGGTGCACTAAGAAAGATTAAAAAAAAATTCTTCTTAGATTTTTTAAAATTAAATTTTTAAGCTGTTTTAGTAACTTTTTTTAAGTTTGTATTTAAAATAATAATCTGGGGGTTATAAAATTTATATCCCGAGAAAGATCATAAAAATTCCTTTAAAATGATATCTTTTTCGAATCTTTACCTCTATTTTCTGATTTTTGGTGAATTTTTAAAGATTAATTTTTAGAATTTAATTTATTAAATGCTGATGACGTGGTTCCTTTTCTTTTTGTGATACTTTAAACTAATTTTGCGTCACGTGCATAGCAACGAAATAGACAAAAAAATATTTTATTTTTTTCTTGCTAATGCGGCAGACCATTGGATATTATCCAAAAAAATATTAAAATACAGTAAAAGATATGTTCCTCAAACTCTACTATATTAACTGTACTATATTCTTTAGTATGTTCTATTAAATTTAATTTGAATATTTTCTTCTAAATTATTTTGTCTATAAAAATATCCCTTACGATTTTTTTATAAATATATTTTTTTTTTTTTTTTTTTTACATAAATTGCATGCATTGATTGTTGTATTTATTATAAATATATATTTGTCTATATTTGTTTTCTTTTGGCATTAATTGCATACATTGACCATTGCATTTAATTTGAATGTACTCCGTAGCGAAGTACGGGTTTTCAGCTAGTTGTTTCATAAATGTGTACCACCAACTGGGACGTTGAGAACCGATGCTGTGCTCGGTGAAAAAATCCTGGGGCTCCTTGCCTCCTTACTCCAGACCGTCTCTTCTAGCCTGGTCCCCCAAAACTAAACTTCAACGAGTTTAATTTTGACCAACAAAAACATGTCCTCTATATAAACGGGAATAAAGCAATTTGTAGTCATACCAGCCACATCTCGACCAATACTAATTGTACGTGTGCCATTGTTTCAGAACCACTGTAATGCATGAAATTATTTTTGAATGCTAGAGGGGGGAAAAATGATAGGAATGCTTTTGACAGGTATATGTGCACCTCGGCAAGAAAAGTGACACAACTAAAAAATGCAGCATTTGAGAAAAATCAACTTAAAGAATACTTTACAGCTTGAACTAGCATTACAATAAAACTGATACAACTGCCCTCAGGTGGACAAATTGCGATAGAGATGCGTCACTTTTCTTGCCCGATGGAGCACTTCATACATATTTTTCAGCGACATAACATCAAAACTGCCATTTTTTGACTTGTCACTTTTCTTGCCGGGGTGCGATATGTAAACAAATATATTTCTCAGCCTCTATAGTAGCCAAAAGTAGATCAAGTCTATTAAGGGGGCACACTACACTGAAATGACCGTAAACATGAACAAATTCGAGCTACTGAAACTCCAATAATATTAATATATATATATATATATATATAATTTTTTTTGTTTTATATCAAAATTACAATTCTTCAGTTATATTATATACAAAAATAGAACTTGTAAATCGATAAATAATTTTTAGATTTTATTTTTAAATGTACACATTACTAAAAAGGGAAAAAAATCATTGGATGTTTCGCGCATCATAAAATTAAGAAATATGCATACAGAAACTGTTTTTGGTCAAATTAAATCAATAATATACTCAAGTTTAATGTAAAACCAAAAAATTTACAAAAAATATAGTTTAAATTGAAAAATTTACATAAAATTTGAAAAAAATTAAAATTTAGCAATTTTTTAAAACATTTTCAAGTGTAAAAATTTTTTTTACAAATTTATTTTTAATTTTTTTGGTTTTAGTACTTAAAGAAGCTTAAAATACAAATCTGATAAAAAATTTGTGTGTCTAGCACTCATAGTTTGGGAGTAACAGTGCGCGTGATCCAAAAATTTACATATTTGAGAAAACTGACATTAAAGTTGGAATATACATGGCCATGGCAACAGAGTGAGCTTTACATAAACTCTCATAACTCGAGAAATAATGCGAATTTTTTTTTCTGTGGTTTTTTGCATATTGTTCAGATATGTCCCAAAAATCAGAATATAGCAAAAACCAAAAATCGATTTTTTGATGTTTCAAAGGTGGTGTGCCCCCTTAAATGCTAGTAACTATCATAAATTAATTAGTTATCTCCAAATCCCTTATTTCAATGGAAATATAAATTCACTTCATTATGTCCCAGTAAAAGAATTGATAAGATTTTTCTTTATTTAAGGAGGTACTTATAGCAAACTATCTAATGATTCATTAAAGCTGCTGAATATTTTTTTCTCTCCGGCTTCAATTTTAAAGGGTATTAGCAGAACGTTGAGCGTGCTATCAGCTCAGTTAACTGTCACTTCCTTCACAACTTACACAATAAACGAAAGGAAAAAATCCGACGCCAGTGAGTCGTCTCATGACTTGCCGTCCTTGCCCTAAGCTAAGGGGGATGCAATGAAGAGAGGTGTGGGGAAAAAAATCCAAGCCACGATCTTGAACTTGTTATTACCCGATCATCAACCTTACGGGCGATTGTCTACGGTATGCGTTGTTTGCTGTTGGGACGGACGTCGTTGTGTGACCTCCTGGCTTTCGCTAAAAGGATAAAAAAGAATTCCCTGCACTAACTGAAAACGTATGAAAATATGTTAAAATTGTCACAACGGGATTCACAGAAGAAAGGGAGTTTCGGCTTCCGGACACTCAGACGTCGGATGAAAAATAAATAATGATTAAAAAAAGATGATTATCATTAAAAAATTAATACTTTTTAGAAAAAGCTACGTTCGGAGGACTACAAGATGAAAATAATTAATATATATAAATGGAAAGCATTAGAAAGTGAAAACTTTTCTCTATTCTAGAGATTAAAGCAATTTTTTTTTCTCTCCCTTGTTTGAAGTCAACAAGTGATCTTCTTTTTACAAACATACGTGAAAAGTAGTGTTTTTAAGGTGATTTAAATATCAGGTGTGTGATCATATTATTTCGGTCACTTTAATTTTGGTTTCCAATTAAAGACAATATTTGTGTCCATATCATTTTTCAATGCATATCATTATATCTATCATAATTCGCCGTTATCGGACTTGTTTATCGAAGGTAGGCCGTATTAAGACCCTTAACAATGAATTACCAAATTTATTTTATCCAGTTCTCAAAAAACTGATTAAAACAGTTGGAACTGGGGTTAAAACATTGCTTTTTTCTTATTTAAGTCGTGTAATTACTACAAATTTTTCTTTGAGCCTTATATCGACCATGATTTCTAATGTGATGAACGATTGCGGTTGCTCGGCTCTCGATTTTGTTTGATATATCACGTGATACTCAATGTAAACGAACTATGGTACTTTACTTTTTAACCCTTAGAAAGTCTGGATGCTTCCGCTGAGCATTTCATGCAAGAAATGAAAAGTTTTCTTAAAGTTTTCTGCTCTATTTCGGAAACAAGGGGCCAGGCGATGGTTCAGTGCCTAAGGTGCTAGTTTTCGGGTCCAGGGCCTATGGGTTTGGGTTCCACTGTTGGCATGGATGTTTATAGCCGTTCGGAATTCCAAAGGCTCCCGTCTCATCAGCCACTGTGTAGCAGAAGATGACCGTGGTACACTAAACAAATTTACCAAACAGCCTTCAGAAAGATGTCCATAGCTCAAAGTTTTGATGCCTTGCGAATACTCCACATAATTGCCATTAAAATATCAACCAGTTACAATTTTTTTAAATTGATTTAATGTAGTAATGAAAATTCAGAATACTTATATGATAATAATTTGCTTCATTTCCAAGATTAATATAAATCATTTAGTATATTAAACTAATTATCTTTATCAATTTAAAAAAATGCGAGAGGTATGATTTTAAAATGTTGGTTTTCTTAACGCATACAAGAATGAATAAACTTAACTGAAAGCAAAACAAATATTCATAATATGTTGAAAGTATAAAATCCTTTAATTTATTAACTTACTTAAAATTTTCCAGCACTCAAATTAGCCTTCAAGAAAGTTTGCATAAAGTTTTAAAAAGTGACGCAATCTCTCTTAAAGCAGATTAATAGAGATCCATCGAGGTTAATAAGCTGGTTCTCCTTATTAAGCGACTGGTGTTCAGTTAATCTGAAAATATGTCTATGCGTGTTCTGTACAATATGAGCCCAGTAGGATCTTAAATTTATACTTCTTAAGAATAAAAAAAAATGCAGACATATATAAAAATAATTTTTAAGTTGATATAAACTAAACATGATAATTTGATTGAAAGAGGGACTTTGAAAGGGAGAAAAGTTATACATAGAGGCACATCAACAGGGGATTTGGGTCTTAGTAGGAATCCTTTCTATGGAAATGATTTTTTAGAAATAAATAAATATACGTGACTCTCAAAGCAAGATAGAGATAACAGAATTCATTACAGATCCGAGACTTTAATTCTGAACATTTATATTGGTTTAAAGAAAATAATTATTTGGTTTTCATCTGCCAGAAAAAAAAATTGCGCTTATGTAGCATAGATATAAAAAAAGGTATGCTTTAAGATATTGCATTTTACCTTAAAAACTTTTATTGCTTTCAGAATATTTTCCCCCGAAAGGCAAAGGAAAAGGAAAAACAGTACACAGTTTTGCATGGATAAACATTAATGAAGTCCATTAGATGAACCTTGAATCTTATAGTCTATATCTTTATTTTATTTTATAATTTACAGGATGCATGATCCGAGAAATTTTAGAATATTCCAGCCACCATACTTCGAAATTTCAATGGTTATGTTTTCTTTCTCCCGAATAACTCTTAAATCCACTCAGTATTAAGTGAGAAGTTTACCCTGAATCCCTGCAGGACGATGACTGAATAGGTAAGATGCTGGCTCTCAGCGCAGAGCCTGTAGATTCGAGTCCCAGAATTGGCATGTATGATTGTACATGTTGGGAATAAGCGTGAAAGTATCGGTTCCGGTATTAGCCCTATATGCATATCTATATATCTATATATCTATGCATATATATATAATCAGCTGATCATAATAAACTTCCTTTAGTTGCGTTGTACTCCCTAAGTATTTCCTTTAACGGGGTCCAGAGCACAAAATTCTTCAAATTTTCGAAAAAATATTTCGAAAAATTTTTGTGTTCTTTTTCACTTAAAATGACGTTTAAATCATGTTTCTATATTAATTAGAACAGGAGATTTTTTGATTTTTTTTTCAAAATTCCAATAGCAGCCAATCTTTGTTTAAATCTTTAAATGCGTTTTTCTGCATGATGGGTTTTCTCGTCTTTAAACTGTTATAAGTCAAGAACCGTTAGAGATAAATGGTTCAAACTTGGAACATGTCTTTTTCAATTATTTTACTTTAATTTAAATTCAGCAAATTTAAAAAAATATTTATATTTGAAAATATGATTTTTTAAAAATAAATTACATAATTTTTTTTTAAAAATTTACTCTAAATATTTTAAATTTTTTTAAAATTAATATTAAAAAAATGCTGAATCAAAATTAAAACTTATAAATTTCTGCTTAATTAAATGAAAAAAATTTGAAATTCGACAAGTAATATTTCGAGTTATAACGATTTTAAATTACCCCACTTTAAAAAAAATTAAATTAAAAAAAATTTTAGAAACTTTGTGAGAAGTTTTACGATTTGATTTTGTTTACAAATTATATGATTAACCATCGCAAAAAAATTCAAAATTTTTACTCAAATAATTTTTTTAATGTGTCCCGGACCAACTTAAACAACATAGAGTTTGTGATTTTTGGTTATCAGTGACTTTTTTGATCAATTTTTTTTTGCATGTTTGGAAAGCTAACCATTGTTTGAAACCTAACCTTTTCCCACTTTTCTTAAATTGACAATATTTTTTTTTTTAACGTGGCTAAACGGCACTCTGTCAGACACTGTGCAGAATCCATTGCTTCATCTATATATGTAAAACAGTTCCGTAACTGACCGACTGATTGACTGACAGATAACACACAGACCAAACCTCACTTTAAAAAAAATTAATGCACGGTGATTCTTCTTATACTGTAAGGTTGCATTAAGAAAGATTTTTTAAAATTCCTTCCTATATTTTTTTAAATTAAATTTTTAAGCTGTTTATGTAATATTCTTTAAAGTTTGCGTTTAAAATAATAATCTGAGGGTTATAAAATTTATATCACGAGAAAGATCATAAAAATTCCCTTAAAAGGAAATCTTTACCTCGATTTTCTGATTTTTGGTGAATTTTTAAAGACTAATTTTTAGAATTTAATTTACTAAATGCTGATCACGTGGTTAGTTTTCTTTTTATGATACTTTAAACTAATTTTGCATAACAAAGAAGTAAATTGACAAAAAAATATTTTTTTCTTTCTAATGCGGCAGACGATTGGACATTATCAAAAAAAATATTAAAATACAGTAAAAGAAAGTTCCTCAAACTGTTCTATATTAACTGTACTATATTCTTTAGTATGTTCTATTAGATTTAATTTCAATATTTTCTTCTACATTATTTTGTCTATAAAAATATCCGTTGTGATTTTTTTATAAATATATTATTTTTGGGGGGAACTAATTGCATACATTGACCGTTGTATTTATTATAAATATTTTTTTTTCGTTTTTTGGTATTAACTGCATACATTGACCTTTGTATTTATTTGAATGTACTGCGTAACGAAGCACGGGTATTCAGCTACTTGCTTCATAATCCTTGTGTGGCGCAATTGTTTGTATCTTTGAGGAATCTGCTCTTAACTGTTGGTCCTGGTCTAGTCAGAGCTCATAATGTGAAAGATGACTGTAACACTAAAACATTTCTTTTTTAAAATAACATATATGCAGGTATCTTTTCTCAAAGAACTGTAACTTTTTTTCTAACGTACGCCCCACCGATCACAATCAGTGAATAAAAACATTTAAAAAAAAAGAGTTTAAACACATTCAAAATCGAAGACTAAGTTAGAGTATTTTGGTTTTGGGTTTATCGATATTCAAATAACGTATTACATAAAACAATGAATGATCTTTTTAGTCAGTGGATAAAAACTTTAAAAAAAAAAGGAGTTTAAACACATTTAAAAGTTAAGATTAAATTGGAGTCTATTTATTTTTTGTTTATAAATATTCAAATAAAATATAAAAGAAAACAATTTTTTATAATAACATGTTAACAGTGATCTTTTTTCCAAAGGAATTGTAACTTTTTTTCTAAATTACGCCTCACCGATCACATTCGGTGAATTTGCCCGAAAGTACAACGCCCTTAAACAGACGTTCTCAAGCTGTACTTTCTGGTCTTGAAGATTAATGACGTCCAAGGATTTTCTTTCTGAAAAAAAAAATGGAGTGATGGTTAGAGAGAGGTTAAGAGTCTCTTGAAGACTTGAAATGAAACGTTTGCAAACAGGAGTGAAAAAAATAAAGATGGAAAGACGAAAGAAATAAAAGGTGTGAGCATGCTAGAATGAAAAGAGGAGAAAACAAGTGGGGAAAACCATGAAAAGGATGTACAAAATATAATGGTTCGAGATCAGAATAGAGGCTTTGAACAATTTGGAAATGTATGGGGGAAGAGGTAACATCAAAAGAAATAAGTTCAGCCTTTTTGTGTTTATTGAATAAGGTTGCTAGTTCCTATAGGAATTCAAATTAATGGCATGGATAAATTTCTGAGTTTAGAATTTGATTCTTTAAATAAATGCTTTGCCCCTGAAGTATGAAGTCTTTGAATTCCACATTAGTTATTTCCAAATGTTATAGCTTGGCAATAACATGAGACATCTTGACGGAAGCGATGTTTAAAGTCTGGGATTTATTTTCTCCGGCTGTATTAGTTTGGCAATAACTATTTCAGCTGGTACTAAGGTGAGAGATAATACTGCTATGTTCAGACTCTTTTGCTTTATACATTTGAGGCGGTTGTTAACAGGAATTAACCTTGAAAAATTTTAAGTAAAATACCAGGAATTTTTCTGCGTTATAAGTACGTATGACATTGAAAAATGCATTATTTTTTTTATTTATCATAACTTTGCACTCTTGCATTAGACACCATATCATTTACCTGTTTTTACATTTTAAAAAAATTCTATAAAATTTCATCTAATATTAGAGATACTTACTAACAGAAAATATGCATTATTACATTTAAACTATTAGAATGAAAATATTTCTCAAGTACTAAGATAAAATTCATAGGACTTTCATCTAATGTTCATCTATGACATTATATGCAACAAACAGTTTCAAAATTACCGCGTTCGAAACTATTTTACATTTTTCACTGTTTGAAGAAAATTAAAATATTAAATCCCCAACAAAAAATAAATTAAAAATATTCAGGCTTTTTAACTTTAAAAATCTTAATTTTAAATGTTAGGCTATTTTATTATATAGAGGAAAAGCAGAGAGAACATTAGATAAAGTGAACAGATTCATTATTGTCCGCAAATTTGGATTTAAAAAAATCAATTATACCTTTTTGTTGTTGTTGTTGCTTATGCCACTTGACCGACAGAAACATCAGATTAAGTCCCGAAGGCTAAGCCAGGTGATGGCCGAATGGCTAGGGCGCTGGCATTCGGTTCAGATCCTGTGGGTTCGAGTCCCACTGTAGGCATGGATGTGTGTAGTCGTTTGGAATCGGCTTTAAACTGTAGGTCCCGGTCTAATTATCCCTCGTGTAACAAGTTGGCAAAAAGTTGACCGTCGCGCTTCAGACCAAATCCAAACCCGAAGGCTATGGGTGATGAAGGTGCGGCTCCTGTTTTGAATTAGTACCACAAGGGTTGGAGTCCGACTTGGCTAAACTATCGGTCCCGTAATTTTGAACCGAGTCAAGTGAAGAGACCGGAACACTTGACCCCGCATCTCCAGAGGTAAATTTGAGTACTTGAAAGACATTGTAGCCATGCCCTATTTTACGTGCCCCGGCTACCATTAGTGAACACGGCGGTAGATTTGCAGCGGCGAGAATCGACCAGGGACGTTTAGATCACTGGCCCGCTACTCTTGCCAACTGGACTACCGCGCCCTATACCTTTTCATAACATGAAAGAATTCTTTTTAGCAGCCCGACTCATATAGGGTTAGAGCTTCGTGAACTCTCAAAAAGTGGGCTAGGGTTCGACTCCCGGCGAAGGCACGGAACTTCCTGTACCGTATCTTCTCGAGGAGTAGTGTTGGTTCATCTATATGTTGCTCCTATCATAACGGCGCAAACAAAATCTCAGAGTGGAGGGGCGAATGTCCTTCGGGCTAAGCACCTGTCACGTTAAAAAAAAACCACGCATTTAAATACGGCAGAAAATGTACTTTGAATCTTTAATTCTTTCAGCATCTGCAAAATGCACTTACTTCGCAAAGTTACCATACAAATTGCAGAGTTATTCTACAACATTTTCATTCGTAAACGATAGCAACATAGAATTGCAATAAATATTTTGCAACAGCATCAGAAAATAATAATATCAGTATTTCAAATGTGTCAGCAGATTATGTAAATCTTAAGACAGAAAGAATTTTGAGACATACTTAAGACTGCTGTGTACTAACCCTATTGGATTCACTCACCTCAATGTTAACCCATGGAGAAAATGTGTCCAAGGATTCACGACTTGGAATTAAAGATTTTTTAAAATAATTGTACTCCGTAATAGAGAAAGAAATTTTACATCTCGGAGCATTTAAAAAAATGCAATTAATAGTTTTAAATTTAAATTATTCGAGGGAAAAAAATCTGGGTTAGTGTGTTTTAGGTGCTCCTAAATTCCTTTGGTGGACGAAATTTATAAAATGAATCCTGTTGCAAAGTGCAGAAAAGTCCAGGCTATCTGAAAATACCATTTTTATTGGATTATCAGCATTTATGTAGCTGTAAATAGTAGACAAATTTTCTCCATAGGTTGACATTGAGGCGAGCTAATCCAATAGGGTTAGTACACAGCAGCCTTAAGCTATTTCTTTTAAATTTATATAGATATACCAACTGATAACTTTTTAAAAGTTTATATTTATAACTAATAAGCCTTATTTTAAACATTGAGTAAAATTATGTAACTGCTATGAGTTATGTGACACGTGACTTGCGCAAGTCAGGAGATTTTGTCCAATATCCAGGAACTCTAAACTATATCGACTGCAGCCTTGACGCTAGATAGCCTATGCTAATTCACCAGCGGTCCTCTTTCTCTTTATACGAGGCGCATCCACAAAGTAAAAATCGTTTGCTTGTAGATCATGCGCAAGTCATGTCATTGTAACCACAACGCCGTCATTTGGTTTCTGAACGACTGGTGCTTTATTTGGTGTAAATTGTATTGTTCTATAAAAGTGTATCGCTTTGATATGGTAGTTAAAAGTCGACATTAAAATCGAAAATCCCACCAGCTGTGACGTGCGGTTAGTGATAAGATTTTTGAACAGAAAATATGTTCGTGTGATAGGACCATAAGGTACGATCATTAAGATACGACCATAAATGCTGAATCCTACTGTGTAACTCAGCATTTATGGTCGGTTACACAGTAGTATAAGAAACTGCGCAGAGCAATTCAGAATCGACGGATCTGGTTAGCGTCGGCTGGAGTTGCACGGCAATGCGTGGTCTTACACCGCCGTCCGTACGCGTGCATATCTTGAACAGTTTGGTTGGGAAATTTTTGAACAACCACTGTATAGTTCCGACCTAGCTCCTAGCGATTACCATTTGTTTCTCTACCTGAAAAGATCTTTGGCCGGTCAGAGTCTACAGAGTGATCGAGAAACAAAAGACGTCATGAAGGAGTGGTTGAATAGGTTGGCGGTGAGTTTCTTCGACGAATGAATACAAAAGCTAGTCTCACGATACGACAAATGCCTCAATAAATATTGCTATTACGTGGAAAAGAAGCGTAATATACGTTTTAACATTTGGCAATAAAAATCTTTCAGAAACTTCTTCCTAATTTTTTTTTTTTTACACCCAATCATTTCTTACTTTGTGAATGCGCCTTGTATATTGCTTTTTATTTTTGCCCAAAAGTTGGTTTTCAGACAAACACATATACTGAGAGAAGCCGTGTGAAATATATAATACATAATACATAAAATAACAGCATCTAAACAACATTAAAGTTACAAATTTCATAAAATTATGTCGTGAAATGTGCAATTCAGTACAGTACAGTACAGTACAGTATCCCTTTTTATTAACTTTATAATAATGCATGTAGGCTGCAATACTACAAAAGAACCACGCTTTAATACTGTTCAGCATATTTAACTCACAAACAGTAAAATATGCACTGTACTAAAACAATAGGTTTACAAACTGAAAATTACAGTATTAGCGTTGTAGGTTAACACACACACACACACACATATGCAGAGGGAAAGAGAGGCCAAAGAGAGCCCATTTAATATATGATATATACATACAAAATATTTAAACAACTCTAAAACTGTTATACTTTATAAAATAAAGTCATATACAGTGAACTGTAGAATAAGGCACAATACTGCGTTTTACCAACTTCAGCAGCAATTGCCGTCAATTGATGCTGAATCAATTGGTGAAGTATTGCCGTCTGTATTGTATAGTAGTTAGCATCGCGAGCTTCCACAAAGTAGGACTCGAGCCTGGCTAAGGTTTGAATATTCATGTTCTGTCCCCTTATAGCGTTGGTTCACCTATTTGATCCTCCTATAATGAAGTAGCAGGACAAAGTACTTACCACATAGGAAATAGAGAAAAATATTAAGCATTGAAATAGACTGTAAAATTAATTTTAAAAAAGCTTATTTAATAATTGAATGCAAATGTGCGAATAAGGAAATCTTTAACATTTAAACTTTTATATTTGAGTAAATAGGAAGTATTTATACATTACAATCGCAGGCAATAATTTTTTTCTCTAAGCAAAAATAAAACTATTTGTGAGTGGCTAGTAGTTACTGACGAATTGGTAAGACCATGAAAGCAAGGCAAAACTTGTTTCATCACATCTTTTTCACTGTATTTTTATCAGTTGTTTTGTAACGAAGGTCGTCAGTGTCAAACATCATGACATCGATATATCCTTATTTTCTTGCTCAAGTTTAAGTCACGTCTGTTTCTATAGGGAAATTACCGTTCTGCATCATTTCAGGTGAAAAATAATGGTTTTTCTACTGCGTCATGAATTTCGTAGGCGAGAAATAGATTGAGTGTCAAATACTTTCAAAAGAAAAAAAAAAGGAATGAGAAAATAATCAGATGGAAGAAATACGGAGTACATTTAATAATTGCAGCTTTTGCAGTTACAGTTTATAATGATTTAGACCCAGGGTTTGTTTGATATATCTTATTAAAACATTTTCAGCACTGTGTTACCATATAGATGTTACTTAACATATAGATGTTAATCTTTGGTCTGATGCTTGTAAAAATTAGTCTGAGAAGTACATCAGATAAATATAAACATAATACAGAGGATTTTAACTTGTAGGCCTATCGTAGCATATTACTTGTATCATTTAGGTAGTTAAATATTTTATGTCAACAAACAAACAAAAAAAAACTTTATTCATTTTACACATGCAGTTTCTCACTCAGGAAAACATTGCAGGTAAAGCCTGATGTTTCATTTATGATACTTTTTAAAAATAATTCAATAAAGGTAGATCAAGTTGCAAACAAACAACTTTCGATGGACTCTACGTACCCGTCAAACGTTATTCGGGAAATCCACCGCGGAAGAACGCTTTCCTTTAATGAAAAAGACTCATAGCGAATAATGCGAAATTTGCCGATATGAGCGAATAAATGCGAAAATTATTTTTTTACTACTTTTCGGCGAAAACTCTGTAATAAACGGCTTTTTAAGCGAAATTAGGTAATAAATATAATAATTTATTAACATAATTGCTTTCTCAGTTAAAGACCATCCGCGGTCTTTAACCGTGAAATCTCACTCTCCTCCGGATTTGCTCTGAATTTCACCCGGACAGTTTGTCCGAGTCGAACCTAAAAATCTCACTGTAAAAATTCAACCATTAAGTTTTGTGGAACAATTAAGTAGGTTTAAGAACGTCTCTTGAAGGCAAGGATATTTCAGCAACGTACAGTAGTCAGCCAAGAGACTGCTGTTGATGTTATACAGGTTTTAATTGCAATGAAATGTTGCTACCTTAACTTCGCAAAGGCAGCTATACAAGGCCTCTATAGTCCCGTTAACAGATATGATGCTGAGCTATTTTAGTATGTACAACGTAGTAATTAATGGCAGAAGGCAAAAACTTAAGGAACATAATGTGTAGACTACTACAATGTTAGCTTTTAATTAAGAATTTTGATACTTACCTATCCAAGTCAGTAAAATTGTAATATTTTTAATAAAAGCAAAAATTTTTAATGTATATATATATATATATATATATATATATATATATATATATACAGAGGCTGTTCGAACATTTTTTAGACGATTTTGGTAAGTGGAAATAAAAAATCGTTCGATGCAAAAGAAATAATTGCAATTGTACTATGTTTTTAAAAGTCAAAATTATCGTCTGCGGCTTTAAAGTTTTGTTTTTATTCAAAATGGCGTTTTTAACAAAGCAGTGGTTCGAAGGCTACATTTATGCTCTTTCTACATTTATGCTCTGCTTAAGAGAAATATGCATACTCCGTTATCCAAAAACGATGTGAGAGTCATGGTTTTGTGATATCTAAAGCGTCGATAGGTAATATCGTCAACAAGAAAGGAAAAAAAACGTCAAATTGGAGCCTCAAGTGGGACAAAAATTCCAAACAAGTATCCAAGGAAAAAACGGACATCTTCGACTATTGCAAAGGCACGTTGTTTAATGTTAAAAGAAAATCCCCCTAGTCAAAGGACAGTTGCAAAATCATTAAAATGCTCGGTGTCCACTGTAAACAAAATGATAAACGTTGATTTAAATCTTAAGAAAGCGAAAAAATGCAATGTGCACCGTCTTCTTCCAAATCATATCGCTGAACGCAGGACACGCTGCAGAGTTCTATATGAGAAACACTTATCCAAAGAAAAATGGAAAACAATTGTCACAATAGATGAATCATGGGTGTATTTAAATGATTGCAACAAAAAAAGATCTATTTATTATCATAAAAGGGGAGAAAAAATTTAAGTACATGGTTCAAAGAATCGAAAGAAAGTTTTTCTAAGGGATTCGTGATTGTTTCTGGTTTTTCTTATAATGGCAAGTTAAAAATAAAGAGAGTGGGAAAAATGTCAAGATTAACTCCAAATACTATCAGGAACATATTTTATCGCCAATTTTTCTGAATGAAATACCATCGCTTTACCCACAGTGCCATCAATCTGTGAGACTCCATCAGGACAAAGCTAGCAGTCACACATCAAAATCCACTGTAAATTTCCTAAAAGAAATGGAACAAAAAACTGGTATCAAGGCCATACCCTTCACTGATATCCTTACTAAATCTCCCGATGTATCACCTATGGATTTTTGTGCTTTCGGACTTTTAAAATCTGCATTATCCAAACGTCGTTCCAAAACCCTTACAGGACTCTGGAAAGCTGTTCAGGAGGAATGGGATAGAATACCTCTTCTGACACTTCAAAAGGCATTATTATCCTGGAAATTGCGGTGTCGAAAGATAGTTCAGATTAAGGGATGTCAAATAGAACATTTAAAACACAAGAATTTTATGTAATTTAGTTTTGTGAATACAATATACATCGTCTAAAAAATGTGTGAACAGCCTCTGTATATATATATATATATATATATATATATATATATATATATATATATATATATATATATATATATTTGCGAATGAATGCGAAATTTTATATATTGTATTTTTTTGTTGCGAAATTTCGATATTTTTTATGCAGAATTTACGTATCTCTACTCATAGGTAATTAAAGTATATTGTAGGGTTCTATCCATACTAGGCATACTTAAGAGGGATTCAGGTCCAGAGACCAGGATAGTTCCATGACTATATAGCAAATGTTCAACAAACAGAACCCGGTTAGCTTTGGCAGACATAAGAATAACTTATGACAATAAAATTTCACCACAGACCAGTAAACTTCGATATTTTATGGAGTTCCGTTCTCTGACAATGGACATAACGTTATAGATTTCGCATCTCTTCCTAAGGCATCTATGAGGAGAATCTACAGGTAAAATTAACTAATTTTTAAAAAGAACTCAGGCACCACTTGTCTTGGATTAACGAATGATGTTAACTTCATTTGTTAAGGCTGCTATGTACTAAGAAAAAAATCGTATTTCCCTTTTCCTCTTCTTGCAGACTCTTGTGGTGGGAGGAGTCCAGTTGACAGTTCGAGAATTCCACCATCCTTAGGATTGACATTTTGAGGGAATGTAATGGCTCTCTCTCTATAGGGCGTTAAGCGCTGCCCCCAAATTTTTTATTTAAAATATATTTTTGTTAACTATTTACAGGTACATAAATGCTGATAATCAAATAAAATTGGTATTGTCAGATAGCCTTGACTTTTCTGCAAAGCGCTGCAGGATTCATTTTTAAAATTTTGTCCACCGAAGGAATTTATGAGCGGTTAAAACACACTATACCATATTTTTCCCCGAAAAATTTAAATTTAAAAATATTAATTGTATTTTTTTAAAAAAACGAAAAATGCACACAAATGTAAAATTTCTTTCTCTATGACGGAGTACAATTTAAAAAAAAAATCTTTTAATCCAAGTCGGCAATCCATGGACAAATTTTCTCTATAGGTTAACATTGAGGTGAGCGAATCCAATGGGGTTTGTACATAGCAGCCTTAAGGCGACTGTTACTGAGATGAAGTAACAGGGATTCTTACCATAAGCATCTTGTCATATGCAAGCCCATTTACATTAAGCTAAGACAGTTCTTTGATACTTTAGTCTCATATGGTATTTCTAAAACAGCTTCAGGTATCTGTCTAATTTAAAAAAAAAACCGATGAGAACTTGGCGGGCGGTACTTGGATGAGCATTTACCACATATTAACTGCGTTGTTCAGTTGTCATTAGCATGAACTCAGTTTAGATATTTAACTCCCATGCTCCCTGGGGCTGATACTGACTGGCTTTCTTCTTCCTTTTTAACTGCAATGGATTGGATAAGCTAGTATGAGTAATAAGGAAAGCATTTGTGCATTCCTCAAAAATCTTATTACATGCTGTGTCAGCGAGAAATACCATTATCATTGCAATTTGTATTTAGGCAGTTCAATTAAATTAGAAATTCAAAGATCTATTTTGCCTCGTGAACCACAAATTTCATTGAAGAATATAAATATCATTAGATTTCATTCATTGCTTTGGATTATTTTTCCAAAAATGTCTCGTAGTATTTAATTATTGTAGTATTTAATAAGAATGTATGAAGCTAGTGAGACATGGAAAATAAAAATAAAAAGTATTTAAGTGAAAATGATTTTTTTAGAATATTTGTACACTACTCTCATGCAAATTTAAACAGTTTTGCAGTTTTTCAGATATGTTTCTTTTATGGACCCTTTAAAAACGCTGTAAAACAAGTTAAAAAGGGCAAAAAAAATTTAGCGAGTCCTTCTTCCTTTTCTCTATTGTTTTAAGATTAAAAAGTTTTATATTTTCAGAATTTTTTTTATATTTTTGTTCATCTCTGTTTAAACTGTCAAACTTCTCATCTCCTCTATTTCATTATTATAGTATTAAATTTCTTAAAGAGCTCTTAGAGTTTCAGTCTTAGTTTTTCAGAAATGTTTCTTTTATGGACCCTTTAAAAACGCTGTAAAACAAGTTAAAAAGGGCAAAAAAAATTTAGCGAGTCCTTCTTCCTTTTTCTCTATTGTTTTAAGATTAAAAAGTTTTATATTTTCAGAATTTTTTTTATATTTTTGTTCATCTCTGTTTAAACTGTCAAACTTCTCATCTCCTCTATTTCATTATTATAGTATTAAATTTCTTAAAGAGCTCTTAGAGTATTTACACCTTTTCAGTGAATGCATATTGAGTCGTTATACTTAATTTTTATTTGTGTTTTAGGACAGAAATAAAGGTTCATATTTACGTAATTTTAGCATATTTTTTTATACGTAAACTGATATATTTTTTTATCCTTCTTATTTTTACTCTATTTAATATCTATTTTTCTGGTGCTGTCAAAATTCTCTCTAGATGATTTTTTTACAGCTTATACAAAACAGCTTGTGATTTTGAAATAGTTTTGATTGCAGTTTTAATGTATTAGATGAAAATTCCTTTATCAGTTTAGTGCCTTAAATCTCATTCATTAAATCTACCAAAAATTAAAAATAAACCTTCATTCAAAGGGATATTTAATACATAATATCAGCGATAATATGTATTTTAATAATTTTCTTTAAAAGATACAAAATATGATAATGCACGATAAAAGCACATTTTATCATCAGTTGCGGGTGGCATTATCATATGAATTTCAGTAAGTTCATGTCAACAATTAATGTAACTCAACTTTCGTTAATACTTTAGCTACATTTATCTGAAAAATTTTCGCTTATGAGTAGTTTATTGCATATAAGAATAGTCGAAGAAAGCTCTAGTAACGTAGAATTACATCGGAAAAAGAAACTTTGTCATATCACACCTCTCTAAGGGGATAATCCCGCATGATTTATATCTAGTTTTCCAGAAATATTTTAACACAGCGAATATTCTAAAATTATTTTTTATGAATATGCCAAGTATAAATATAACTGGGTATTTTAAATGATAATATTTGTTTAATTCCATTACTCAATTTACCGTTTAAAAATTACTTTGTATGCTACATTTAGGGCAGAATTAAAGTGTGCTATTAATTTTAATAAATATATTTAATCCGTTGAATTAATTTGGCATTTCCTTACTAAAATCTCGTAATTGCATATTCTTATTTAATATCTGCTAATAATTGCAACCATGGTTTTACATTTTGATTTTTATCCATTTCCAGTATTCTCTGAGGTTTAAAGCTTTTTATTATTTTTACGTTTGTACATAATAATACATTCTAGATATCGAAACATTTAATGACTCAAATATTCGAATAATTGTTATTACAACAATAAATTGAAAATTTGAAAAGGAAACTGATCCTAAAATGTCTTTTATGTAAAAAAATCTGCTTTATAAAAGTGTTATATTCTCAAAGGTAATTTAAGGAAACTTGAAAAATTTCTTCATTAATATCCTAAAGATGTAACTTAGTCATGGAAATTACAGGATTAATAACATTTCATTAAATAAGATTGATTAGCGCTCTAAACCAAACCAATCAACTTCTTTAGAGCATTAAGTTCAATGCCCTCTGTTCTCGCCTGACACAGTATCTGAAACAGCGACAGGATATTTAGACATTATTATTATTATTTTTATATGAAACGTCTTTTAGGGCAGGTCGCTTAAACACAGCAGTCCTC
This sequence comes from Dolomedes plantarius, assembly GCA_907164885.2. NCBI lineage: Eukaryota > Metazoa > Arthropoda > Arachnida > Araneae > Dolomedidae > Dolomedes > Dolomedes plantarius. The sequence continues at coordinate 22,808,591 of OU015501.1, read as the reverse complement.
TAGAGGCCAAGATTACCTGAAAGAGGCCCACGTTAAGCGTTAATGTTAGTCTCTAAGCTCTTGCAAAAGAACGGGAACGGAAACTCAATTTATCTAAGTGTCATGGACCTTTGCAAGAAGTATTGCTCAACAGAGAATGATATATAATACGTGAGCATTTTTTAGAACTCCAGAATTTACAGCTCTCTAAGATAGTGTGACAAATGGATTATTGCTGATCTGTTTGAAATTGCTATTCCAGACTGTTGCCCTCATTATTTAGCTTAACAAAATTAATATTCTCACAGATACCCAGCCACTTTTAGACGTACTCCCCCGAGTTTTTATTTTTCGGCTTTCGTATGTCAGCAAGTTATTTTACAGACGCTTATAAACATGTTTGTTCAATTGACAAGTATTATGTCCCAAATTCTCTGGAAATTCTACATGTGTGGTCATCTTGTGGGAGATCATTCACATCCATATGCACAAAAAAAAATAAATACATTGGACTGAAAATAGTCGTCCAGGTAGTTATTTTATAGACGCTTTTAAATATGTTTGTCCGATTGACAAGTATTATGTCACAAATTCTCTGGAAATTATACATGTGTGGTCATCTTGTGTGAGTTCATTCACCTCCACATTCACACACACAAAAAAAAACTACATTGGACTGAAAACCGAGGAATAAACAACAAAGAAAAAGAAAACAGAAGAAGGATGCAACACATATCAATGAATAATATAGCAGAAACGGTACAATTTTCAGCAAAAATTGATGATATATGTAAAAAGGGGCGATTGATTAACACAGTATGCTAGCGGCCCAAAAATTTTTAATTCAATGGCTGTCTCTTTTTCAAAAGCTCTAAGGATGCTGCTAAACGAAGATATGTCCTTTAAATGTGTAATCGAGAATAACTAGACAGTCATCTAAACCCGTGTTTTCCAAACTGTTTGACGGTGGGAACCCCTTTTGGGCAAAATTTTATTCATGACCCCTCCCTCCCCATTTACATTTGAGTAAAATATTTTGCATTTTAAATTTAATACTGTTTTTGCTTTTCAAATATGGAACCAGGAATTGGATTAATTGGTGAAAGAAAAACAAGCGCTTTCCTCTCAGTGATCTATAGTTAAAATGTCTATGCATTAATTTAGATTACAAAGTAAAAAATTAAATTATATTGGAATTTCTTTGTAGCCCGTGACTTCCCTGAAATTAGGGTGTCGTGAACACCCTTTGAAAACTGCTTCCCTAAACTATAGGAGAGAATTACAAAGCAAACGAAGAAAAAAGTGCAGTAAATAAGTACTACAAATAACGTGAACTGAAGCTCATAAAATCCCTATATCCGCATAAAACGCAATCAGCATTTTCTTGAAAGAAAAATACAGATACAGTGATACAGCTAAGAAAGATAATTCGTTCCGGAATCACATTCGTTAGCCGATTCTTCGGTGAACAAAACGTAATTTCCCGTAGGTTTCTATAGAAAATCGTTTAATTCGTTTTGAATACTGCCCACAATTTAAAGATAGGTTTTATAAAATAGTTAAAAGCACAATATAAAAGGGCAAAAACTCACCATAGGATGAGATGAACAGTTATCCAAATGGATAAAGGAGAATGGAAAGTAGAATGAAAAACTGACGATCTTTACACTGTTATACTGAAAATATATTATACACTTTATGCTATTAAACTGAAACTATGTACACGACGTTTTTTTCTATTCTTCCAAATTTCCAAAGTTTAGTCAAGGTAAGTCCCCTCTTCTTCAGTAGCTGACCTCCGTCTCTTTGTTGGAGAGGAGATAAAAAACTATTCAAAGTAGATTGAATTTCTCTTTTTTTTAAGGATGTTTTTAAAGTGATTCAGACACTTGTCTTCACCCAAGGCACAAAGTCTATTCATTTCAGCTTTGTTGGGATACCACTTTGGCTACAAAGGGGCATTTTAATGTCACCATCAATGTTGGTATTCTTCCCTTTTTGTTGCTGTCCTCCTCCTCTGCCCCAAACGTTCATGTTTCCTACTTTATATTATCACACGCATCTTCTAAAACAGTGGTGAGCAAACTTTTTTCGGCTACGACCCACTTCCTTTAAATAAAAACCCACTCGACGACCCCCAATGAAAATTTTTGAGTAGAAACATAATTTAATAAAAATTATGAAAATGTTAAAAAAGAAAAAAATAGAAAAAAAAGAAACTCTACATTTTGGGTATATATTTACAGAAGGTCTTACGCACTTTATGGAAACGATTTTGATAGTTAAGTTTTATGTATAAATGCCGTATGGTTTGCGGCGATTTGCTTCTGTCTGATAGCCATGGTTCTTGACAATAGCCCTAGCTCGAATTTTCCATGAAATTAAACTTTTTCTTAGTACTGTCATGTCAATTTCACCCCATTCCTCTTGGACCGCTTTCCAAAGTCCGTTCAGTGTTCTTGGATGCCGTTTTCCTAAGGCTCGTTTTAATAAACCGAAAGCGCAAAAGTCCATTGGAGAAGCGACAGGTGAATTTTCAGGTATTTCATTAAATTGGATACACTTTATTCCTGTTTCTGATTCTTTCTTTGCTAAATAAGCGGCAGCTGATTTAGACGTGCAACTAGTGGCTTTGTCCATATGAAGCTCAAATTTATCAATGTCCTTTCTATATATGGCTGGAATTTTTTCTTCAAGAATTGGTTCTAAAATATTCTGCTGATAGTAGAATTAATTTTGGCTTTCCTTGAGGCTTTTTTGCTATTTAATTTGCCGTTGTAACAAAATCCTTCAACTATCATGAATCCCGTTGGGAACTTTTCTGTACACTTACGAAGCCATTTCGTACGGTTCAGTTGAGCAATAGAAAATCGATAATTTTGTATTACAGTCACTTAAATGCACCCATGCCTCATCGAGTGTTACCCCAAATTTCCATTTTTCAGTAGCTAGGTGTTTTTCATATAATTTTCTACAATTTGTTTTTCTTTCAGCAATATGCTTTGGCAAATAAGATGAACTTTAGATTTGAACATCTTTTTTAACTTCAAAGCTTTATTAATGCAATTTACATACAGTTTCTTAAGACCTTCCTAGTTTCGATGCAATGGATGTTGCAAATTGAAATTATATATACAGTGGAATCTCGATCGATCGTTTTCGGATCCATCGTTTTTCCGTATGTGTCGTTCATTTTATCCAGTCCCAACGATCCTATTGCTTTGTTATGTTTCCGCATCTATCGTTTTCCCGCATTTATCGTTCATTTCAGTCGGTCCCTTGAAAAACGATAGATCGAGATTCCACTGTATATATATATATATATATATATATATATATATATATATATATATATATATATATATATATATATATATATATATATATTTGTTTTTGGCGTACTGGTAGCGCCACCTGGCTGCTTCGCGGTTTGCGTGAAGCGTGTGTATTTAGTTGGACTCTTGAATGAATAAAAGCCTGACGCTTGTATTCTTGGTGATTTAATATTTGTTGAATTTCTTCAATGGATTTTTGAGTCGGCGGATTTTCTTTTAGGATCAGGGACTTAACTTCCTTGATATATACCTGCGTTCGAACAGTCATAGGAAGAGGTTTCACAGTCATTTTTTCTTTTTTACTTTCAGTTAGCCTTTTTTTCCTTTCAAATTTAATATATTATAAATACCTTTTCTGAAATGCCATAACCGCGATTTTTACACCGCTTTATAATTTGTTGATACGAATATTTCTCCCCGGAAAGTGCAGTTACGTAACCTTCGAGCCATCTATCAATTTTAGGAGCCATTTTCGAAATAAATCTTTTATCTTACATTCCAATCAAAACAAAACAGTAGCAGACGATTATTCTGAAGTTGCCAAATTGTTATCTCAAAATGTAAACGACAGAAATAAATTACAAAATGGTTTCCATAAAGTGCGAACGACCTTCTGTATTTTACATAATAGCAAGAAAAAAAATGCCTCGCTTACGATCTATCTGCACTTGTTTTTGGTAAAACTGTTTGACACCTTATTTAACAATCATATAATTTTTTGACACATAAAAAACATAAATAAATTAAAAATATGTAATAATTAAAAGCATTTTTAATTAAATGATTCAATATTACATAAAATTACTTCAAACTATCTGTGACCCCCAACAATTTTTTTTCACCCCTCCCCTCCTCCAGCGCGTCTCGACTCACAGTTTTCGCACCACTGCTCTAAAACATTCGTTAGCCAAATCCATATTCGTTAGCCGAGACCGAAAAAGAGCGAAATCAATCTTCGCTAGCCGAAAAAATCGTTAGCAGGGTCACTCGCCAGCCGAGGTACCACTGTATAAACAAGTTTACGAAAAGGGTAAGTTACAAGCGTCGATTACATTTTCGTCTGCATTCTTTACTCTGATTTTATTTTCCTTGCGATTGTATGGATTAACGATATTTTCCGAAGATACGTATTCAACCGCGAAACGGCTAGTATTCAGCGGGGTTTTATATTTGTTGCTTTCCTCTCATTTCTCTCATTTGCTTTGTAGTTTATTACATCTGTTTGATGGATATTCCAACAGTGTCAAGTTGATTATTTTTCTGTAGAATCCCCTTTTTATGTAAACAATTGATTCATGTAATGATCATGTGGACATATTGAATACGATGTGTAATTGAAAAGAGGGATATGTAATTATGTTTTATATGCAAAAAACACATAGGAAATGTTCATACAGGTTAGAATAAAAGAAAACATAACGAAACAAAATCGGAAAACAAACTTCTTAGAATTCGTAAAATAATGAGCTGAAATTCGAACCCGGAAAACAAAATCTTTCAAACGAGAAATTAGTTTTAAATAGCCATTTACTACAAATATTTATGTTTATGTACGTATGAGAAAGAATGAGTGTGGCATATGTATACGTACAAATGAGGATGGAATTTCCCAGATTTAATGTATATTTTATTTCCAAAGCCGTATGTTTCAGTATAAGGAGAGTTATTTCTTTTCCATGTTTTAGAACTTTTCTTTACTGATGAAATATTACTGATTATTTCGAAATTGAAATTTTCTATTTCTTATTAAGTGACAACTTTTGAGGATTTTTAATGGTTATTTCCACAGGTAAAAGTTATTTTTATGAACTCACAAAAGTTAAATTAATCTTTGTTTATTGCGAATACAAACACTATTATAAACTTTTTGAAAACATAGGAAAGCACGGCTGTAAGAACGAAAACTTTACGCAGTAACTATATTAAGTGACAAGTACATAAATTTTCAATTTGTACTGCGATGCGGAAGGATATGTATAAGATAAAATGCAAGATCTCGTGTATAACATTTTCAAAAACAATTTTCATCCAAACAAATATTATGTACAAAAGTATTGTTAACTAGTTGTCATGAACTTAATTTTTTATTCAAAATATGATGATACATGTTCTGTCTAGGGAGGTAGTTGGGGAATTTCGAAAAGATGATAAATTCGAAATCTATGAGTCAAATTAAAAAACAGAGTACAGTCTTTGGTTTGATTTTGTCACGTCGGCCTAATTCTGAGCAGTATATGTAAAACGCCCGTAATTAAGAACAGCTTACATTTTTATGGACATTTATGGGGATCTACGAGTATTTAGAGTAAAAATAATTCCTCAAATATAGAACAGATGACTCGGGTGTAATAATCCAATATTTTCAACGCACTGATGAACAACTGATTAACGCACTGAAGAACGCACTGATGAGTCAAACAAAGTATGAAATCTATTATCCTTTGTTTGGCTAAAAAAAAAGTGTAAAATAATTTCTCTCTAACATTACTTATGAAAAATGAGGAAATTGGAATTAACCACTGTATATCCAGAAAAATAGTACAGATTTTATAAAATTTTATACATGATATCTTATTTTGAACAATAAAATATTTTGACTTTTCAAAAATCTTGAAACAGATGTTAAGACTCTCATATATCCTCAAATATATCAGCATTACTTAGAAACATTACTTATGAAAATATAACAACAGTACTTATGGAAAATGACTAAATTTAACCACTGTATATCCAGAAAAATGGGACAGATTTATAAAATTTTATACACAATATCATATTTTGAAGAATAAAATATCTTTATTTTTCAAAAATCACGAAACAGATGTTAAGAGTTGCATCAAAATGCGATGATAAGAGTTGAGAGTTATTGTAAATAAGGTGTTAAGAGTTATGTAACCTCAAAAATGTCAGGTATGGTAAGAAACAAAATTAACTTTATAAATTTACTGTTAGAGTAACTAAGCACTCAGTTCTAATTTTCAAGGTGTCAAAAATGTTATTTTTTACGTAGAGACAAAAAAATTTATTAATTGCAAAAATTAGCAAGATGTATTCGAAAAGAAAACGTTGCCACTTTCCCCCTCAAAAAATCGCTAAAAAGGAGATGAAACAATTGCAAAATTGCAAGGAAATAGAGAGGGACGACCTAAAAAAACTGAAACCAACAGAAGTCTATGATTAAGAGGGTAAAAACGACTGACAACGAACAAAAAGTCAATATAACAAAAATTAACTAGGATTAGACACCAAGGGTATTTAAGCATTACTATGGAAGAGAATTTCGGGATAAATAGTTTTTTTTTTAAATGAATATGTTTTTTAAATAAAAAAAGTAAAAGAAATGTAGATATCAAAATTAAAATTTTACTCGCACAAAGGTTAGCTTCTATGTATCAGTTTTTAAAACAAATAGTTAAAAGGAGTGTTATAAGGCATAAGCTTCTATGTCTCAGTAAGTTTTTAAAATAAATGGTTAAAAGGAGTGGTTTAAATTTGAATAAATTCTAGTGAAATAAAAAAATAGTGTAAACAATAGTCTTTTAAAATTATGAAATAGCATAATTTTTGAGTAAAACATTATTATAACCATGCATAGTATTTGTATAGAAAAATATGGAAAGAGAATACAAGTACCCTCTCATTCGACGGTCAAAAGGACGAACTTACAGCTTATTATGCATTCCTCCTGGCGTTTAACGATCCTCAAATGAGAACAAGCAAAAATAGACGACAGAACTGTAGATGACGGGTAACTGAACTTAACGTTACGATTAAATGGTACTGCTCTTCAATTTTTTTAGCATATTAAATCTGTCTGGTCGTGAATTATATTTATTTCGGATGCAATGAAACCATATATTTTTACTGGAAAGTATATTTAAAAAAATTGGAGAAACCTGGCCCAGAGGAGATCAGGATGGGGAAATGGTCTGATGTAAACTATGGCTCATCCCAGGCTGTCGTGCTAGTAATGATGATGTTGGGATATATTTTAGTTATTGTTATTTGATTATTTTATTTCGTTAAAAGACATTTTGGTATTAAAGAAAAGGGTACAAGAGGAAGGAATACTTTTAAATGCTTTTTTTCTTCTAACAATGTACAGGATGGTCATAAAAAAAACTTTGCCGATATATGGACCTCTAGCGGCTGTTCCGTTTAACCGATCGAAACAAGATTTCAGATATAGTTATTCAGAGGCATTAGCTCGGAATTCTGTGAACGGCAACAAAGTGGCGCTCACAGTTACGGTTATAGGTACAGAAACTCGAAATTTTCGAATAGAAACGGCCACTTTTCCCGTCGCAAAATTCTGAGCGCATGCGAAAACGCTTAAGAGCGTTGGAAAGGTATGTGTATCACAAAAAAACGGACGCGTAATGCACGCACAAAAAACAGCTCTGCGAACGGCCTGTGATGGCACCTATGTGGAAAATGTGTAATCCATATAAAAGTTTTCTTTTGTCCGATTTGTGTTATCATCAGTGATTGGTGTGTTGACTCTGTCATATGCAAATTTCCTCCGTGAGCCCCGATCGTGTTTTTGTTGGCCGTTCGCAGAGCTGTTTTTTGTGCGTGTATAACGCGTCCGTTTATTGTGATACAAGTACAGTTCCAACGCTCTTTAGGGTTTTCGCATGCGCTGAGCATTTTGCGACGGGAAAAAGTGGCCGTTGCTATTTGAAAATTTCGAGTTTCTGTACCCATAACCGTAACCGTGAGCGCCACTTTGTTGCCGTTCACAGAATCCCGAGCTCATACCTCTGAATAACTATTTCTGAAATCTCATCTCGATCGGTTGAACGGTTCAGCCGCTAGAAGTTTATATATCGGCAAAGTTTTTTTTATGACCACCTTGTATAATAAGCTGGATGGGATCTTAATTAGAGCAAATGGATATTTATTAACATTAAGTTAAAAATGTATGCATTACCTCTGATAGAAATTGAGATTTTTACGATTCATAGGCATCTTTAACATTTAGGACTTTTGATTATTAATAGAATAGATAGGTACGGTCATGCTAGTTATCATATCAGTATTAAAAGTTGGTGTAAATTGATGGGAACAAAACTATTTGAATGATGCTAAACTGATTTGAAAAAGCAGAAGCTTGCTGTCCGCATATCAGTGCTATCTGTATTATGTAGAGCACAAAAGATGTAAAAGTGATAAATATGAAATGAAATTTTGTAATAGCATTGTTACTAAAGATTAAGCTTATCTCTAATACTCCTGGCAGATCTAGGTCTGCTTTATAAAATGTCAGAAGAGAGAATAGAATGCAATAAATCTCTGTATGTTACAGGACATATCTTAAAAACAGGAAGAATTATCAGTCTAACATAACAAACAAACACAATTGGAGAGCTTTCAGAATTAGCTCTGATCTTAAAACAGTATAAAATTCTTAAATTTAATTTATTTTAAAAATCTAATTTTTTTCTTTCATTTAATGATATTATAACTATTTTATCTGTTGTATGCAATATTTAATCTTTCTGAACTACAGTTGAATAATATACTTTTTTGAAACCAAATATCTTGTGATTTTGTAAGTGCCAAGAAATTCCGGATTTGTAACCGGCATGTTGACGGCTCTTTCTTTTTTACTTTCTCATGAACAGCTTTTTCTTTCTTTCTCTTTTTTTAAATTCTCTTCAAATCGTACTTTTGTGTTGTCGAGGAAATAAGGCATGTTTTCATAGTTTTTGACTCTTTGTAACTATTTCAATTTACTCCCAATTTTTCCAAATTTTATGTAAATGATAAATTGATATATTTATTTTAATAAACAAATTTTCAACTCTGAAAATAATTTTAAATTTTATTTTTTTAAATGCTTTAGATATACCTTGTTTTTTAAGTATTTTTATTGTATACTGGCTTGCGCGCAGAACTATGAAATTAATTTTACATTTAAATGTATAATTCCTGTTTTATGTTTAAAATAAATAATTCAAAATACAATTGAACGTAAAACATTCAACATTAAAATATTTTTTCAATTTTTTAAAACTGCTCAAAATGTGCTTAAAATTTCCATACATTTTTGCATTAATTTACCCCTGAAAAAATAACAAAATGTACAGTGATTGCAATAATTCTATTTCAGACGCAATAAAATAACATGATTATGCAGTGATAAAAATTTCATGGAATTATGTTTCATAGTTTTTGAGATATCAGTTGCGGAGTGATGCAAAATAACATTTTGAGAAAAATGAGTTTAAAATTTTTCTTACCATAAAATTGATTAGTAATTAAATATTTAGAATATCAATATCTCCGGAACTAAGCGGAATATTTTCATGCGATTCGCTTTATTTTGTTCAGAAATGATGAGGCTTTAACATATATTTTTTTTTCAAAAAATCGAATGTTTTAAAAATTTAAGGATAGTGAGTCCCCTTAACGAAGTACATCTCGCTCTTTTACAGGTACTCGGACATCGATTTCAAGACAGTTTCTATGCTGAGTGCATAATTTATTACTTTTTTAGAATAAAAACTGTCCTTCAATTTCCGATTATTAGTGTGTTTTCCTTTAGCTCTCCGGACATCGTTTTGTTACAACAGATAAGTACGTACCGGACGGCTACTGACACCCCTGCCTCAACTCTCATTGTTCCGTTAGCGTTGTGTTTCTTGTCTAGAAAAGTTTGATGATTTTCCTTTCCCCAGTTGTTGTTTCAATGTCTCTGCTATACTTCTCGATTATAAAATCCAACACACCGAAGTAAAAACCATGTTCATATAGAAGACATTTTTGGTACTGAAAGTTCCAATTTCACATCTGCAGTATTGGGCACAAAAAAAAAAGGACATAAATGCAATTTATTTGAAAACGCATCAGTGAGTCAATATGAAGTGGTCTGTTAAATCGCTTGTACATAGAAAAAAGTTAAAAAGTGCTAAGAGTGCAAAGTTTTCGACGGCTAAAAGTGTGCTTATGTCCACTATAATACAGGAGAATGTTTTTAGGAATAATTATCTGTTAATTTATTTTTGCCATGGTTATACTTATGAATTCGTGGACTTGTCTCCGTTTCGTTAAATTTTTTAGCGTTACCAACAACTAGAAAGCAATATGGAAATACTTGTACTTCCATAAATGGTTATATTTCGGGTAACAAAAAATGCCGTGTCAATTGCACACTACAGAGGAAAAAATCCTTAATGCTGCAATCCTTAATCCCTCTCATGCTGCAGTATGAAGCTTAGAATTTTTATGTAAATATCTTTAAAATATATCCAAAACAACTGTTTCTTACCGGTTTGAAAAAAAAAATTATTTAAATGCAGTAAAGACGATAAACACATTTACGTCAGACGTATGAAGACACATATCACGATATATTTGATTACAAAGAATGGAGCGTCACTAAGGAAGTTAGATAGTGTAAAGTCATAAATGTTCACAAACACATGCAGAGAAAAATCCTTAAGTCAATGATTTGTGGAAAGGAATTCATTGTGACTTAAGGATGTGGAGTTAATCTAATCTCCAAGCAGGTAGTGAATGAGAAAGTTCTATCTTTAGATTTATACAAGTAGGTGATCTACTTATGGAAAGTGTTGACTCCAATAAATATCTTAAATGGGGGATGCGGACCGTAATAGTATTAAACGCAGAAAACACCAGTGATATATCGTCATTGTCCAGCCAATTTGGTTAATGCAGCACTCCAATATATATTCAAACTAGCTGAAATCCTGCACTTCGCTACGGAGTATATTCAAATTAAATACAACGGTCAATGTATGCAATTAATGCCAAAAAAAATATATATCTATATATATTTATAATAAATACGACGATCAATGTATACAATTGATGTAAAAAAAAACAAAAAAATATACTTATAAAAAATCGTAAGGGATATTTTTATAGACAAAATAATGTAGAAAAAAATATTCAAATTAAATGTAATAGGACATACTAAAGAATATATTACAGTTTGAGGAACATAATATCTTTTATTGTATTTTAATATTTTTTTGGATAATGTCCAATCGTCTGCCGCATTAGCAAGAAAAAAAATTTTTTTTTTCGATTTAGTTGTTATGCACGTGACGATAAATTTATTTAAAGTACCAGAAAAAGAAATCACGTGATCAGCATTTAATAAATTGAATTGTAAAAATTAATCTTTAAAAATTCACCAAAAATCAGAAAATGGAGGTAAAGATTCGAAAAAGATTTCATTTTAAAGGAATTTTTATGATCTTTCTCGTGATATAAATTTTATAACCTTTAAATTATTATTTAAAATGTAAACTTAAAAAAAGCTACTAAAACAGCTTAAAAATTTAATTTAAAAAAATCTAAGAAGAATTTTTCAAAAACCTTTCTTAGTGCACCCCTACACTATAAGAAGAATCGCCATGCAAAATTTCAGCTCTTTGGGTCCAGCGGTTTGTTCTGTGCGTTGTACACTGCTGGCCACCCAAATTGCAACACCAAGAAAGACAAGAGATATCACAACAAAATTTATTTTGTAGATAGCATGTTGACCAAGTATCAAATGATTAAATTTATAGACTTCTGTGAAGTGTGGTTCCTGCCAAAATCAGTAGCCAGAGTAGCCGCCATTGTTGGAGATCACCGCTGCCACACGCCTTGGCATTGATTCAAAGAGACTTTGGATGAGTTCTTGGGGTACAGCAGACCACGCAGCTCCCACACGTTGCCAAAGTTAATCTGCTGTGGCAGCTGGGGATGGAATCTGGGTCAATCGTAGAGCAACCATGGACCACATGTTTTGTATCGGCGAAAGATCCGGAGAGCGAGGCGCCCAGGGAAGCAATTCAATCTGGCGAATGACGAAGAACCGTTGGACAATGCGTGCCACGTGTGATCGCGCATTATCCTGTTGAAATATGGCTGTGGGCAAGCCCTGAAGGTAAGGAAGGACAACTGGCTCCAACACCTCTGAGATGTAGCGCTGGCTGTTTAAAGTACCGGCAATGCGTACTAGAGGTGTGCGAGAGTGATATCCAATACCGCCCCATACCATAATACCCGGTGCAGGACCAGTTTGGCGTTGCATAACGCAGCTATTCAGCATCCTCTCTTCACGGTGTCACCAGACTCGAATGCGACCATCGTGGTGTTGCAGACAGAAGCATGACTCGTCAGTAAAGACAATTTCATTCCATTCTGCCGTCCACATCCTTCTGTCATCGCACCATTGGCGGCGGAGACGTCTGTGGTTCTGCGTCAAGGGTAGACAAAGCAATGGACGTCTTGCGGACAGACCACTCTGCTGTAAACGGCGTCGAATGGTACGCGCAGACACTGGATGATGCGTTACAGACTGCATGTGCTGTGCTATGGTTCGTGATGTGCCTGAGCGATCCGTCACTGCCATGCGCACAATTTGCCTGTCATCACGTGAAGTGGTGCGCTGAGGTGGATGCGATCGAACACGCCGGTCCGTCGTACCCTCTTGCATCCAACGATCACATATCCGCATTACAGTTGTTTGGTATCGTCCAACACGACTACCGATTTCCCTGAAAGATAATCCACAATCTCGGTAGGCCACTATCCTTCCTCTGTCGAACTCGGATACTTGATCAAAAGATGATCGCCGTTTTCGACGAGCCATAATTGATCGTTTTCTTGAAAAAACCACAAGAAAAATACAATTGCCGAACTTGAAATCGTCGAAATCTCCAAGCCTTAAATAGCGCTTTGAAGTGGCGCCATAGGCGCGCGTGATGTGCGTCTGCGCTGAAATTCTAATCATTTGCATATCTCACCTCCACTAATGCATGTTGTAAATTTCATGTTATTTGCATGTTTCCTTCAGGGTGTTGCATTTACAGTGGCCAGCAGTGTATGTCAGTCAGTCAGTCAGTCAGTTACGGAACTGTTTTATATATATAGATAAGTCTCTTTTCTCGGTGTTGCTGTGGCTTATGCCACTTGACCAACAGTATATCAGGTCAAGTCCATAAAGGCTATTGGGCAGAATGGTGCGGCTCCGGTTTTGAATAGCACCACAAGAGTCGGAGTCCGAATTGGCAAAAAGACCAGTCCCGTAATTTTGAGCCGAGTCAAGTGACGAGACCATTACACTTGACCCCGCACCTCCAGATGTAAATTTTGAGAACTTGGAGGACATTACAGCCATGACAAATTTTTCGTGCACAAGCCGCCATTATTGTACACGGCGGTGGATTTGTCAGCGACCGGCATCGAACCAGAGATGTTCAGATCACTGGTTTGCTGCCTTCACCAACTGGTCCACTGCGCCCATAGTCTCTTTTCTAAACACTGTTTTGTGAAGAGAGATATTAACATCTTGCTTCCCTTCTACAAATTGTAGAACATACATAACTAAGACTTTAGCGTATGGGACATACATGTCATTTCTTCTCTCATTTATATGCTCTTTCCAAGTAGTACTATTTTGTGTATTTCTTGCTCACTAATGTTTGAAAGAATTAATACAACTTACTTAGGAATGTATTTTAATAACAGGGGAAAAAAAGAAGAAATCGGTATTCGCTTTTTTGAAAAGATCATATACTTGGTTTTTTAACCGAGTAAGAAAAAGTAAAAGCAAGTATTCGATAAATAATATGTGGGGTATTTTTAGTTTGTAGAAAGATATGATTATTCATTGTGTTAATGCATTTTTCAGTTAATGACAAACATGTTTGAAATTTGTTATCATGGTGGTATGAAAAGATTTTTTGTGACAACAAATTCAAAGGCATTTTTCTGATGAACAACTGCTGTGAATAACTGAAGAGCAATAAACTTACTTCTAGCGTATTTTAACACCAGAGATGTGCGGTCTTCAAAATGGAAAATGTATGCTTTCCTGTTTTGTATTAAACTTATGCTATACTTTTATATAAATCACGTTCCGAAATTGTAATAGAATCTTTTATCTAAGTAATTTTTAAAAAAAAAAGTAATGTATGTTTGCTTCTACTGAAAATTTTTCAATTAACACGCAAATCAAAATATCGTTTCTATCTATTCTTTAAGCCAAATAGTATTAAGTTTCAGTCAGTACTATATTATAGCTTACTGTTGAGACAGAGTTATACAGAATCAAAAGGAACAAAGAACAACAATATAGAAACACAAAGAACGTGAATGTTATTTCAACATAATCTATGGTGTTTTTCTAAAAATTACTTTTAAGGAAAGGGGAAACATCATAAATTTTTCTCTAAATTTGCTACATCTTGGTTGCTGTTGGAATATAGGTAAATCCAACTACACAAAGGCATAAGAAACAGCGTTTGCATGATATCAATGCTTAAATGTATACAATTATTACCACAATACAATACTTTCTTAATGAACTTAAACCCCAATAAATTAAAGCGAAAACTATAATAACAATATCGGAAAAGTTTATCTCACCATTTAACAATACCGAAATATTATATAACTTAATGATTTTTACAATTAAACGATAAAGTAAATAATTAACCTAAACAGTCTCTTGAAACTAATTTTGTGAGCTATAAGAAAACATCTTTCATTGAATTATTTTTGTGCTCATTGCTTTGTTTTGATAAAGCTGACTCAAGATTAGAAATCTATAGGTTGTCTCGAACATGACGTTTAAACATTTTATTCTCAAAACTTGCAATTAAAGCATTTTCATAGTTTCCAGTTTCTACCTGATTCAAAGAAAATTCCGCATGTTTTTGTTTATTATATTATAAAATAATTAAAATATCAGTTAGATAGAACTAATCCAAATATCGTTATAGTATTTCACTAATTTTATAGATTTCAGACTCTTTTCAAATCTGAAAACAGAACAGAAATCCGGATTTCTCTTTTTGATTTTAAACATGTTGTTGGGAGTCATGCTCTACAGGTGCAACCACGTTCGTTTTTACGTCCATCTGTATAAGCTTGAATATTATTATAAAGTATATTGTTTATGACCTTTAAGGCCATTCTTATACTTAACTGTTGCGTGGCTTGTAACCTTCGTAACCAAATAAAGTGAGTGTAGTTAAGAAGCAACAAAATGTGTACTTCATCTGCAATATGCTCTTGATTTATACAGCCATCATGAAGAGATAGAAAGTAGGTGCATAAACTTCAGTCTTCATAAATATAGTATAATGACATGATGCGATTTCGGGATCTACCGAATGACACTGAAATGTAAAGTTCTCAGTTTTAAAAATCCAAATACTGTTTTACTCAATGATAAGAGTTTTCGTTATTAAAGGATTTTATATTATCAAATTTAAGAATACATATATAAAAACTAACTAATATTATTTTACAGAAATTAAAGCTTTGAATGAAAATAAATGAACTAGGACTACTCTAGTGAAACGGAATTAATTTGTGATGAGGTAGTTTAAATTACGAACATCTGTATCTGAACATTCCTTTAAATTTTCAATCTATCGTTTTACGATAATACCTAGACGTAAATATGCTATTCATAACTGAATTCATTCATTTTATTTTTTTTTCACCACCACGTTATTTATTCATTCATAAGTTACTTCCTTATTAGTTATTCATTCACACCCTTTTAATATCAATCACGTATTCATGATTGAATTGATTATCTATGAGAAGTTGATCATACCAAACTCTGATCGGGTTCAGCTGTAAAAATGGGAAGTGATGGATTGGTTCAGCTTTTTGATGGATTTACTATCTACGCTGAAATTCGTGGGCAATAAAACTTAGGGATGTGAAACATGACATCTCGAGTTCTCCAGTCGTTTTCCGCTTGTTTGGGTTATCAGCGGAAGTTCAAGGTGAACGTCTTTCTCTCTTTTACCTTTTGGTCCTTGGTATATAAGAAATACCGGTGATATCATCGCGTAATACGTATTGAGTGAACTTCTAATAAGCATGCTAAATTCCGATGCGTCAGCTGATTCCACAATACATATTTTTCTTTGTGGCACTTCAATTTAGAGGAATACTTTTGAGTGATTTTTTGAGTCATACATGTAAAATAAGATGCAGTCACAAGAATATAATTACTATCCTATTTAGAAAAATGTTGCTTTTAAGTAGTTTATAACAAAGCGGTCGTTTAAAAATGAATGAAAGAATGTTAATTATTTTTAAAAGCATATCATTGAAACTTCAGGGCATAGTTGAGGTAAATCTGCTCATTCCACGAGTAACTTAGCTTACATCCTGATGATAAATATTTTCCTGTTTGTGATGTATTCAAGACAAGAATACTGGCGGATTTTTTATTTCACGGAAAACTTTGATAAAGTACTTTGTTACATGTGTATATTAATAAGTACAGAATAAAATGTTATATTTTAAATAGATCCAGATTTTTAAAAAAAATCACGTTACATTTATAAATCAACATGTAATTTAAAAGGGATTTTATTGCTATGTAATGTGTTTATGTAAAATATAAATATAAATATAAATAAATAAATAAAAAAAAGTATATATATATATATATATATATATATATATATATATATATATATATATATATATATTGTTTTGCACAGTTCATTTCACAATAACGACTGCAGGGATTTGTTTCACTTCGTAATTTTATTTAGTTAAAGGTTACACATGTCGCTCATCTATTGCAGCCTCTCGCTTCGCTTACACATAACTTCACCTATTCCTCTGTCTGGCGCTAGAGGGTGTGACAGGTCTGAACATATATGTATATATATATATATGTAATATATCCATTACATCCTTAAATTATACTCTGAAAGAGAAACTAGCTCATATTTACATGGCTAGAGCTAGACTCAGCCTGAAAGGAATAAAATTTTTAAGCAGTCTGGCCAAATCGTTTGTTAGAGCGACAAAAGTACATCCGTCCATTTCAGAAGACGGCTCGGAAGCTAATATCACCTTTCAACCTTACGCGCGAGAGGCGAGGTATATGTGACTATTATTTTGCAGGGTCAGCAGATATTGGGGTTCGCGATGTGGACCCATGCCTGAATTCTAACATGCACACGTGTAGAAATGCAAAAGCATGCGATTTATGAGAAGTTCTGTTGCTAAGGGTTTTGTAGCGATAATTTAATGTTACTGGGGATTGGATTTAGGAAAGAGAATTTGAATGCTAGAATAGAAGACCGAATATTTAATATATATATATATATATATATATATATATATATATATGATATGTATATATTTACTTATATATATTTATATAGGGCGCGGCGGCCCAGTTGGCAAAGGCAGCGAGCCAGTGATCTGACCGTCACTGGTTCGATGCCCGTCGCTGACAAATCCACCGCCGTGTACAGTAATGGCGGCTGGTGATATTGTCGTGTCTGCTATGTCCTCCAAGTTCTCAAAATTACCTTTGGAGTAGTGGGGTCAAGTGCACCGGTCTCGTCACTTGAAACGGTTCAAAATTACGGGACCAGTTTGTAGGGGATAATGCTGGCCACCTATACGGTGCTCCCATAAATGAATGGCCAGCAATTCCGTGGTGTATATTGCGTAAGGATAATGTCCAATCGCCTGCCGCATTAGAAAGTATATATATATATATATATATATATATATATATATATATATATATATATATATATATATATATATATATATATATGGTGTGTGTGTGAGAAATTTAAATTCAGGATAACTTTTTTGTAAAATTCATTATCTGTTCATAAATGTGGCCTGGTGATAGATAAATAAATGATTAGGATGCTAGTCCATGGAACAGGGCTCTGCAGGTTATCATTCCGCGTTATGCAGCCGTTCGGCGTCGCCTTAGCATACAGGTCACGGTCAGTTTAACCCTCGAGCAGTGAAAGAAATCGCTTAAACTAAACGAAAAAATATCAACTATTCAGAGGTTTGAACCCTGATGATTAAATATAACTGCGTAGTTAGCATACTCGTAAAGTTTTTATTTTCTTTAATTCATGGCTCAATCACGACTACATACAACCGATGAAACTGCCGGACTTCAGCGTTATAAATAAAATATTTGTGCGTGTGTGATTTGTAAAACGTTAAACAACGAAATTAATGTGTTACATTAAACTTTATTAAACATTTTAGGTAGTTTTAGATATTTAACCCTTCAGCGGGCGCGCCAATTTTTGGAATACCAGCAGGCGCGCTTTGCATAAAGTGCAACGTCTCTTTCAACCGTGATTATTCCTTTTGTAATAAACTTTTTTTTTCAAATTGAAAATAATAATTCTGCGTTTTATGGCAAGATATAAAATGTTGATAATATTGAGATATATTTATAATTAAAGGCCAAAGAATGCAGATACAATAGCCTTAATTCAAAACTGCCTGGTTTAATGCATTTAAGGACAACTTGCGAATCGATTCCTATTATGTCCAAAAATCTAAAAAACAATGAGATTGTCCATATTCATAATATGCGGAATACCATGTAATAGCTGCACATTTGATCTACTACATCAACTCATAATTTTGTCGTATTGCAATCCAGTATAATCGCTGGTTTACCACGGTTAAATCACGACTTACAATGAATGGAATGGAATATAAAGGTCAGAAAATCAGACCTGCATTATAAAGGGTGTAGCTATAAATAGAAACTGCTTAGAACATTCAAACCTTACTTGTAAAAACAAACCATTCAAAATTACGAAAATGTTGCACTTTATACACGGGCGCGCACACTGAAGGGTTAACCTTTTCCTTACGGAGTGAGATAGTATGTATCCCAGGAATACGGCCCAAGAATATAGTATATATATAATATATATATAATCCCTTGATGGTCGTTTTTACGAAGGGGGAATGAAATTTCCCGTTCTAAAGAGGGAATTGGAAAATGGGCCCCTTAAGCTAAAGGTTAACACATGCATTTTCCTTCAACGGTTCCCAATGCGTCTTAACACTGTATTATATTAAAAGATAAAAAATGTAAAATTTGACTGAAAGTCGATACAACGCTCTTCTACTGTTAACAGGATAGTTATCCAATCAAATATCCGTATAATCAAATATATATATATATATATATATATATATATTATAGGATTTTTACGGTAATAAAAATCGGGAACCGTCCGATGTGGAGCCTCGAACCCACGACCGCAAGCTTAAGAGTCTCGTATTGTACCGACTGAGAAAACTGGGCGGTCACCGTGAAGTGTTTCTCGACTATATGTACTGTATTTCTTTTAATGTAATAGATAAAAATGTTATATTTAAAAAAAAATAGGATATTCTACAGTTATCAGAAAACTACCTTTTTAAATAGAGGCAAGATCATGAACATTTTGTAGCGGTAATGAAAACAGGAATCACCCAACGGGGGTTGCTCGAACCAACAACCCCGGTATTACGAGTCTCGTGCTCGATCGACTGAGATAGCCGAGCTTGTAGGGGAAAGTATTTCTTTACGATACCTACCGTGCTTCCCTTTTTGTAATAGATGAAAACATTAAATTTGAGAGAAATTAGATAGAAGGATCTTCTATCGTTATCAAGAAATTTATCTCTTTAAATATAGGTAAGATAATAAAAACTTTGTAGCTGCAATAAAAACCTAAATCGCTAAACGGGGAGCTTGAACCACCAACCCCGGGATGAATAGTGTCGTGCTCTACAGACTGAGGTTGCCGGGTTTGCATTGTGTGTTTCTAGGCTATTTCTATTGAATTTCTCATAATGTAATCAATAAAAATGCTAAAATTGCGAGAAATTAGATAGCTTTTACAATTGTCAGGAAAGTTCTCTCTTTAAATGTACGTAAGATCATCAAAAATTTGAAACGGTAATGAAAACAGCGGCCGCCCAACGGGGTGTTCGCTTTAAGCCCGCAATCAGCCTTAAATCGGTCTAGCGCCTCTGGTGAGACTCTTTTATGTAGTCATTCGGCATTCCTTTACATAAATTTATTATAAATTTTACGCTAAAATATTTTCTAAAAAATTCGGTTTTTCCCACATAGTTGGGAGTGTCTGTTTTGCTTTTTATGCCAGCACGTAGCCGCAAATCTATATAGCATCACAAGTCAGATTTTTTTCCTATACATGTGTTTTATATTTATTTTACGCTAGAGTATTTTGTAAAAATTTCGGTTTTCGCCACTAGACTGGAAATTTAATTTCTTTTTTAAAAAAATCGGTCTAGCACCTCAGGGAAGAATTTTCTTTCGTCCTCTAGCATTCCTCTACACGTATTTTATATTTATGTGACGCTGGAGTATTTTTTTTTTTAATTTCTGTTCTCAGCCACTTTGATGGAAAATTCGATTCCCCTTTTTATGCCCACAATAGGCCGCAAATCGGGCTAACGTCTCAGGTAACAGTTTAGATTATTTTCCTAATTTGAAAAAACGCAATATACGTAGATCCGGGGCTTAACATTGCTGAAGATATAGTGGAAAATAATTCTGAAAATGAATCTTATGAAGATTTTAGGAAATATGAAAGGGAGGATATCGACTATAACAGATATAAAGAAAAAATTTACAGTTTGAAAGTGAATTTGAGACAAGATTTTCTAATCTGGAAGATGAAAAAATTAATATTAAATTATTTTCAAATTATTTCAACTATCTGGGTGAAAGGATTTGAAATCTGGGTATCTTCTCTAACTTTTACAGACTACGTAGTCTCCTAATCAGTTTTAAGTATTAATTTTTTTTTCAGCTTCGTTTCATCTTTAATCTTTTTCATTTTTGTTTTATTTTCTAGTTATTTTTTGTTGTTTTTACTATAATCTTCTTGATTTAGTTTTTGAGCGAAAATTATTTAACCACGGGAAATTACTCAAAGCTAAGGCACATACATAAGGCAAATAGCATGCTTTAATTAACCCATTCTTGTCAATTCCAGCATGACATTTGGATTATGGGGCAAAATAGACATATCACAGGTGACATACGACAGGTAAGGTTTAATAGCCTGATGGAAGTTGAACACATCATGATTTGTTTTTTCAGTTTCGTTTCATATTTAATTTTTTTTTGTTCATTTTCAGGAGATTTTTTCTTTTGTTGTTTTTACTATAATTTTCTTAATTTAGTATTTTTAAGAGAGTTTGTCTCAACAAACTCTCCTTATATAAAATATTCAAATTTATTATCATGCGATTATAATGGTTTGACTTATTATCGAAGTTACTGAAAATTCTTTTGAATAGTTTAGAGGGTGGTAATTCTTCCTTTGTATTTAAACTAGAAACAAAATATAAAGCATCTGTAAGGATACCGTTAATTAATATCTTTTAAACGTAGTTATAATAGTTCTCTAAATCCCTTTAGTCTCTCGAATAACACGAAGTCTTGTCCTCGTAGAAATTAAATTAAAATTTGAATATTACTTGTATTACTCGTTGCAGAAATCAAATATTATTTTATCATTTTCTTTTTCTTTCAGATCTCAACTGCAGTCACACACAGACAAAATGGATTCCTTTCATCTTGCTGCTTATTTCAGAGTTCCCTTTTATTACATACGCAGATTACTCGTACTGACCGTATTTTGGGCTACTGTATGCTACATTTTTTTCTACTACAATCGTGTTCAAGAACGTGTACCATACGATTCACCAAATCTAGGAAGAGAATTGCTGCAACAAGATTTTGTAGACTATAGTCATGATTCAACCTCTCCCAATAAAGTCAAAAGTATTCTCGATGCTAAGCTAAATATAGATAATGGCCCACCTCTGAGTGAAAGAGAGCTTCTAAAAGTCTTGTCCAAAAATTCAAACTTACCTCTTGCTTATTGGGCAGAAACCAAATTTAAAAAATCTTCGAACAGTAAATGTTTGAAATTTCCAAGTCTGTATGATTTAGATTTCAATAATATATACTGGCAAAGATTGACATCTTTCAATTCAACATTTTATTTATTTGGAGCATATTACGATGAAAGGAAAAGGGTTGGGACATTACCGTTGGTGAGAATTCTAGGAATGGTGGACAAGATTAGCCCACCACCATCTTTCTGCCAGTTTTGGTACGACAATCTAACAACATCTCAGGTGGCCGAAGCATCTATGTTTTCGAAAGCTTCTTATACCTATATGTGGTACAGTAAATGGGGAAATTACAAAGACGGTATTCTTCAACCCTTCATCATATCATGTCCTATATCAAGGCTGGGTAATACGTCTCATATTCCTGCTTCAGTTTCGCTTGTTGGCAGGCAATGTGAACACCCCACTAACAACCTTAAAGTAATTCACAAAAAACCCGTGAAAAAGGAAAATTTCGCTGTGTGTGTCAAAGGACTTGATTTTTTGTATGAAGATATAAGCGTTAGACTCGTGGAATGGATTGAACTTCTTCATATACTAGGTGCGAAAAAAATCTTCTTGTATGATCTGGAAGTTCATCCAAATATATCGAAAGTATTATCTTATTATATTGAACGAGATATGGTTGAACTGACACCTCTTACTCTACCAGGGGAACAACCCAACTTACCAGGTTTTCGCCATCTTTACCTTAAATCGAAATTGATAGCTAAAAGACAAAATGAACTCATTCCTTATAACGATTGTTTGTACAAAAATTTGTACTCTTACGATTACATTGCTCTTCTTGATACTGATGAAGTAATCATGCCATTAGTTCATGATAACTGGAAAGATATGATGGCCGAAGTCACTAGCTTGGCAACGAAAGAAACAAATTACACAAGAGCTAGTTACAATTTTCGAAACGTTTACTTTTTAGACGATTTGCAAGATGGCAAAGAAATGTCCCATTCAGCTCACGAAGAAGGGATACCTAGGTATCTTCACATGCTACAACACGTTTACCGATCTAAAAATTACACAAAGCCTGGATCTTTTGTGAAATGCTTTCACAATACCGACCGGGTCGTTTCTTTGCACAATCATTTCCCAATGAACTGTTTCGGCCAGTGCACTACGTATTCTGTAAATACGTCCTTGGCTCATATGCAGCATTATAGAAAAGACTGTGTAGACCCTCTAAAGAAAGCTTGTAATGATTTCAGGAACTTTACCATGCGCGACACTTCTATTTGGCGCTACAAAGACGAACTAGTCCGCCGCACTACTGAAACACTTTATCAGTTAGGATTCTTCAAGGATTTGAAAACAGCTGATCGAAGATAAAAAAAGTTTTACGTTTGTTTTGCCTAATATGATGAGAATCAAGATTACCGTGTGCTGGGAGTATTTAAAAGGGATATAAGGTTTTGTTAAACTGCTGATCTCACAAGATGAATTGTTGATCTCACAACATCTCACAACTGCAAACAGTAGAAATCTGAGCAAAATGATGGCTTCAGGGTAATGATAAGTCATCGATGTAAGAGTTGAACTAGTTGGTGGAGCTTCGAAAAAAGAAAAGAACTTTTTTCTAATATTTTTTATTGCAAGAAGTTGATTGCACGTGCATAAATTAGTCATGTTTTCGAAAAATTTTATTACAACGATCTATAAGTTATTGCATACAGTTTAAACCGAAAATGAAACATGTGTGATACATTGAAGCAACTGATTTGAAAATTTCATTTTATAAACCATGGTAAATGACATTCTATATTTATATGCTTCATAATATTTTCTTTCAAAGTGAAATAGTTTTCACATTGTTCAAAGTAAGGTTACATGAAGTGCCTTAAAATTTACTTCCGATGCGACTCTATAATTTTCATCGTAATTACAATTATCTTTTAGCCCACTTTGTACATTAACTCCTTTGAAAAGGAAGTAGAACTTTTCAAAATTATTTATCAATAATTTGCTCACTACCAATTATATTGGGTTGCCCAGATACAACTTTCGGTTTTTCATTAAAATAAAAAATAATTTTTTTATACAAAGAAATAACTTTAGTCAGTAATGTATTAATCATTTTGTTCAATAACCATTTGCCATCTTCCAGGCAATTTCCTGATTCCACATTCAAAGAACTTCTGACTTATTCTACAAAAACATTTTCCTAGTGGGATTTGACACTGTTATATGAAATGAAGGTTTTACCTGACAAGGAGTTTTGCAGAGCACGAAACAAATGGTAGTCTGATGGTGCAAGGTCAGGGCTATATGGTGGTTGTGGTTACACATCCCAAATAAGCTCCAATAGTTTCTGACGAGTGATTAAAGATGTATGTGGTTTTGTATTGTCATGATGGAACAGAATGCCTTTACGAGTCACCAATTCTGGACGTTCCTGTTGCAAAGCATCTTTCACTCTTGTTAATTGTTGACATTACACATTGGAATTGACCGTTTCGTTCCTTGGTAAAAGCTCAAAATAATCAATTCCTTTACAACACCACCAAACTGATAACATGACTTTATTTTGATGAATATCAGCTTTTGATGTTATTTGAGCTGGCTCACCAGGTTTAGACCATGATCTTTTGTGTTCAATGTTACGGTAAACAACCCATTTTTCATCACCAGTTATAAATCGTTTCAAAAATGGATAATTTTAATTGCGTTTCAAAAGAAAATTCTATATGCTGATACGTTACGTTAAATAAATTTCTTTAATTTCACGTGGGATCCAAATATTAAGCTTTTCAAGTGGCCTTCCTTGGTTGTTTTGGATAAATTTAGAGTTTCAGAGAACTCACTTACTGCTGTTGTGCGACTATCAGCTTCATTAAGTGCTTTTAATTAGTGTTGCAAACCAAAAGTAGTTTCGGGACAATCCAATATTCAGTGGATAATAGTTCAATTTTACTGAAACTCTTCAATAACTGATCTTATATAAAAAAAAAAAATTACCCTGTCTAAGGTCTTTTCGTAGATATATTTAAGTTCACTCCCCCCCCCCTCTAATAATTTAAAATAACTATCCAATGAAAAAAAATTGAAAACTCTTGAGATAATAGTTTCGTTGCAGAAACTGGATCATCATGAACAGAAGAATAGTTGGGTATTCAGCGTTGTTGCTGATTAGTGTTCCAGCTTAGATTAAATTTTTTATACAGTTTTGGGTTTCTCTACACATCTGTCTGAACAATTTTACCTGTAAATAAAGTTAATCTCACAGATAAAAAAGAAACTACCTCTGCATGAAAAGTTTTGCAATTGATCTATTCCCCGCATTCAAGTATGTTAAACCTAGAAAACAGGAGATATAATAAAAATTTGCCTTAAGACTGAAAATGTAGACTAAATACATTATATAAGTGTATGTATGGGTTAGTGTATGAACGTTCTGTATGAATGTATTTATGTTTGTATGCTCAAGTAAATGCCCGTGTGTGTTTGTGTGCATAGGTGTGCAAAAGAATGCTTGACTATTTATGCTATTTATATTACAACTGTACTCTCCTTTTACATAATGTAATGCTAATTATGTAATTCTTTTCATTAAGACAAATCTAAACTCCATCTTTAAAAATGATTTTATTATAAATAAATTAATAATTGAATACAGTTAACAATTCATTTTATTATACATTAAATTTAAAAATTATAAAAACTCAAACTTTGTAAATTGAAGGACTGATTATTTTCCCATTGTTCAAAATTAAACGAAATCAATGTTCTGTAACTTTCATTGTTAAATTAGAAAGTAAGAAAATCTGTTTCAAACAATATATGAGTTTTTATTATAATTTATTGGTTTTAAGTATTTGGTAGTATTCAATTTGATGTTCTTGTTATCACTTTACAAGTAATCCAGTTGTATTTTAATATATATATTTATTCATCACCTGTTCCATTTTAAGAGCTTTAGATTGTGCCAGGATACTTTGCTTGTTGCTGAATAATTTACAAGAAGTTCTTCAATATTAAGTTATTTTTCTGAAGTGTTTTTGTCTGAATGTTTCTGTGCCAGTACTATTTAATCTGTGTTCACGTAGCTATCATAAGATAACTGAGAAAGCATTTGTTCATTTTAAGTTATTTATTATTCCTGAAAAAGAGAACTTATTGTTAAAATTATTGTTTTGAACGTATATATATATTTGTCAAAATTCCTATGTAAATAAAAACTGAAAACTGTTTCATGTCACATTTTTCTTTGTTTGCTATTTTTGTTATGAATAAATTATCTTAACTGAATTTAAAACTAAATGTGTTCTTTCTTATAACAGTAAAACAATAAATAACGTTTTTGATCCTTATTTTATCCACTTTTTCCATACAAGTAATCCACAGCAGTGGCGTAGCAGGAGCGGAAGGGGGTCTATCATGCCCCTGGCACCACTCGCACAGGGGGGGGGGGGCAAATGGTCCCCAAGACGATAGGGGGGAGGCACCATAAAGGTATCGTGCCCCGGGTGCCAGTTATGCTCGCTACGCCACTGATCCACAGTAATTGTGGGGTCTAGGTTAATTTCCCAAACCCGCGTCAGTTTATAAATGAGATCTAATAGGTGAATTTTAAAGCAGTTTTACATATTTGTGACCCAGCATGTTTTATTATATAAGTTGTATCGCTAAACATTGTGATTATATACTATATGAAAATGTCGCAGACGTTATCAGTGAATCATGAGATTTGTAGAAACTTTTAAAAACGTGAAGAGTAGAGAAAGAACGAAACCTGACAGACGGATGAGTAGAAATTCAAATAAAGAACAATCTCTCCTTAAACAAGGCTGCTTTTGTGTTTTTTTTCCTCCTCCATGAAATATGCGACAGCATCATAGCAAAATAATACCGGTTCAGTTTTTATCGATATCATTTACAAGATCATTTCAAACTGTTCTCTTACGCGCTCGATATATTTACAGCGTCGGATTCACTAGGGAAAGACATGCTTGAAGTTTTAAAAGGGTTTTCAGAATCGCCTTTGTAATTTTTCACTTACATGTCTCATCAGCAGTGAAATGCCTGTTGGTTATTGTACCGGTTCCTTGTGATATTGGTTGGCATAAACCGCTAGCATTATCTACGATTGAGCGGCTACAAATATTCATGTCTTGTCTCGGAATCCGAAACCGCAGATTCTCGTTCCCGTAGACTCGCGCCTCAGCCCTACGGCTGAAGCCTCGAGGCGTGTTCCTTTAAATGTTTACCTTTATTTAGAGAAATAAAATAAAATAAAATGTGCATTTTCTAATCTGTAATTACGGAGAGGAAAATTCCTCATTTCTATATCCGGGGCTCGAATATCTGCAATGACAATTGATGCAACACCTTACGCTTACTAAACTTGGATTTCTCAACTGAAAATCAACGAAGATAAATGTAAAATATTTTTATCTGTCCTAGCTGACACTGACAGATCTTGAAGATTTTATTTCAAGTAACGAAATGTAAAATTCAATTTTTAATTTACAAGATTCCTCACAGATTTTTTTACAATTTTTAAATTGGCTGTATTTGGGAGACTTACTAAATTTAATACTGTAAAATTGTAGTTCTTGATATGTTCTATGGTGGAACACCATTTTAAAATCTTTCTTTATTGCTGTGGTTTCGGTATAAAAAATTAAAAATAATGTAGAATAAATAGTTTAGAGTACAGCCAAAAAAATAACATAGAATTTTTTTTCCTAGCAATCTTTTTTGTATTTAAAAATGATTTTTAAATTATGGCTCTGAAATATGGCTTTTTTTATAACGCTATTGGAACGAGGGTATGTATGGGCTTGTGACATGCTGCCATGAGTTATCAAAAAGAGTAGATCAAATTAAAAAATGAAGCTAATTGCTTAGTTTTTCGCCGAATTTTGACGGTTTTAGAAGCGAGTAAAGTTTGATGTTCCACTGTGTGGAACACTGGGGAGTAAAAGGTTAAGACTGCTGTGTACTAACCCTATTGGATTCGCTCACCTCAATGTTAACCTATAGAGAAAATTTGTCTACTATTTACAACTACATAAATGCTGAAAATCCAATAAAAATGGTATTTTCAGATAGCCTCAACTTTTCTGCACCTTGTAACAGGATTCATTTTATAAATTTCGTCCACCAAAGGAATTTGTAAGAGTTTAAAATACACTATACCAGATTTTACTCCCGAATAATTTAAATTTTAAAATATTTGCATTTTAAAAAAAACGAAAAATGCCCCAAGGTGTAAAATTTCTTTCTCTATTACGGAATACAATTAAAAAAAATTCAATCCAAGTCGGCAATCCTTGGACACATTTTCTCCATAGGTTAACATTGAGGTGAGCGAATCCAATAGGATTAGTACACAGCAGCCTTAAGCTGCGTTTACATGGACAACAATAATACCCGGGATTTACCCGCTAACAGGAAAATCCTTTGAAGTCCGTTTACACGGGACAGCATTTTCGTCCTGCTATTACCCGCCTTACCGGATGTAAAGGCCATCACATGATTCGGCGGAAGTGATCATCATACACCATCATTCCTTGTTTATTTATTATTTAAATGCAGCACGTGTCAGTAGCTGTTGATAATCATGGAACATTTATGATTTTTTCTGTTGTTTTTAAAAATAAATTTAGAAAATAGATTGGAAAAAAGGAATATAAGAACTAGAAGATTGATGCGGATATTAGATATAATCGTACGATCTGTGGCTTCATCGCTAAATTTAGTTTTTCCACAAAGAAGGATGTGGGCAAAATTACGAAGCTCTGTTTGGTGGGAAGAAATTGTTTTAAATTCCTGGAGTAATAAAGGCTGGAAAGAAAATTTTCCAATCGATAGGTACAGTTTTTTAAATTATAAGATTAATTGTAAGATAATTATTGTTTTAATAAATCCTTTTATAAAATCAAAATGTAATTTTGATTTCAATTTTCTTTCAGTAATTTTTAGTCATGTATAAATAAAAAAAATCATAAATAGATATAAATTAAGTGAAAGGTGGACCTTTATTTGAGCAAATCTCGTCATTGTAATACTGATTGTGTTATTGTAAAAAATATATATATATCTATAGATTATTAGTAC
Source organism: Dolomedes plantarius (assembly GCA_907164885.2). Taxonomy (NCBI): domain Eukaryota; kingdom Metazoa; phylum Arthropoda; class Arachnida; order Araneae; family Dolomedidae; genus Dolomedes; species Dolomedes plantarius. The sequence goes on along the minus strand of OU015501.1, from coordinate 22,779,489 downwards.
CAAAATAATTTTTGTCAAGTAAAAAGTCATTTATGAAGCTTCTACAAAGTAATTTATAATGGGTAAGTGTAGTAATAAATTTTAAATCTAATTTTTTCAAAACAGATTTTTCAAGGTTTTTCGATTTTTAAAATGATCTATGCTACTTAATTTTTCTTCAAAATTCATGAAATTGATAAGGAAGAATCCTGATGCTGTTTAGAAAAAAACTGGGTATGCATTTTACAATTCGACTTCATTAAGGTAGTTAAATTTGATTTATAACTTTTCAAAAGGCAAAATTTTGATGAAAATCGGAATGGAATTCAGAAAAAAATATCTCAAAAATTTACTATTCAAGGGATTAAATAATTGATACCCAGATTTGTTTGTTATACAGTTTAAAGAGATTGAAATGCAAAATCGAGGAAATATCTCAAAAATTAAGTAGCAAGGAGCATTTTAAAAATTTGTTTATAAATTTCAAATTTTTTAAAAAATCTTAAAATTATAATGAGATTGGAAATTTCTTTTAAGGTATTCTATTTATTTATAGTGAAATGTGTATATGTACAAAATTTCGTATCTCTATGATGAAAAGTAAAAAAAGTAAATTTTAATGTCCACCGTTCCCTTAATTTTTATCTGTGAATTCTAAAATAATTAATTTATAAATAAATTTTAATGTTGCGTTTAATTATTGATTATACTTATTAAATTTATTAATTTTACCATAACACTTTAAATGAAAATGTTATTGAAATTTTATTGAAATGAAATTTCATTTCTTATTTTACATACCAGATGGCAGTACCAGTCTATTTATAATGTAATTGGGGATGGTTTATTTTTAAAAACAAGATGTGGCAGATCAAGAAATAAATGAAATCCTCCGGAAAAAACATAGGCACTTTTCTACTGTTTTCTTGAAAATTATGCTATCGTTAAGGGGTTCTAGATCCCCCATCGATCATTTGGCTGCATTTTCATGGATTCGCACATGTTCAAATCCACCATGTTTGCTTACTACTGGCTTCCTGCTTCGAAATGCATCATGGGTAATTAGCGGGTTTTATCAACACCTTCTCTCAGCGGAGAGAAGGTGTTGGTTTTATCCTAGTTCGAAGCAGGGTTGAAATTCCACCCTACATTTTCCCCTATCGTAGGGAAGAGGAGTGATAAAGCAAGAAACAACCCTGCTTTGACCCGGGTTTTTGGCACACGTAAACGGCACTATAATATCAATATACTTGGTCCAACGATTTTCAAGCGTTTTATCCCCTATATAAAGTAAATATTGCCCAATTCTGCAAAATAAACATTTGTTTCAATTAAGAATTTGATGCAAATTTCTGGTCTGCATATATATATATATATATATATATATATATATATATATATATATATATATATATATATATATATATATAACATTAAAAACCCCATACCATTTTAAATTCTAAATTTCCTTGGGCGTACGAGCTAATTTTCGCTTTCAATTCTAAGTCCTAAAAGGCCTCCGGTGGAAAATATTAAATGGCTTCCTTTTTCAAACCTGCGTAGCGTTTGACGAGATTTCATATAGACTCTGCGCAGATTACAAAAATCCCTATGTGACTTGTCGACAACAGCAAATCCCTAATCACTATCATGATCACATGACAAAGTTTATACACTCATGGACAAAAAAATAAGCGCACCAAGAAGGAGTCGTCAAAATGAAACGAAATTTTACCTACGTAATGACTACTTTGATATAAGTAAATGATAAGAAAATAAAAAAAAAAGGATAATTTATTTCAGAGAAAAAGGCAAAAGAACGGAGGAGTTAATACTCCGTTGGACCCCCTCTAGCGAGAATGCACGATGCGATACGATCGGGCATTGAGTCATACAAGTTCTGTATGATGTCTTGAGACATTTCGTTCCATATTTGCTGTAACCTTGCCTCTAGTTCGTTCAAACTCGTGGGATGCCCAACTCGTCGTCCCAAATGATCCCAGATATGCTCGATTGGAGACAAATCTGGGGATCGGGCAGGCCAAGGAAGGGTAGTAACAGTGCAGAGACAGTCTTGTGACACGCTTGCCGTATGAGGCCGAGCATTGTCTTGTTGAAAAATGGCTCCTGGGAGCCGTTGCATGAGTGGCAACACATGTGGTTGCAGGATTTCATGAACATACAGCTGGGCTGTCATGGTGCCACGGAACAATACTAGGGGTGACCGTGTATTGTAGGCAATGGCACCCCATACCATCACACCAGCTGTGGGAGCGATGTGTCGCTGTACAGCAAAGGCAGGATTGAAGCGTTCACCACGGGCTCTCCACACACGAACACGATTGTCATCACTGCCGAGATTGAATCTGGATTCGTCGCTAAAGACGACCTGGTTCCATTCCGCTGCAGTCCAGTTTCCTCGTGCGCGGCAAAACTCCAAACGAAGGCGTCGATGGGTGGGCGTCAAGGGCAGTACACGTAATGGGCGCCGCGATACCAACTGTCCTACAGCCAGGCGCCTTCGTATGATTCGAGAAGACACAGAGGCCCCTAGTGAAGGTGCTACTTGTGCCTGGATGGCGGCCGATGAAGCAGTTGGCTGTACGCGTGCATTTCTTACGATGTGGCGGTCTTCTCGACGACTGGTCTGTCGAGGGCGTCCTGAGTCGCCTGGTCTTCGTGTACATGACATCTCTCGGGTCCACTGGTCCCAACACCTCCTCACAACACAATCAGAGCGGCCTAATTGACGAGCTACTCGCCTAGCTGACCACCCAGCTTCCATCATCCCGACGATTCTCCCCCTCTCAATCTGCGACAACTGCTTATATTCTAATCATTTGCATATCTCCCCGACATGTACCTTCATTGCAAGTTTCGTTACGATCCCGCAATTATTTCTTGGTGCGCTAATTTTTTTGTCCATGAGTGTATAAACCGTCTAATCAACAAACCTGTACGCTTTCGGATTTTCTAACTGTCTTGAAGACGTATTCTCCGTCTAATAAAATGTAATGCCGTAACTTGCCGCGTCGTTTATTCGAGCCACGACTACTCATCATCCTGTGCGATGTGCTCACCAGTCTTCTCCTTGGCTGTTCTAGTACATTACAACTAGGCGGCAGTGTTAAAGGACCCAGCATGCGAGACCAGAAGTATTGATGGATTTCCAGCCTATAGTTTTTGCCGGTGCTGTTTGCGGTCAACGGAGAAAAGTTCAACTTACGCTGTGGGCTTTATGTGTCAAGGTTGATGTCTCCTTTTTCCCCCGTTATTTCGTCGTGGTACGTGTGTGCCGCGCAAACAACAGCAGCACAAACCTCCTGGAAAGGAGAATATGGTTTTGACTTTGCGGATCCTGATAATTAGAAGATCGCTTCCTTCATTCCCTGTACCCTCGAAAGATGCTAACTACTGTGATGATTTGCGCCGAGATAAATTTCTGTGTTGATTGCTTCTTCGTATCTTCAGTTTTCTTGGATGTGCCATCGAAGATTGTAAGTGTCTACAAAAGTTGTGTTCTGCCTTCTTCATTCGCGTTTTTTCAAAATTTGTGTAGCCGCTTTTTGTTTCTGGTTTCAACTTCAGTGAATCTTCTTAGTGATTGTGTTCTCCATTGCTCCGTGTGATGTCAACATGGTGAATTATTAAAGTGGACACGAGTGAAGGTTTTTTTTATAATTGTGTGCCTTTTATTAGACGAAGATTGTGACAAAGATTTGTTTTCATTTCGTCGTAATAGGTGTGCACCTATTGTGAATAAGTGAACTGATGTCACCGATAACTTGAGAGAACAGAAGAAGAGGGAGAAAAAATTTAAGAATTGTATGGGGGGGGGAAATCGATTGATTAAAAGAAGAAAAAAAATAATAAAATAAAATGTAAAGAAAAAGAGAAAGGTAAGAGATTTTGTTTTGGAAATTAGAATGAACAGAGGTTAATATTGTTAGTCTTGATCTGTATTTTGATTGCATTTCCTATAATTTTTAGAGTGTTTATCTGTGTATTTCTTAAACTGATATTTTGTTAAACTTGTAAAATGGAGGGAAAAAATATAAAAATAGAAAATCAGGGGGGAACAAACAGAAAATAAAAATAAAGAAGGGAACAATTTCAACTTGATAATTTAGAGAAAGAATTCAGGGATTTTATTCCTTTTGATCCACAGGGGGTATGAAACTAGAAAAATGGCTTGCATATTTTGAACAGAAATTTTCCCAAGCAAATTTTTCAGATGAACGTAAAATAAGATGTATTTCAAAATTCTTAAAAGGGGAAGCTCTTACTGCCTTTGTAAATTCCTGCTTACATATTCAAGAATGGACAGAATTAAAAAATACTTTGCAGGAATTATTCTTTGAGACAGATAGTGTGGAATTCTCTGAATTTTCCAATTTAAAATTTGAATATGATGATGACTTAACCAAATATTTTCATAAAAAAATTAATGTAGGAAAAAGATTGGGGTTAACACAGAAGTTACTACTAGAGGGATTAACACAAGGCTTAAATGCTCAAATGAGAATGACCATAGCTGCAAATCCTCCTCAAACAACGACAGAATGGTTGGTGTTGGCTACTTAGCTAACCAAAATAAATAATGAAGGAAACAAATCTAATCAAGGGAATCGGGATAACTTTTTTAACACTAGATTTGAGAATAGGCCCAATTTAGACAGAATTACTATGACCAACCTCAAGTTAGGATGAATTATAGTCCACCTCATCAATTTAGACAAAATTACTCTTCCCAGCCTCAATTTAGGCCTAATAATAATCAACAAACTCAGTTTAGACCTAATTATGGTCAGCAGCAGCAATTCAGACAATGGCAACCCAGAGAAGATCACAACTTGAATAGGAATTTTGCACCCAGACCCAATAACCAAATTAATCACCACCAACAATATTCAAATTTACCACCTAGACCCTGTCGAAAATGTTCTAACTTTGGCATAAGTAATGCTTACCATTGGGAACAGACTTGCTCTAGTATTAATGAGAGGTTTGAAAAGATGTCAGCTTCAGAAAAAAGACACCAATATGAAGAACCTGAATTTGAAAGGGATCAGGAGCCAGAATGACAATTATTGACATTGAAGGGAAAAATTATCAGAAATCATGGGGTCGATAAAAGAAAAGGACTATATAAGAATGAAAAACAAAATTTCTTAAATTGTGTGATTGACACTGCTTCAACCATTAGTCTGATATCACAAAAACTAATTAATCAATGTAAACTGAAATGTTATTCAAGCTCTCCAATTAAGGTCAGGCAAGCTGAGGGTGAGATCTTAATTACAACTAAATGTGTATTGATTTTGAAAATAGGGAAAATAACTAGAAATATTTCTGTATATGTTTTGGACAATGACTTGCCTTATCTTATTTTGTGACTTCCTGAATGTAAAAAATTTAAAGTAGTAATTGACTGTAACCAATTTTGTGTGTATCAAAATAGAATTTCTTTGAAATTAGTTAATATTTGTGATAGAAGTAAAATTTCATTACATCTACAAAATAAATGTGATAATAAGCATGTGTATAATAATAGTAATAATCATGAAATTGAAAATTCTGATGTGTTTAATCCTTATGAAGAGAGCTCACAGAAAGAAAATGATATTTTCTGTATTGATTATGATGTAGGTGAAAACCTTAATGAACATTCTGATGAAATAAAAGCAGAAAATACCCCAAATTATGAAAATGTTGACATTAATGGTCAAATCAAAAATTTAAATGTTGATAGGAAATTAAAAAATTTAGTGCACAAAAATAATAAACTGTTTTCAACTAATAAATATGACATAGGCAAAGTAAGAATGGAACCCCAAATAATAATCCTAAATTCTGATTTACCAGAGTCTGAGGGCATACAGGACTTCGCCAATTGAGGAAAAAGAGATCAGGACCCAAATTAAAAATTTGTTAGAAGCAGGAATCATAAAAGAATCCCATAGTTCATATTCAAGTCCTGTAACTTTGGCAAAAAAGCGAGATGAAGGAAAAACTAGACTTTGTATTGATTTCAGAAAACTAAATTTAATTGCTAAGACAGATGCAGAACCCTTACCCAGAATTGACGATATTCTGGACAAATTAAGCAAAGCTAAGTACTTTTCAACTTTGGACCTTACCTCAGGGTATTGGCATGTACCCGTCCACCCAAAAGATACTGAGAAATTGGCATTTGCCACTACTTTTGGCTTATATGAGTGGCTAAGACTTCCATTTGGCTTAAAGAATGCCCCTGCAATATTTAATAGGACTATTAGGAGAATTTTAGATAAATATAAAGTTAACTTTACATGCCACTATTTCGATGATATTATAATTTTTTCAGACTCCAAAGAACAACACCTTGAACACTTAGATCAACTGTTTAACATTTTCAAAAAAGAGAATATCAAGTTAAAATTAGCTAAATGTACTTTTCTGCAGCAACAAATTAATTTTCTTGGATATAATGTAACAAATGGGAGAATTGCCCCAGACAACATTAACATTGAAAAGATAAAATGTTTGAAACCACCAGCTAATGTAAAAGAACTCCAAAGGTTCTTGGGCACAATAAATGTGTATAATAAATTTATTCCAAAATATGCAAAAGTAAGACATCCATTAAATACATTATCGAAAAAGGGAGTAAAATGGGGATGGTCAGACAAGTGCCAAGAAGCTTTTGAGGATCTTAAGAATTTATTGATTTGTAAACCAATATTGCATTTATATGATGTAACAAAAGATTGCCACTTATTTGTGGACGCGAGTTAACACCAAATTGGAGCTGTTCTAAAGCAGCCAGGTGAAGATGTGGTATTACATCCCATAGCATATCATTCACGTGTTTTGAAACCTTATGAAGTAAATTACTCAATCACAGAACTTGAGTGTCTTGCCATAGTTGACAGTCTTGACCGATTTTACCACTACCTCCATGGTAGGAAATTTACGATTCCCACTGACCATGCAGCCTTGGTCTGGTTGAGGAACATTAAAAATCTTAGAGGAAGGCTTTTTCGTTGGTCACTAAAATTAAGTATGTTCGACTATGAAATAAAATATCAGCGCGGAACTGCAAACATTGAGGCCGACATACTTTCCAGAAACCCTATTTCAGAACCTAGTCAACAAATAAATCATCTAATCGAATTGCAAAAGATTATGGATTTTCAAAATAAAGACAATATACAGGGAATTAAATATAAATAACTAAATGATGTAATTTACGTGAGAAAGAAGGGTTTTTTAAAAATAGTAGTACCATTTTCATTGAGATTAGAAATTTTAAAAAGAGCCCATGAGGACTTTGGACATCCTGGAATAAATAAAACAATGCAATTGCTTACACCCCAGTATTATTGGCCCAAAATCACTGAGGACATTAGTAATTATGTTAAATATTGCCATACTTGTCAATTAAACAAAAAGAAAAGACAGAAAAGGTTTGGATTGCTGCAAGAAGTACCTCCGACAGACCAACCTTTCGAATGCTTAAGCTTGGACACAGTAGGGGGATTTAATTACTATAATTCCACAAAGAAATACTTACATTTGATAATTGACCATGCAACGCGTTATATTTGGGCTTTTCCATCAAAAAGCGTAACTACTGAAACTTAAACAAATTGCTTAAAACAAATATTCCAAATTCAAACACCAAAAAAATTGCTAACTGACAGAAACGCAGCTTTTACATGTTCAAAGTTTAAAGGTTTTTAGAGCATAACAATGTGAAACAATTATTGACGACGGCTCACCATCCACAAACCAACAGCAAAGTAGAGAGAGTAAATCAAACAATAATTACTAGATTAAGGTGCAAAGTACATAACTCAACAAGTAAAACTCCTTGGACAACCCTGTTAAATGAAGTAATTAATGAATACAATCATACGCCTCATTCAGTTACCCAAATGACCCCAGCTTACCTACTTTTTGGAATATTACCTTACGAACCTCATGTTAAAAAACAAGACTTTTACCCTCAGGTGGATGAGGCGAGAAAATTAGTTAAAGAAAGGACAATTAATTACCATAATAGGAATAAAGTTAAGTATGACGCACGTTTCGTAGAATCTAAATTTAATGTTGGAGACTTAGTATTATTAGAATAATTCCAATACCCTAACACGGGAAAGTTAAACTCCCCCTATTCTGGACCTTACACTATTTTAAGACAAATGTCAAAAGTTAACTATGAAATTGATAAACCAAGCTTTCACACCAAACAAAATTCTGAAATTGTCCATGCTTGCAAATTAAGATACTATAATACACCAGAGAAATTAAAACTACACCACGAATAATGACAAACAATAGATCCATTTTTTCTTTTCTGTTTGATGCTTAACATCATTATATATATATTTTTTAATTGATATAATTAATTATGTGTTGTTCTACTAAAGATAAAACTGTTGAAAAAAAACTGTCTAACTTAAACTTCCTTCTTAAGATTACTATTATATGTGAATTTTTTTTTGGATCTGAAATCAAACCCTGACTATGACATTTCTACTTCTTTTATCTTTCAGTAAATTTTCTCTCCCTTGAATAATCCTTCTTATCACCCCCTCTACAAGCGCGTTGGATGTCATCCCAGCTGTTTAAGATCTTTTCTAATTTTTTATGTTATTTTTTTTAAATTCACCAATTCAGACACTTAACGTGCTGAAAATCATATGCTTGAGTAATGACTAAAACAGGCCTTGGGATGGCCACTCCTTTGTCCTCCCATTTCTACATTACACTCCCACAGGTATAACATTTGCACATTTTTCCTTTTTCTATGCACTATGGAAGATGTTGTTTTTCTGGCTGTCATATCCTGTCGGGGGAATAACGGTTGGTCCACTGTACGGCCATTCTTTCCTCCTTATTAGTCACCGTACAATAGGGAGAAAGGAAACCCACTTGTTACACAAACATAAACACAACATCAAAACTACTTAGAGGTAAGACTAAGAAAGGGTTTGAAACTAAGAGTTTGGTTGACACACATACAAACAGGTACCTAAAACAAAGAAAAGAGAGCTCCACCCATCTATAAGTATATACAAATGACTAGAATGAATACATTGAATATTAAGTGAAAAAATTTTGAAAACAAGTAAAATAGATTAGAAGAAAAGTGAATAGAAAAAATATTGAATAGAATTTATAAATAAATAAATATTGTTGTAATAAAAATGAGTATAGGGAATAGTGAAATGAGAATAATAAGAAATATAAAGATATGAAACTAGACATAATGAATAAGGATTTGATATTGAAAATGGTGAAATGATTGAGTTTTTTCTTATAGTATAATAAATGTTCTGTAATTTTTATGTACAATTTATATATTAGAAATGTGATTTTTATTAAAACTTGTGATTTTTATTATTCAATGTCATACAAAATATTGTTTTGTTAAAAGTGAAAATTTTAAGTAATTACATTTAAAAAAGGACACAGCAATTATAAGAGACTGTGATAAAATACTCCTTGGGGAGGTTGATAAACCTGAAGCAATATTTCTCTTCTGTAACCTACTGTCCAAAATGATGAAACTTTCTTTAATAAAAATGGACAGACGAACAATGTACGGAAAGGTTATGATGGTCAGAAATTCCTGTCATTTTTTGGGAGGGGACTCACTCCATGGTAGTGAAGTTTACAGAGGAATGTCAAACAGGTTACATTTTGAACTATGTCAAGTTCAACTTCAAATACTTAATTTTTTTTGTTTTGTTTACTATTCTTACTGCTCAATTTTATTATCTGTATGAATCGACTCGAGGTTAAATTGAAATTTCAGTGTATATTTGAAGTGAATTTTTGGTAATTTTGAAAATTTAAAAAAAGGTTTCATTTGTTATCTTCTGAGATTTTGTTGTGTGGGGAGGGGCCGCCCTGTTCAACATTGTTTTCAGTTGATGATAATTACATTTTTAAATCTATTTTTTTTTTCAAAGCAATAATATAAGAAGAAATTTACATAATTTACAGTTTTCTATAATTGATCATTAATTATTATAATTTTTATTTATTTTTGCTTTTATTGTGTTCATAAATTAGTAAATCCTTAGGGTATTCAATATTGAAATGTGCAATGTCTTGTCATGTGATCATCATACTAAATTAACTTAACACATATGTTCCTTTTCAATTTTTTTTTCCAAATTTGTGGTCTACGCCCATTTTCCTCATTCAGCTGGGTGAGTCTGCCCTCCAATGCAGGCATTGTTGGTCACCCTCTTCTCGGACGGGGGGGGGGGGGATTCTATAACATTAAATACCCAATACCATTTTAAATTCTAAATTTCCTTGGGCGTACGAGCTAATTTTCGCTTTTAATTCCTAAGTCCTAAAAGGCCTCCGGTGGAAAATATTAAATGGCTTCCTTTTTCAAACCTGCGTAGCGTTTGACGAGATTTCATATAGGCTCTGCGCAGATTACATAAAACCCCATGTGACTTGTCGACAACAACAAATCCCTAATCACTATCATGATCACATGACAATGTTTATATAAACCGTCTGATCAACAAAGCTGTACGCTTTCGGATTTTGTAACTGTCTTGGGAAGACGTATTCTCCGTCTAATAAAATGTAATGCCGTAACTTGCCGCGTCGTTTATTCGAGCCACGACTACTCATCATCCTTTGTGATGTGCTGGACACCAGCAGTCTTCTCCTTGGCTGTTCCAGTACATTACACACACACACACACATATATATACACTGCTGGCCACTGTAAATGCAACACCCTGAAGGAAACATGCAAATAACATGAAATTTACAACATGCATTAGCAGAGGTGAGATATGCAAATGATTAGAATTTCAGCGCAGACGCACATCACGCGCGCCTGTGGCGCCACTTCAAAGCGCTATTTAAGGCTTGGAGATTTTGACGATTTCAAGTTCGGAAATTGTGTTTTTCTTGTGGTTTTTTCAAAAAAACGATCAATTATGCCTCGTCGAAACCAGCGATCATATTTTGATCAAGTATCCGAGTTCGACAGAGGAAGGATAGTGGCCTACCGAGATTGTGGATTATCTTTCAGGGAAATCGGTAGTCGTGTTGGACGAAACCAAACAACTGTAATGCGGATATGTGATCGTTGGATGCAAGAGGGTACGACGGACCGGCGTGTTCGATCGCATCCACCTCAGCGCACCACTTCACGTGATGACAGGCAAATTGTGCGCATGGCAGTGACGGATCGCTTAGTCACATCACGAACCATAGCACAGCACATGCAGTCTGTAACGTATCATCCAGTGTCTGCGCGTACCATTCGACGCCGTTTACAACAGAGTGGTCTGTCCGCAAGACGTCCATTACTTTGTCTACCCTTGACGCAGAACCACAGACGTCTCCGCCGCCAATGGTGCGATGACAGAAGGATGTGGACGGCAGAATGGAATGAAATTGTCTTTACTGACGAGTCACGCTTCTGTCTGCAACACCACGATGGTCGCATTCGAGTCTGGAGACACCGTGAAGAGAGGATGCTGAACAGCTGCGTTATGCACCGCCACACTGGTCCTGCACCGGGAATTATGGTATGGGGCGGTATTGGATATCACTCTCGCACACCTCTAGTACGCATTGCCGGTACTTTAAACAGCCAGCGCTACATCTCCGAGGTGTTGGAGCCAGTTGTCCTTCCTTACCTCCAGGGCTTGCCCATAGCCATATTTCAACAGGATAATGCGCGACCACACGTGGCAGGCATTGTCCAACGGTTCTTCGTCAATCGCCAGATTGAATTGTTTCCCTGGCCGCCTCGCTCTCCGGATCTTTCGCCGATAGAAAACATGTGGTCCATGGTTGCTCTACGATTGACCCAGATTCCATCCCCAGCTGCCACAGCAGATCAACTTTGGCAACGTGTGGAAGCTGCTTGGTCTGCTGTACCCCAAGAACTCATCCAAAGTCTCTTTGAATCAATGTCGAGGCGTGTGGCAGTGGTGATCTCCAACAATGGCGGCTACTCTGACTACTGATTTTGGCAGGAACCACACTTCACAGAAGTCTATAAATTTAATCATTTGATACTTGGTCAACATGTTATCTACAAAATAAATTTTGTTGTGATATCTCTTGTCTTTCTTGGTGTTGCAATTTGGGTGGCCAGCAGTGTATATATGTGTGTGTGTGTGTGTGTGTGTGTGTGTGAATGGTGGGGAAGAATTTTGTAACGCAATTCTAACAGCATTGCTGCCGCAATCTCAGATGAATAAGACTAAGAATTGTCTTGGTGGAAAAGACCCTCTTTGTCTTAATTTCACAATTTAATTGATCAATTAAAGATACATAGTACTCAGTGAATTTTTTTTTTACCCTTTTCCAGTAATTACCTCAGTTATTAGCAAACGTGACACCCACCTTGCCGATAACTTTCTCATATCTAAATTCAAGAAAATATTATGTAACGCTCTGATGAAACATCAACAAGCTCAGAAATCTTACGCATCTTTTATTACCATACCGCTGATTTCCCCCCGTAAAACCTCGCGTAGTAACATCGATAGGGCGAGCAGTATATTCAGCGTTTCTAGTGCTACTCTGTTCATCACGAAAATCAGCAGATCACCTGTAAACCATTGTAAGGGCAGGTCCAAACTCACTATATTATTCAAGCCTGGATATAGTTTGTTGCCCTTTTGCCTCTTTAAAATGTTTTATTAATATGCAGAACTCGTTCTTGTACATTGTGTAAGCAGTAACAAGAACTGATGGACTAAAATATGGCTATCAATCACAGACTAGGCGTCGAATGTTAACAATTTTACATGCTTGATTTTGAAGCATGCTAAATGTGGAAGCGAGAACAACTTCAGTGCAGTGGCGCCATCTCTCGGATTTTCTCAGACTTTTCAAACAATCCTCGTATAATGACAAAATGTTGTCACACGCTTGACAGGGCTTATATATTGAAAGCAACTATGCGTATAAAATATCTAAATTTGCAATTATATACACAGCGGCACGTTTGTTGTACTTGTTTGGTTTATTATTATTATTATTATAATACTATTGATTACCTTTGCTACAGATGTTGGGTTGTCCAGGAATTAAAACTTCTGTGAGGAACTGAACCACATATTGAGTAAAAGATATTAATAAATAATAAATAAAACACTATCCATAGGTATGAGGCATTTAACTGCCCTTTTTTGGCTGAGTAATGTAACTAAAATTACTATCATTTACACGCTTTTATTTTGTTCATCCATATTACGTTATGTATCATCAGTCACAAAAATGTTTATGCAAATATAGTGATGTGTTCTTTGAATTTTCCTAACGATTAAATAACTAAAAGATTAACGATCTTCCCTGATGATTCATAAAACCTTTAATGAGGCAGACAAATATGACTTTATTACCATAAATTTGGAGAGAGATAAAAAAAATCCTATAAAACAGAATGCCACAGAAGTGAACTTTGATACTATAGTCCCGAAAGCTTTCTGCATTAATTTATGACTAGAAAATCTATTTTTTTTATAATCAGGAGTGAAAAAAATAAGAGCAAAACGTTCAGAGAGCAAATGTTATTAAAGAGACTGATAAACAACAAAACGGTGTGTTTATTCACAAATATTGACTGTACAAACAAAACCAAACTTACAGACTACAATTGATCAGGCATTTCCACCATGGAAACATTAAATAACAAATGTATAAGAACCTTCCATTCAATAAAATCTACAGTAAATGCATAAGTGACGAATGTCACGGGGATATAATACACTTCAATTTGGCTCACTTAACTCGGCTTCCAGAACTGATTCTTTTCCACCGAAGCATCGAGGCACTTTCATACTGTACAAGTAACCCGCTGAGATTAATAATTATTAAAGAAATTTTGTTATGTTAAGAGTAGAGTATTAATATTGGTAAAAACTCTTTGGATAAAGTTACTTTGAGCTGAAGTCAATAAAATACAATGTTAATCAATAAACAGACATCGGGTGGGTAAAACGAAGAAAATATTTCAAAGGACACTGCAAGGTAGAAAATCTGCCACTCCCAGAAATATATTTTCGGATTATATGCACTAACCCACTGTTAGTTCCATTAAAAACTGTTAGAGATATATCAGTTGGTCCCAAACCGCTTTATAGGAATCAAATGGAGAATGTCAAGGAGCAAGATATGGACGAATATTAGCGAGTTCCAGTATAAACAATTGTAACTCATAGAATGAATGGGGAGAATAAATGACTCCTTTCTGTACAAGAAGTACAAAGTTGCTTCAGATTACTGTACATGGCTGGAATTACGTAGACTTAGATGTGCCATTTAAGTTTGGATTATACATCTCCTCAATTGAGTTCTGATAGAACTGTTCAATAAATTTTCTTCTAATTTTGAACGCTGCCGTGACAAGACCAGACTCTGGCTGCCATTCTTCTGAACAGAGTTTCACTTTTGTTGGAATTTCAGTCCTCATCAATTTACCTAAAATTAAAAAAAAAAGTTTAAATGAACTAACTGGACTAGAATGAGCTTGCATTCACACATTTTATTGTATTATAAATACTGAACAAATGATAGAAATCTTTAACACATGAGATAAGTTATTCTTAAGATGATTGATGTCAAGTGTTCAGTTTATATTCACACTAGGCACAAATAGCAACATAATTCTGAAGAACGAGACACATTTTTATGCATGAAAAAAATTATTAAATGAAAGGGGTATAATTATAATAAAACAATTGATAATTTCAAATGTTTACTCTGAATTGCGACAAAACTAACAACAGTGTTGCAGGTGAGTACGTAAAACTTATTAATGTTATTGATCATTTATGTTGCTAAGTAGCTGTAATCTAATGTTTACATTACATTTCTACTGGGGCAAAATAAACGTTTATATAGATTTTACAAGACTTAAAAACAAACTAATTAAACATTGCAAAAAAAGCATCTCTTATTGTATATAGCATCCATGTGATTACGCTGGATATGCAAATTCTGCAATTCATTAGACCTCTTACGAAGGTATGTATCATATACAATTATATTAAAAATTAATACGTTTATTTTAGCATAGTTCGTTAGGTCTCCACTGGCCATCGCCAACTGAAGGAGGCATTGAATACAGAAAGTGAATCCTACTACATGTTCAAGTCATATTTGTTATCACTCATTTTGCTTGCACGCACATAGAGGTTTCTAAGCACAAAATGAGACGATAACACATGTTGAAACCACTTTTGCATAACATGCAAGATTTTGTGTTAGGAATAAATCATTATAGCATAAAACAATAACTCACTTTTTTGACCATGCTCCATAACTGCTTTCGTAACAGCAGAAACAATAGTATTATCGCGGCACAGCTCTGATACAGGCAGGTCTTGTTTGTCCATACTTGAAGCAAGAGTTTTAAGCTGTTGCACATTCGGCACAACCAGTGCTACCAAATAATCATGCAATCCATTGCCAACAACACAGATATTGTCCACAATTGGGCATGTCTTCAGTTCTGCTTCTACTTTGCCAAGTGAAATATATTCACCATACTGAAGTTTCACTAAGTCCTTTTTACGATCTGCAGAAAAAAAAATTATTTTAAAACAAATCCATAGTAACTTCATCCATAAGAAACTTCAGTTGTGTATTATTTAACTTGACGATGAAATGAAACAGAGGCTATTTAATGTTCAAATAAAATTTGGAAGTTTCGTAATATTTCTGAACTTTATCATTAAGTAACGTAATATTTCAGCAGTACAGTTTCTTAAAATTCAGTAAAAATAAAAGGATGGCAACTAGTTTTGAATTAGTTAATAGTTCAGTAAAAAGACGGCTTTTAACCTACAATCAACTAAAAAGGTACGGCTACGATTGTTTCGATTAAGCGTTAAGTAAAAGTTCATCAGAACACATAGGTTCTTAAATTCCGCAATAAACAAAATCAGATGATGAACTAGTAATTGAAGTTATTTACAATAAAAATAAAAGGATGGCAACTATTAAGAAACTATTTTCCTGTTTTGAGTTTTCAACAAGTTTCGACAAGCTCTAATAGCGACTTTTTCAAGAAAAACCCAAATACATGGTGTATTACTTACCAATGATTTTAAATGTTCCGTTTGGATGGAGTTCACCTATGTCACCAGTATAAAACCATCTTACACCATCCTCTTCAGTGAAACATTCTTTTGTTAGTGTTTCGTTTTTGAAATAGCCTTGAGTAACACAATCACCCCCTATGACAATTTCCCCTCGGGGATATGGCTTATCTGTGGCATGATAGTTTCCTAGAATAATGAAAAGAATAGAAAAGGATTTGATGAAACCATTTGAACACATTTTAAAAATATTTTTACATATCTTCACTAACAGTGTAGTATGTAAAAATTACTTAGTTCGCCTAACCTGAGATAACAAGGGTATCAGTCTAAGACACTATTCTTTAATTTTCTTCCCGCAATCTTTCCTCATTTGCTTGTTTTAGTAAAACCTTCATGTAGTCACACTCATATTTTCCACAGTTTACTATCCAGGTTACAACGCATCTCTACTGTTTCTCTAAAATTTATAGTCTATGGCATCTGTTGTTGATGAACGTGGCCATACCAAACTAGCATTTTAAGAGCTTTTCTACAGACCATTTTTAACTGGCTTTTAAGTGCAGATACACTCACAAAAATATAAATATTGATTCCCTGTTTAATAACAACATTTTAGCCAAAAAACTTGGAAAATTGATTTTGAGAAGATAAAAAACTTAGGTCTGCCTCCATAATATTATACCCCTCTGGAAAATTGAGCTGTTATATGGCAAGTCTATTAACTATATTTTGCAACATTTTTAATAATGATCAATATTCCAATAAATAGTATACATATTTTTACAGTTACTCTTTTTCGTTCATTCGACATAAAACGAAATATTTGCTTACTGTATACTTCAAAGTGTCCTAGTGAAACAACATAATCAAGAAAAAAATTGCCCAAACTCACGCAGGCTGATCAATATCTTGAATACAATTAATGATATAAAATTGGCTGTATAATTAACGTGCAGAGTCATTTTCTCTAAAAACTTAATAGAAGATACTAAATTTATATCTATGTTGAGATTTTAGAAATGTTTAAAAACAAAATACTAGGGTACGTAAGGAATTCCTCTTCTATGAAACATTGAATAAGCAAGATGTTAAATATTATATTATTATACTATCTGTGTGGCAACAAATATAGTTATGCTTCCGAGTAAACGATCCTTTAGGGCAAATCTTTTCTGGCTGTCAACAAAGGAACTTACTTTTGAGACCTGCTTTATGAGTTTGTCTTTATTCTAAAAACATTTAAATTTTTCATTGAAATCTGCTATAGTCCATCAGTATAATCCAGTGAAATGTATGTAACAACTATTTAATTCTAACAAAACTTAACTTCTTACAAGGAGATAATCCCTTTGTTATTTCAACAAACGACAACTCAGTGTTATAGTCGAAATAACTCGTGACAAACTTGGCAGACTGTACGTAAGTGACAACTAGTCTGACCTACTAGCAATACAGGGAAAATAGGTTTGCAAGGTAGGAAATGAGAAAGAAATATCGTTATCACCACTGTATCACGATTTTTTTCCTCCGTTTTTCTATGTTATAAATAGTTTCTAACAGTGCAGAAACTAAATTGACGTTTTGAGTCTCTTGATATTGCAAGCTCTCCCTTGTCCATGGAAAACCGAAACCTAATGAATTAGCTTGAGTGAAGAGTGGTTGAATCTTAACACACAAAATACAACTCTGGAAGTGTCATTACTTATGTTAGAGAAAATGTTTCGAGTAGTGAAAAACTGCTCTTAACTTTCATGACACATTTTTATGTAATTCATTAATTTGAAAGGGTTTTCTTTCATTAAATTTATAACAACATATATTGTAAGTGGCGTATATTGTATAACAACAGGTAAGTATTTTCGAGAAATATCCTACCTTTTGAAATAATATGTCAAAAGTCTAAGAAGGATTTTAATGCATAAATTAGATGCCTCGGAGACTCAAGAAAGAATTTATTATATATAAATTCAAACAATCGAAGAAATATTAACTATGTAAACAATAACCTTAATGAAATCATATCAAAATACATACCTTCAGGCCAGTCGACTAGCCGAATGTAACAGTTGCTTAAAGGAGCTCCAACTCTCCCTGTAGAGTAGTCATTTACTGAAAAAAAATAGTGGTTTATCAGATACTAGAGAACATCAAAAACTTATGTTTATAAATTTATTAAAAACCAGTTTAAATATTTGATAGTATCCTCAATAGGCGAAAATAGAAATAGTTGTTTACCAAAGTTCAAACAAAAAAAAAAAAAAAGAAATGAAAGGTATTTTTATCACACACTTTTGTTTCATTTAAACATTTTCATTAGCTCAACAGTCCGAAGTTGGACCTGATTTCTCAAGGAGTTTGTCCCATATCAAGTTTCCCAATCTTAACTTGTTTACTTTATGACTGAATACCAATTTGGTTTAGGAAAAAAAGCAGTACTTTTCCTCTCATTTGGAATTCCAAACGCATAAACAGCCTGTCTCATTCTTTGTGTCATCCTGAAATTCTTAACAAATGACTTTATAAAAGTGGAATAGCTCTCCACTGGATCTTCTGTGTTATAATTAATTTGGTTGTCAACAAAGATGCTCATCAATATCTTTCTCTCGAAAATTTCCAAAAGCATCTACTTAACTCTAGGCATCCGATATATAGACAGGGACTTCGAGTCATAACAAATCAATGTTGCACAAAAATTTTTAGTAGCCGTTTTAATTATGTCTGAGTTCAAGTATTTATGTAGTCTATAAAACAGTTAACAGAGATGTGTCTTCTATGGTTGCAGATCGCAAGCCCTTGTTGAAATTATTGTCAAAACCCAAAAAATCAAAACTCTCGATTCTTTCAAATCTGTTTTGCCTAATTTCTATAATGTTTAAGAATCTCTTTTTTCTATAATTTATTTAATCTTAACTTAGTTAATAATCAAATACGTTATTTTTACTTCCTCTATCCAAGCCATGAAAACCTGGTTTGTAGCCTCTCGAGTTTTTTCGTTGAAGTCAATGTCATCTGCGTATGACAAAACGTGCAGAAGTCTAATATATTTCATCTCGTATATTAACTGCTCAGTTTCTTACCACCTTTTCCAATGCAGTGCCAAACCAGGAGCCAAGAAAATTTCCACTTGTTGAAGTAGACCAACAAAATAACCCAAAGATTTCTAAACGAAAATTTTCATCTAGAAACCGTTTGGATATTGTTCCACCTTAAATTGGGTAATTAAGCATGTTTATATGTCACGTTGATAGCTCAAATAAATGGATTCAACGGCAGCGGACTGTAGATACTATTTCACAACTCAGATCCTCGAAGGGTGCTCTAATGCCCATTTCAGGATGAGTAGTGGTAACTACAGTACATGGGCCGGGTCCTCCACTGTAGGACTAATTAATGCCCATTTCGAGGTACAGCCTTCTTTTGACTCTGCCCGGCACGTGCGGAAAGCGGAGCTTGCTTGACATCCCGCAACTCAACTATTCGTGCCAGATGGCGCACTCGATATGTCGTCTAGATGGCATTTTAACATAGCGCCGGGCCTTGGAATGTATGCAGTACATTCAAGTAATTGCATTGAGTTACTTAAACAACAGCAAAAGCTCTTGGTTACAATAAATGAGTTGCTCAAAGATATATTACAACACTAAAATTAATAAAAGTATATTAAAAAAATTATTTATCTACAGCGAATATACATAGCTTCGAAATTGGTCCAGAACAATATGCTTTTTACACGGTGTAACAAGGTTTTAATACTACCTCATTTTACTACCAGTCCATTGTATGAAATTAAAATTTGTAACAATGTTGCTTCGATTAACGGAGAGAAAGAATTAAGTAACATTACTTACAGGCCATTATAGTAGCACTAGCAGCTGTCTCTGTCATTCCATAAGCTTGAAGCATTTTTACATCAAGACATGCCCTGACGAAATCGTGGGTGTCAGGCGATAGTGGTGCTCCTCCGCAGGCCATGACTCTGACGTTACCCCCTACGAGGTCTTTAATTCGTTTAAAAAGCAGTCTACAAAGAAAGTTATTTTTAATCCTACTTAATGCAAAAATACTAAAAATTATTTCAATTAATAATCATCTTAATTCTGAATAGCAAAAGATAAATACTAATGCAGAGGGCACAACTCTTGAAGAAGTTAATCTGGGATTGACTAATATTTAACTTTAAAGTAATTCCAAAGAAGGAGAGTTGTTAAAGTAAGGAAACTTATGTAAGAATCTGGCAGCATGTCACAAATTCGTCAGCGGAGAAACGTTTTTCTAGCCATCCTCAAGTTCATTTTTCTGACCTCTTAATCAGCATTCATTTTTGTAACAATACGCGTTGCCACCGTGTTAAGAAAAATCAGACAAAATTAAATAACAGTAAGTCAAATTTGGAGACACTTAAAAGAATCTCAGGCATGTTCAAAAACCTGAAGAAAATGCGGTTTTTGTAAACTTAAAATGCTTCAGAAAGACCAGGAAAGGGTGGATGATAAACCTAATGCGTCTCGTTCCCAAAAGATTGGAAATTTACTTTGATGGCGGCATGATTTGTTTTGGCAGGCCAATGATATCTAAAGAGTTCCATTTAAATAGATGCTCTGCAGCAAAATCCTACACGTTTGAGCATGAGAAAAACCTGAGCTAAACTCATTTTTTAAAACCAAAAAGCTCGTCGACATAAAACATGTTTTGATAGAACAATTTTGTTCATATCTACCAACATGGAAAAGAACACGACTTTCTTGACCTGTTAAAATGGTTGATTAGAGTTCAGCTTTCAAATACGACCACTACATATAAAGCTTAAAGGTTATAATTTTGAATCTTTGATGTTCAAATGGTCGAACACTAAAAAGGGCATCATAGAAGTGACTTTCCGTACTGTTGGGAAAATTAGTAAATTCTTCGGTAAACACATTGAGTCAAAAGGGTTAAACTATAAGCACGATTGAACTTTTTGAATGAATAAAATAAACACAAAATAGTAATTTCTTAATTCACATAGTATAATATCAATGACAGTAAAAAATCATGATTATTCACTTTAAATTTTATGTGATTAAATTCTATCTAAATTCTTCAAATACTCATTTAATAAACAATACATTCAAACTCATACGTCAATGTAAAAAAAAGAATTATTTCAGCATTCATATAAATTTTAAATATCAATACTATGCGTGTAACTAGTTACTAGGGTTTAATTAAAAAATGAGATACTATCTCATTTGAGATACTATCACACCCTTTTTGTTTCCTATCATAACATTTGCATTATCACACGAAAACGCCATACAATTCTCCCAAGGTATGCTGAAAGTATGAAACTCAATCAATAATTCAGCAATATTTTTTCTAGTGCATTCTGCATTTAAAATTGGCAATGAAAGCAAATTTCAATTTATCTGTTGTGCTTCTTCGTCAAAATAAGTTACAACTAGAGGATACATTTGAGTATCGGCATCGTTACTTCCGTCAGTGGAAATCGAAAATGGATTTTTTTTTTCAATGAGTCACAAATTAATTTTGTGGATTCACTTTCTATTTATTTTACTAAATATCCAGATTTAGTTCTTCCGCATGCATATTTCTTTACTTCGGGTGAATTGGGAAACATAGCCATTAATAATTTCGATACAGGGTCCGCAGCAGCTAAAGGAATATTGTGTTCCAATATAAATCCGGTAAATAAAAGTTCCGCTTTTATCGTTTGATTATCAGACTTCGATGTCATAAATGAAGATATTTTTGAGCTAGATAGTGCTTGATTGAATGCTGATGCATGCTTAGAAGATTTACCATGCTGCACAGTATCACTTCTTCCACCATGGGAAATTGCTATGTCGCAGTTGCATACAGTGCAAAGAGCGTACAAAGATCCTTTGGTTGATCTCGTAATAATATTAAATTCTTCAGAAAACTTAGGGATATAAGTCTGGATCATTCTCATTTTAAACATATTTAGTGTAGCGTGGAGTAAAGTTCTGACCGAACCGAACGTTGCTTCACTTTTGTAAAGGCGCATCTACACACAAGCGAATCAGCTCCCCTCATCGCCTCTTGACACATTTTTGGTGTCTATTAGTCCCCCCCCCCCAACGTGGGGGAAGTATTTCGTCGCTTTGATCATTCTTCTTAAAACCGCTCTACGGGGCGGTCGGAGTACGAATGATCAAAGGCACGAGGGACGCCATAAAACCTCCTCTCGGTGACGGGACCAATAAATCACTGCTTTCCCCTACACTTCGCTCTCTGTTTCGCGAATGTGTGCTCGCAGTGTAAAGCATTTAAAAATTCCTGAAGCCGACCAATCAAAACACTCCATTTTCTCCGTAAGAGGAGAAAGAGGAGAAAATATGAATCTCCAAAACACGATGTAAGGGGGGGGGGAAAGCGATGGCGCTGCGGAAGTAAAAATACCGGACATTATAGCTTGAAAACTTATTTTCGTAACAAAACTTAAAAAACGGAACGAATACGTTTTTTACAGAACATTTGGCACGTATGAGATAGTCTTACTATTTTAATTTCAACTAAAGATTACTGTATAAACATTTATTTTTTTTAGATGTAAATTTTACCTGTTCAATATTGGTGTATTGAAACCTCTTTTGAACCAACTGAGTTTATACTGCACAGCAAATTTGAAAAACTCTCTCCCTAAAGGACCTTTATGGTTGACTAATTCATTGACACTCTTTCGAATTCGGTCCAGCATTAACTGAAAAGCACAATGAACACGTATAAATATTATTTACTGAAAAGAAAAAACGTAATCATGGAAACAGTCATACCATTTTTTAAATAAATTTATTACAGTTGTTTCAACATAACAAATGTCTGTCACTTTAAACAATCTGTGTCTATTCAAAAATGTTTTGAAGATTTTAAATCTTTCCTTCCCTCCGTGACCAAGGATTGATGCGTATATAAGAAAAATATATTCGTTGAATATTATATTTCTCTCTATGCAATAGCATTTAGGTGAATACAAGAAAGGATTATTGAACCATGCTTTAAAATAAACTTCCCTTCAAATACAGGTGTTTGAAACTTTTTTCCGATGAAATTAAAAAGTCATTAAAGAAAACATCTTTGAAGAGGGTTGTTTAGCAGAAGATCGTTTTGTCGCAAAAACCCAACTAGAGGATTCATTTTTATGCTTAAAAGAGGTATTTGATCATTTAATACTAATTAAGGTCACGTTTAATTATGTGAATTCTTCCTTTTATAAGCACATGAAGTATTCTAAATTACCTTCCCGAAAAAATCAGTAAATTTATACTTTTAAACATCTGACAGATATTTTGTACTCCCTCTATCCGAAAATATGGCGCTCATTGCAAAATTATTTTTGTCCGAATTTATGTTATACATTTACAAGTAATTGTAATTTCAGTTCGTAGTACCTCACCTAATACTTTAGTGAGGGGCGGTTAGGTGAAGGGGAAATTACTTAGCCATATCGGAGGCATGTTTCCCACACATCACGAAGATGCAATGCTTTTCGGCACCAGAGATGTACCGTTTTGACTAAATTATGGAGTGTGTAGTGAATTGGAATATTTTGAAGGAAATTTGAAATTTTAGCTCTAAGACTGAAAAGACTCGCAAAATTAATATGTCGGTCTCATTTAAAATTTTCAAAAGATGATTCAAAGGAACTTTTACTTTACCCAAATTTTCAGAATAATCCTTGCATTTTCTCCAGCATTTATTTTTCCTTTTTGAAGAAATATCTTCAAAGATTTTACCTCCGCTGAACTGTTTTTGAGCCACTGCCAAATTCTAGCCACAGTCAAACGATTAACTCCGAAATCAGCTGCAACCTTATTAATAATAGCACCGTCTTCCAGCTTTTGGGCTTTCTTCACTTGAAAGAACTTTTGCAATACACAATTACGTTCACTATTAGTTAAATGCTTCGATTTAGTATTCTTTTGCGATCTACTTTCACCAAAATCCCCCATTTCTCAAACACAGCGGGTGTTACTTTAATAAGAATTTTTTTTTTGTCTAAAATAAAGTTTTTTCCCTTTATCAAAAACAACTGTCTTCCTATTATGATCCGTTATTTTACGATCACTGTCTATTTAAAATATAGGTCACTGACTACTAAAATGTTTACATCAGCCGTTAATCTTTAACGTGTTTTAAAATGCAAACCACATTTTCAGACAGTGGGAGTATAATATACTCATTAGAATATTTTAATTAGCCTTATACTCTTGTTTGTACATGAAATTTGTCATATCACATTCAAATATGGAAATTTTAAAAATGTGTTATAGCTACATGCAAATTTAAAAATTATATATAAATAATTGTCATTTTTCTTGCCCATATAAAAAAGAGGATTTATCCACCCTACTCTAGGAGATAGGTACTTACGGGGACAGCACACATAATTGTAGGTTTCAACAAACTTGCATCACCTTTGCACCCAGGCATAATTGCTGTGGATTTATCTGTCATGGTGTGTGGAGATGAATATCCGACAGGAATTCCCATTACAAAGAAAAAACACTCTAGAAGTAAGAATTAAAAATTATCTATAACAAGGTATGAATAATAATAAAAAATGCTGTATAAAACCTTATTAAAACAATAATTACCTGATGCAATTTCAAATGCATGAGCCAAAGGTAAGTAACTTATGTAAACATCATTAGGCCTGAAATAAGCAAAAAAGAAATTGCTTTACAAATATGCAAAACATTCTCTTAAAATATTCTTTTATGCATTTCATTGTTTAATATAACCTGCTAAAAATAATATACCAGTTTTAAACACGTAAGATTATAGCAGATGAACTTAAGAAAATTATCAACATAGTATGATATAAAGTTATGCAATGAAAACATTTATGCAAACGTTTCGTAACAAATAATTGATCCAGATATCATTTAAGTTTGATCCTCTTTCAGCGAACCAATTTTCATACCACTTTAATAAAGAGAAGTCAATATGAAAAATATTATTTGTGAGAATTAGACAAATTATTCCACAATGTTACTAGCGTCTGAAAGAACAAATGGAAGTCACATTAAGTGAAAAACATTTAGACTTAATTTTTAGTTCTTAATATTACATGGATAAACATGACAATACTTTTAAATTTGTTTTGTTTTGAAGCTTAGAGGTTATATAATAAATTCAAACTATTCTCTTCTTATTGCAGGTTATAGGTTTGTTTGCTTTTCCACATAACTATTAAGATAACTTTTATAATTGATTCCTAATACTTTCAACTATTTTAATCTGTTGGATTAGCATTTAGTTTAAAACATTTGCAATATTTCAAATAGAACCAATTTTTTTTCTTGATTGTATATTTTTTCACAGAAACGCCAACATTAACATCTATAAAATACATAATACGTTTGAGTATTATGTATTTCCAAATATAAGATGATTAATATGCTTCAATACCGTCATTTTTTTAAAACTCTTTGGGATGTTTTCAAAACAAAGATAATGCTCTGATATACATACTCAAGAACAGGAATACAGTCAAGGAGGCCTGTAGTAGTAGTCACCATGTTTTTATGAGTAATCATAACCCCTTTCGGTATACCAGTAGATCCACTTGTGTACATTATGACAGCCAAATCACCGGGAGCAGGAGGATCGGGTTTGGTTACTATAAAAAATGTAAACAAAATTTTTAATAATTAAAGGTGACTTCTACAATAATCAAAATAATTTTCATAGAACACTTTATCACATCTCTTGAGAGTTCGAATATCATTTGGATTACAATCTAGAGCAGCCATACTCAACCTTTTTTTACAATGTTTTTATTAACTTGCTTTCTTGTTTGTGTGTGTGTGTTTGTCAAGTACAAATCTTGCAATCGATTTTTAACCAACTTCCCGACTAGCTAGACATTTGAAACTTTTAGAATAGCTCAGAACACGATGACAATGCATTTTTTAAATACTTTTAGCCATCTTTAAGCAGAATTAAATTCATTTTCAGTTATTTTCAATTAATTTCTTTTGTAGACTGGTGCAGCCATCTATTGGCCGGAACGGGAACAAAAAGTTACATGCAAGTTAACGTCCAATTAACTTCATTTTCTTTCAAGTTGATGGGATAATTCATCAAAAAAATTTTTTAAAAGTATTTATTAATACATAGAATTGTCAAGTTTATATGATTCAACAGAAAATTTAAAAACATGGTATATAAAAAGTTCTTTTTATCTTGTGATTATTATCTCTCGGACCCCATGTATATGTTTGTTACGTTCCGAGGGTCGCAACATAGTGCACTATACCTCATAATATAATATAAAATATAAAACTCACAACCTAAATGTATTCAAACGTTTATTTAAAAATGAGTGCGATTTATTTTTTTATGTTGACACGAACTTTTGACAAATCAGGTTTATACTTGCTACATGCTACTCTCAATAAGTCAACAAGGTAAGAATCAGTAAGCCGATATCAATATACGTTCTTCGCATATTTCATTTTGGAATAGGATTATTCACAAAGATACGTTGATGCGTACAACGTGAGCAGCAGAGGGCATATTTTTGTATTTTTTTAGGTATTAATTTCCAAAATTATGTTTACAAAACAGAAGTAATGAGTGTGGGGGTTTAGGACCGCATATAAAAGCCAGGTGGGTCGGATGCTGCCCGCAGGCCCCAGTTTGAGTACCTCTGGACTAGAGGGTACATCCAAAATTGGTTTAATAAGCGAACTATCCATTTTATTACAGTGCTCATGAATTCTCATTCTTAATTAAAAACAGTTTGGATGAATATGCTAATCACAGAAATTCCAGATTACCGAATACAAGAGAAGTTAAATAAAAATTAGGTTTTCAGCTTTACGTATATCAGTAGATGTTAGATATCATCAAGGCATTGGCGGAAACAAAAATCTCCCTATTCTGTACAATAAAATAAGCAGAACTCAGCGGCTGAAAATCCACTGTAAATATATGAAAAATTTCACTTTTTTCTCAGCATGTAATTTGCCCTTAAAGGTTTCTTAAAAACATTAGGTGTTTAGAAACAGTTTCTAGGAATTTAAAGCAATATTCAATATTAATTCAATGATAAGTAACTTAATTTGAAGAACATAATTACTAAGATGGTATTTCTGGAGAAAAACTACAATAATCCAAATTTTCTTTTATGTGGTTACTACCATTTCTTCTTAAATTTGACCAGTCACAAAGACAAAATAAAACATTGTCATTTCACATACGGACTCTTTATTTCTTGTTTTTTTTTTTAATTAAATAAAATCTCTTTTTTGGTCTAAAATTTGTCTTGCCAATGCAAATAAGGCTCAATATCTTCCGCTAGCAACTGCGAATTCGACCTTCTTTGGAATGAACAAGTGGCGTTGAAATATTATCATTTGTGCGTAAATTAGGAAAGTGTTCTGTATTGTCTATTGTACAGAAGTTTAAAAGCAGAAAAAGAAATTTAACAATGAAACAAGAACGCTTGAATGGTAATGAAAATTTGATTACTTGGATCGCAAGTTGTTCCCATCTTTTCTAGTTGTGAGAACGATATGACAGATGTCCTGTCGGGGAAGCCTGTGGTATCAACAGGACGAATATTTTCCATATATACAATATGCGTCACAGCTGGAGTATTAGCAAGAATTTTCTGAAACAAGAGAAATACATGTAAACATATCGACAGCTGATTCTCAACGGTGAGTACATTCATTTAAAGATAAATATAGTTACCTTTAGTTTCGGCAGAAGTTCTTGCGATGTAAAGATGTGGCTTACTTCTGTCTCGTTGATTCCGTGAATTATTCCGTCTTCTCCAAGAGTAGAATATAAAGTAGCGACTGGAATTAAAATTTAAAACATTATGCATTGTTTCATTTTCCCGTGTAAATAAAAATTGCATAAAATGAAAGAAGTTTACCAGGAACGTTTATCCTGAAACACGCTTGACAAACAATCATCCATTCTATTCTAGTTTCAGCAAATATTACGACTTGTTTCTTTGGTTGTAAACCAAGCTCAAGTAAACCTTTGGTTAAATTTTCCACTCTCTCCTGAACGTCAACATAGCTATACCAGCTGTACTCTCCAAGGCGTACCTGTCAATATCAGAATTTATTAATTAGACAATAAAATAAAAAAATGAAATCAAAATAAGGTCAAATATGGATATAAGTATTTGAGGCTTATTGAACTACACTCAAGAGCCAAAACATTAGTCTGAAGAATGAGTCTGAAGAATCATTCTTTCACTTACTTCTCTGTGTGATGGGAAAGGCTGCGGATCTAAGCTACTTTGATAGAGGGCAGATTGTAATGGCTTGAAGGCTCGGAACAAGTATTTCCGAAACTGCACGACTCGTGGGTTGTTCGCGACCTACAGTTGTTAGTACTTATGCAAAGTGGATGAATGACGGTGAAACCAGCAGTAGACGACATGGTGTTGGACGTCCACAATCAAAGAAAAAGGTCGTCGGAGACTGTCTCGCATGGTGAAGCAAAACCGGAGCTAGACAGTGGCTCAGCTGACAGCCCAATACAATGCAGGGCCAAGTAGAATAGTATCGCAGCACACTGTTCAGCGGACACTGTTGGATATGGGGCTACGCAGCAAACGTCCCAGTCGTGTGCCTTTGCTGACCAAGCGTCATCGCCAACTGCGCCTGCGCTGGGCCCGGGAACATCGCGACTGGTCCATGGATCAGTGGGAGAGAGTTGCCTGGTCAGATGAATCACGGTTTGTCATTCATCACGCCGATGGCCGTGTCAGGATACGCCGTCTTCCAGGCGAACTGTTGCTCCCTCAATGTACAGTAGGTCATACACAGGCCGGTGGTGGCGGTATTATGCTTTGGGGGACGTTCTCTTGGGCGTCTCTGGGACCCGTGGTTGTGGTAGAGCAGACCATGAATGCTACAGAGTATCTGAACATCATTGCGGACCAGTTGCACCCTTACATGGCCTCTGTTTTTCCAGCTTGAAATGGAATGTTCCAACAGGACAACGCCCCGTGTCACAAGGCTAAAATTGTGTTGGAGTGGTTCCAGGAACAGGATGCTGAATTCCAGTTAATGTCCTGGCCGCCTAACTCACCGGATCTCAATCCGATAGAACACATTTGGGATGTCATGGGACGGCAGCTCAGAGTTCAAAGACCACCAATTCGCAATATCTCGGATTTGCGTGACCGTTGCTTAAACATCTGGTACAATCTGTCTCTGGCCATCTACCAAGGACTTGTGGCACCCATGCCAAGGCGGGTTGAAGCTGTGTTGCGCGCCAAAGGTGGGCCAACTCGTTATTGATAGGTGGTCATAATGTTTTGGCTCTTGAGTGTATATAAAATCTTATTAAAAGTAAGAAAATAGACATTCGATATCCGGCACTCTTTCCCTACGTTGGGGAAAAGTCTAGTGGCCATAATTCCCCACGAGCAGCCCAGTAGTGATGAGCTCTATTAGGAAAAATTGTGACTGAAAAGTGCTTGACTTGAAGAAAAGAAACTTTAAAAGATGTTTGAAATCCATAAGTTAACCCAGAAGAACAAAAGAGATAATCAGGAAAATCCAAAGATAATTGTTTTAAGGTGGGTGAGAGCATCCAGCATTTTAAAGAAATTAACTGAAGATAATTTTTGTGAGCTAAAAAAGTTGTAACGGGAAAAATCTCTCAATTTTTTTCTCCATTTGCAAGCATTTGTTTTCCCGTGTTCAAAGTGAACTACAAGAAACGTAAATCTCCGTCTTAATAATCGAAAACAAAGAAGTTTATATTCATGAAACTGGAATGATTGATAAACTATCTGTATTTTTGGAAAATTTGTAAAACTCATGCTATTGTAGTCTGATATTTTTATACCTGTCATTGCAATATACAGTCGATTCCGGTTAATCGGACCAGCTGCTTATTCTGACCAAATCCCGTCTTGTAGCATAGGGCATGTTTGTTTAATCGGACCAGCCGATTATTAGGACCAAAATGATCGCGTCCCAATTGTAGAGACAGACGAGTCTGGTCGTGTTATATATTTTTAGAGAAAAAAATTCGGAGGTGATTGCAGATTCCGAACGTATCTGGTATTTGCTTCAGAGCGTTAAGGTTATGTTAATAATTTGTTCCTGTAAATAGTATTCTTCTACCTGTAAAATATATCGTCTCCTGTACTTGTCTGTGCTGTGCTTTGTCTTATAATGAACTATATGTGTTTAAAAGAGCTGGTTCTAGATTGAAAAAAACTGACTTTCAACTCGTCATCCATCACACCGATGTGGTCCGATTAGCCAGAATCGACTGTATACCCGATTGCATATTATGAAAGACTCACGGTTTGGGCACTCAGTTGGCGGCTTGGCAGTCGCTTAGCGGTTTGGCGAAAAGTATAAGGGTTGCCTCAGTTCTATCTCCAATCGCCGTTCGGTGCGGTTAGGTATTCTTAGACAATCTTATCTAAATATCCCAGACAATGTCCGAGAACGCAATTCTAAATTTTAAAACTGCAGTATTGCCTAAATTGAAAGATTACTTTCCTTCAGCCGTTTTAAATGAGAAAGTGTCATGCCCAAAAGAAATTATTTTGCGGGCTGATATAATCTCGAAAGATGGCGCAGAAAAGTTCAAGAATGTGTTCTCAGAAATTACAAGCACAGCGTGGATTATATACAGAAGCTCTTCTAACTTTCAGAGGTAAATATTTTGTTTATTGTTGAAATTTTTTTGGATAATTGAATTAAAACACAAAGAGTGCGGTAACGAAGAAGTGAAAACATTCTTTCACTTCTGACTGTATTTGATTTCGTAATGTCTGAATGATTATATTTGGATGTAAATATATTTATACATAGCATATTTATACATGTATATAGCGTAATACATGAATATATAATACATTTATATTAAATTGAAATAGATTGGATTTGATTCTTAAATTTGAATTTATTCGTATTTATTGAAATAGACTGCAAAAATTTTTTGCACTTGAGTAATTTGTATGATTTTTTAATCTGATTTTCTTTAATTTTAGTGATGCTATCTACTGGAAAAATAAACTAATAACATAGATTTATAATTGAATCATCTTTCCTTTTTTCGTTGACTTTGCAAAATATGAAGTAACAAATTTAACTTTTGGAGTATATATTATTAAAGCTGTATTTATCTTATTTTAGATTTAGTTTTTCAAAGAAATGGATTTGCCAACATTCTAAGAAGAATAAAAAGAATTTAGAATCAACAAGGAACGCTGAATGCAAAGCAAAGCTCCAAATAGTAATCAAAAATGTTACAAAAGATACTGTTAAGAAAGACATTTATCTTCGCCAGAAACCTCCACTAAGATCTGTAATTAAAATAGAAATGTATCATACACACAACACAACTTCTGCTGAAGCCTTAAGAATGTTACGAGTAAATGATGAGGTAATATTATATTTCAAATTATTTTTCTAAAATTAAATTTTTTCTTGTATATATTACTAATAGGTATTATTATCCATTATATTATAATTTTTTTTCTCCTGCAGGTTAAAGAGTGTTTTTTTGACTATTTTTCGAATGGAATGACCCCAGCTGAAGCCATAAGGCTTCATGAAAATAATTTTTTAATCAATGAAGATTTTAAAAGTCTGGCTAATGCTGCAATAAATCCGACCGTTAATCAAGTTCAGTATTTGCATGATTGCTGGAGACAAACCAATTTAGGATCTTTAATAAATCCATTTGAAAAGTTGAAAGAAAAGATTCCTTTCTATGAAGCAAATGGTGATTAAGTGTATATTATTATTTTTCTAAATTATTAATTTTTTAATGCTTTGGGTTTTATACTTTAAAAAATATTATTCTTATTATTTCTGTAAAAATATAACTCTACATTATAATTTCAGTTCTTTGAAAAAGAATACTAACAGTATTGCAAGTTAAAGTTTACTGAATAGCTAATTATTTAAAAAAACATTACTTTCCTCTTGTTAGATTTTTCAACAATTCACAGTGATTTTTCACAGTACCCCAAATAGGCAATACTAAATAAAAAATATGATTCTATTAATTTGTTATTTTGACGCAGGACTACGTCTTAGCTAGCAGTGCCCAAGGTCTTTATAAAGATTTTGATTCTCACGCAAACCATTTCTGAGCGAACCAATTCTAAGCAAAACAAAATATTTTATAATTAAATAATAATATACAAACAGAAACATTATCCACCTATTTTAATTTAGCTTTTAACTGCGTGCTTAATATTAAAAGTAAATAAATATAATAATAAACCAATAGAAACATGGTCAACCTGTTATAATTTAGCCTCTATGTGCTTTTAACATATCCAAAGTTTGCACGCGGATAAAAATAAAATAAAACGATAAAAACATTGTCAATCTATAGAGTTAACGATTTGCAAGGAGTTGCAGATTTGCTGATTTAAAAAATGGTTTTGAGAGTAAACTCTTGATATAGAGGGGGTATTTGCTTATTTTTAAATTTCTTTTTTAAGTAGTCTTAAGATTTTAACAACAGTGGCTCTTGGGTAAGAGAGAGCCTATTGTTTCTTATTTTTCTTTAATTAATAAGAAATATTACTTTCTTATACAGATTTCACTTGATATTTTTTTTCCATTGCTTTTCAAATGATTTTGAAAAATATTTTTTCTCAAATGCACATATTTATAATTTTTAGGAACAACTGTTCATATACATGAAGATGGAGACACCTGGGCAATAGTTCTTGCTACCTCTGTCATGAAGAGGATTCAAGTGTCTCAGTTTGCCAAAGAGATGATATTTGTTGACTCAACTACTGGTTGTGAAGGTTTGTCATCAACAATGACTATTTTACTTGCTGCAACCAAAGTAGGAGCTCTTCCTCTGTGTGTGTTGATACACCCTAGTCAAACAATGGAAAGCTATTTCAATGCATTTGACTTAGCATTGTGAGCTAAGTCATATGCTAAGTGAGCTGACTTAGCATAGCGAGTGAAAAAGAATTTTCCTCGATGCTTTGGAGGAAATGATGTAAGAATTTCAGATACAAATTTATGAAGTCTTTTTCTTAATGATTTTAAATTAGTTTTAAAAAAAAATGTGTTTTATGTATTTATTTAGTACAACAAATAGCTTCACTGCAAGTTATGTAGTAATTTTACTTTTTTAAATATAATTGATCAATATATTAAGGAGTCAAAAAAATTGAATGATTTAAGTTCTACTTTAAGTTGTTCATCTTAAAATTTAAACTATTATATATGTATAATTTTTCATGCATGTTTAATCTTTATAGATTTTTTTAAATTGCATTTTCATCAGCACATTGACTTAAGTATAATTTTAATTTTAGCATCCTCAGATATTCATGACAGATGATTCTTCAGCAGAGAAAGGGGCTTTAAAAAGAGTGTGGGGAAATAGTAGGCAGTTGTTGTGTCAATTTCATGTTGCTCAAGCTGAGTGGCGCTGGCTTTTTACTCATGGCATTCCAAAAGACGAAAGACCCCGTTTGATGAGACTTTTTCAAGCAGTAAGACTACTGTTTTCTCTAAATTAAAAATTTCGATATGTATAATTTTTAAATAATTTTAATTTTTCTAACGTTTTCGGCAGTTGTTTCAATACTATTTATTTACAGCAAACAATTATTATTATTATTATTATTTGAGAAAATATCTAGAGGTAGTATTACTGTGTTCTAAGTTGTTGATGATTGTATGAAAGTAAAAATTTTAAATTTTATTATTTCTTAGGTGATGTATGCTGCTTCAGATTATGAACTTGTTAAAGGTACCACTGATATTTTAAAGGAGAAACACAATTATCCTGATTTTGTCAAAAGATTTTATGCTTTTTTTAACCGTAAAGTCGAATGGGTATTATTTCACAGAAACGACTTACTGACTCGACAAAATAATACGAATAATTTTGCAGAAATATCCATAAGAATTTTGAAAGATATAGTTCTCTGCCGCACAAAAGCCTTCAATGTGGTTGCTTTATGTGAATTCTGTATAACGGTTTGGGAGCTATATCTGGTCAAAAGGCTTTTAGATTATGCCTATGCAAGAAAGCATCAACCAGCAATTTTATACAGCTCATTAATTAGAAAAAGCAGCAATTTCAGTGAAAGTGACATTGAAAAAACTGATGATGGCACTTTTACAATCAAGAGTGGAGAAAACACTTATGTAGTGAACATAGATATTGGTGCTTGCTCTTGTCCTGCTGGGATATCAGGGGCATTTTGTAAGCACCAATGTTTTTTGATGAATTTAAAAAAAATAAAACTGCCAAATGCACCCCCAATAATGCAAGAGGATCGCCATGAATTGGCATTGTTAGCACTGGGACCTAAATGCCCTGAAATGGCTTTTTTTAATAATTTTCAAATTGCTGAAGACCACGAATATGAAAAAAAAGTACAAGAAGTGTCCCAGTTGGAGCCATTTGAACCAGAAGAACAAAGGAGAAATCAGCCAATGGACAACCAAGAGCATTCTATGGCTACCCCTCAACAAAATGAATTACTTAAAAAAGAATTTGAAAGACTTGCCAGCCTTGCTTCTTCTGGAATGTCAAGTAATGGTGCTGGTAGACTTTTAAAAATATTTCAAAAAATTGAGTCTGTGGATGATTTTAAAAGTTTATATGGTTTGAAAACAATTGGTCAAAAGACCGAAAGAATTAAAGTACAGCCCACAGCAATATCAAGACGCCAAGGACTCGTAAAATCGAGCAAAAAGCTTCCCTCTCGCCTGAAAGGAAGTGTTGGTTATGCGGTGTACATGCATTCAAGCTATTGACTTCTGCGTGATATAACAGATGTAATTTTTACAATTAATAGTATTTGAGTTTTTACCCTTTCAGATCTTTATCCAATGAGTATTGTCTGAAAGGAGCTAAAAATTGTTATGTGTCATTTGAATGTGCTATATCTATGAACAGATTTATGTATAATTTTATAAAAAATATTTTTAATGATAAATGTTAATGTTTCTATTTAATAAGTTTATTCCCTTTCAGATATTCATGCAGTCATATCGGCTGAAAGGATGTGTTGGTTATAGGGTGTGCATGCATTCCATCAATTGTCTAACAGATGTAAGTTATACTTCTAATTTATATATATATATATATATATATATATATATATATATATATATATATATATATATATATATATATATATATATATGTGTGTGTGTATTGATTCATAAGAATAACTTTTTTGTTTTAAATATTTTCCATCCATATTAATATGTAAGTACATGTATTTCTATTTACCGCTTTAAATGGTTTAATTAGCAGATTGTTCATTATAATGTGTGTCAAACAAGAAAAATATATTCACAAGTGTGACATGTTTTTATGAAAGCTCTTTCTCAAAATATAATTTTAAATTAGTATTTGTAGGTATTGTTTACTGTTTAAGGGGATGGTGGACTTTCAAATTACCAAAAATCGAGCA
Organism: Dolomedes plantarius; assembly: GCA_907164885.2. Classification (NCBI taxonomy): domain Eukaryota; kingdom Metazoa; phylum Arthropoda; class Arachnida; order Araneae; family Dolomedidae; genus Dolomedes; species Dolomedes plantarius. The sequence goes on along the minus strand of OU015501.1, from coordinate 22,743,981 downwards.
AAAATTGGAATTTTTTTGGGGGGTGTATTAATATTTTAAAAACATGTAAATATTGGAATGAAATGCATTTAAAATGTATAGTGAAAAGAAAAATGAAAAATTGGTGGCTTTTGAGTAGTAAGTATTAAAGGTAGATTAAAAAATTATCTTTTAAATGACTTTTTCTCAAAATGAGAAATTTCCAGATTTGCAAGTCTTTAAAATGCTCCTCGCGTCATAATTTTTGACGAAATTTTATGAAATTTATAATAAAGATTCCTGTAATACATCAAAATAAAGTTATGTATCCATTTTAGGATTCGAGGTCATTTAGGTTATAAAAGTTTAACTTTAGTGTAGAAAAGTACAAAAATTTCTCGAAAATTCAGAGTACAAGCATAAAACTATTTTCTAAAAATTAACTATTCAACGAAAGTACAAAAAAATACATAACTTTGTTCAGAAAGTATTTATAAGCAATATAAATGCAAAATTAAGGGGAAAAGTTTAAAATTGAGTCGCAAGGGGCATTTTAAAGAAGGGTAATTTAATTTAAATTTTTTAATTATAAAATATTTTTTTTAAATATTTATAAAATTTTATAAGGTGTTTAATATTGTTATACTTTAATGAATATATATATACAAAATTTCATGTCTCTGTGGTAAAAATTTCAAAAATCGTTTTGAAAGGTCCACTATCCCCTTAATCACTAGGTTAAAATGTGTTTTATATGAATATTCAGTGAATGATTAATTTACTGACTAAAGTTGTCTAAAATATTAGTGTATTAAGCTAAATGAGTACTTGCTCAGTGCTGCTGTAAAATTAAAAAGCAGTGTCTGATCAGTGGACTTTTTTGGCTAGTAGATTTTAACAAATAAACTTAAATACCTATTGGAGTATGTTACTTTTTACTTAAACACTGTCATATTTTCCCTTTGAAATTATTCATATATCTTGCAAATAATTGCATACAGTGACCGTTGTATTTAATTTGAATATTTTCCTTTACATTATTTTGTCTATAAAAATATCCGTTACGATTTTTTTATAAATATATATATATATATTTTTGGGCATTAATTGTATACATTGACTGTTGTATTTAATTTGAATGTTTTCTGTAGCGAAACACAGGTACTCAGCTAGTGGGAAATACAGTAACCACCGCTTGTAGGGATCAGTGGTTATAAGAATCAACTGTTTATAAGAATCAATATCGCGAAAACAAAAACAAATGTATTATTTCCATGTTAAAATTTTTGCTTTAAAGAATCAATCCACCGGTTTTAAGAATCAGCTTGCACTCTTCGCTTTCCTTTCATTTTTCCAAAAAAGCCCCTTAAACCCTCAAAAGGCACAAAGTTCTTTCTTTATTTGTTTTTAAAGAAAGAGTGATAAGATGGGATGGAATACACTTGTAAAATGCATCGCTTTCTTTGTTAGACATAACATAATAGCTTCCCCTTAAACGCTTTAGCACAACACTGTCCTATTATTTTGACCTGGGGGCTTCTTTACCCATACGGGTTCGATTTCACTTTTCTCCAGTGACAAAGAAAGACAGGGACTCTTTTTTCCCACCTCCCACATCCTGGTTGCGGATTCCTGGATCCTGAAACAAACAAATTTTGCGGAGAAGTGTCCACAATCACTTAAGCAAATGTGACATTAGTAGATTCAGCACGTTATCAAACCGTGAAACGTAAGCTAAATGGTTAATCTTCATCTGAAGCTATTGGTATTGAAAGAGGTATAAACAGCCTCCTGAATACTTCATTACGTCAAACTACCATAGAAAACTTTTTCTTGCTCCCCTCCTGTAGTTGAAATGTTAAAACTGTTAAGCAGGTATGTTGTAACAAATATTGGTTTTTTTTCTTCTCTTACTATAATCATGTGTATCTACTTTTAGGTCTAGAAATTAAGTTGTATTTTTAAAATTATAAAAAATAATTTTAATAAAAGATAATTAACGTAAATTAAAGAGTGTTTTATGGTAAATTATCTAATATATGTGTATATAGTTGTGTGTGTGCTTGTCCAAAAACCTAAATTTCGGCTATAAGAATCAACCGCTTATAAGAATCAAAAACAGTTGTAACAAACGTGATTCTTATAAGCGGAAATCACTGTATATCTTTATAATATTACTGTTTAGAGCAGGTCTGCACAACTGGAAATTTGATGAGGGCCATATAACTTTATGGATAGCTGCTGTGGGCCGCAAGAAAATAGGATTAATGAGAAAACAAAAATTATTTGTTCCAACAAATGAATTATTGGTTATTTTTAGAATTTAATAAATATGAATATCCATTGCTTATATACTCTTTTTGTTCTATTATAAATCTAAAAATAATATTCTGTATTTTGCATGTGATTCAGCAGCCTTTTTTAACTTTTTTACATATTATATTCATAAGTAATTGATTGTTGCTTAGTATATGTTAAATTTTAAATCATAGTTCATTTTAAAAAATTTACTGTTTAATCCTGTATACTGTATAAAGGACAGAAAATAATTTGTGATTTTCAATTCATATTCTACTTATAAAAAGTTCTCATCAGTCAAATAAAGAAAGCATCAACTAAAGAAATTTCAGAATGGAACCTGAACAAGTAAAAGGTTCATTAAAATTAATGTATTAATATTCTATGTAACAAGCATTCAAGAAAGTAACGAATGATATGAGGGAATGCTTGAAAGTATGTAAAAAGCGTTTTTAAAAATGTTAATGCAAACATTCTTTAAGCTTCTCTAATAGGGTAAAATTATAATAGTACAGTATCAATATTGCTAAATAATGAAAATCTAATATACAAGGTATGTGGAGAAAATTAAATTTATAAAACATTAGATGTTAAAAGTATTATACAGGTGTTTGAAACACAAGAAAATGTTAAATAAATATGAAAAAAAGATATGTATAGCTCATATAAAACATAAATAAACCCTATCTGGTTATTTTCTCCTTATAAGTAAATGTTTAGTGTCATAATTTGATTGTTTATAATCTAGAACAACTTCAATTGTTTACTTGACTTTAAAATATGATTTCAACTTTCGAAGTATAAACCTTCTCTACATGCAAACTTGACGCGAGAAATGTAAAGTTGACACGCATGCGCAGTCAGGCAATCTGAAATCCTCGCTTCTTTAAACTAATCGTTCCTGTCTGTAGACGCCAAACCGCCAAGCCGCCAACTGAGTGCCCAAACCGTGAGTCTTTCATAATATGCTACCCGATTTCCCCTAGTATGTTTAAAATTCAAATTACTGTAAAATGTGCCAACAATTGTGATGCAATAAAACACTTACCTTCTTAAAAACCTTTCCATTTTTATTGTATTCATCAGCTTCAGCTAGTACTTCTCGAACACCAACGCATTTTTTGGTCCCATGTCGCACAACGGACATCTTGAATAATTCGTCCATGGTACTTATGCCTTCAAGAGGATTGTGACAGTTACGAACGAGTCGAACACATGGACTGTGAGGGTCGCTCTCGTTTATCTGCTTTGCCTGAAATATGAAAAAATTAGACAAAATAAGCAACCAGGATAAAATCTCAATAACTTTTCACTTCATATATTTAAGAAAAATATTCTTACTATTTTATATTTCTTCTTCTTTATGTTTTATTTTTCTTTGCATATTATTTTGTGTACAAATTTAGTTGTAACTAGCTGCATGTATTTGTTATAGGTACAGTCGGACCTCTATTTAACGAACCTCTATTTTGCGAACTTTTCCTTGGAACCAAGAACATTTTGTGAATTTCTTCGTAAAATAACCTCCAAATAGCGAAGTGCATTCTCTATTTAACGAACTTTTTCTTGTGATCCAATATTATTTTTCCTCCATATTTCTCAAAATATTTCTGAACATTTCAAACTTATTCTTTCTTTTAACACATTTAACACATTAACTCTCTTTTATAACACATTCCGACGCGGGTTGAAGTTTGAAAAAAAAAACTGAAGGGGTTTTTGGTGACATTGCAAAGATGAAAGTCGTATTATGAGAGAAATCACTTTTTCAAACAAAAAACTCAGACAAAATTAACAGACTTTATCAGTAATTAAATTTAAGGACGCACGTGGTAATGTATGCTTAAAATTACTTGTTATAATAAATGCGATAATGTCATTAAAATTCATTAATTTTAATATAATTTTTTTAATCGAAAATACAGTGTATTCAAAGAAAATGTTTTGTTTTATTCTTGTTTTCCTTGCAGATTTCTGTTCGATGGGTAAGATATATAAAACAAATAGACATTAATTTAGAAAATAAAGGTGTGATCAATCACTTTTATTAATAATACTTAGTGTTTCTGAATTTAAAATCTATTTTGTGTAGTTTAAAGTATTTTAAAAGGTGAATCTCTATTTAACGAATTTTCCATATAACGAACTTTTTTTCGGGATTTAGCGACTTCGTTAAATAGAGGTCCGACTGTATTTTAAAAAAAGAGGATTCTGCATTAAGTGCGGAACACCTTTTAACTATGAAAATAATCACTTAAGTAATTGTATGTATTGGTTAAATGGTCTGTTTCGATGCCAATGTTATGAACATGTACCTTGATCGTATTTGTGCATATTTGCTTAAATAAGTTAGTATCAATGTATATTGTATTATAATTTTTTGAGTATTTAATTTCGTATTATAGCTAAGAAAATGGTATTGCATATTTGTTTATTATTTCGATCTTGGAAATATGTCTATTATTGGAACAAAATTATGTTTATGTGAAATAATTATGCGACTGCAATATGTGTAAACTTGTATAATAATGTAATTTAAAATAATATTGTAAAATCAGTATAAAATATGTGAATATATAAACCGCCGTATAAGCTTTTCGCTGAGGTCGGTGTAACTTTCGAACTTTCTGTTTGCTAAATCACGTCTAAAGTTTATATTAATACTCAGCTATGTAGATACATCACCGATATAACTAATCACAATCCTGATTCATACCGTCTAAGCCAGGTGATGGCCTTTGGTCTAGATCCTGTGGGTTCGAGTCCCACTGTTGGCATGGATGTTTGTAGCCGTTCGGAATCGGCTTTAAACTGTAGGTCCCGGTCTAGTTAGCTCTCGTGTAGCAAAAAATTGACCGTAGTGCTCCAAACCAAACCATACCGTCTAAACTGAAGCTACCCTGAGAGCGAGTTTCAAATATCGAAATAACTGCAAAAACTTACTTAAAGACAGTGTGAAGAATATTAAAAAAAGTGCAGCTCTACCAGATTTTTATTCTATAACTTTTTAAGATATTTAAGTATGACCAGAAGTTTCAAAATGTGAAGAAATTTTGCATGGGCAAAGCAATTTTGCATAGACTTTTCTAAAAAGAGGTCGAATTTTAGGTCGAATTATTTAAAAGATTTCATTTCATCACACAATGAAAAACAAGACCTAAAATAATGGCACACTTGTTCGCAAGAGCTTCTGGATTAAAAGGAATCCCTTATAAGCCATGTCGGCATAGGCTGATCGGGCCGATTCATCTCAATCAAGTGTTATCGAATACACACAATACTTTATTACAGGTTTTATAGAGAACAAACCACCTTCATTGAATAGTGGTTAGCGTCTCGAGCTTCCATAAAATTGGCTCGGATTCAAATCCCAGCTAAAACATAGGCATTTCTGTGCTGTCCCCTCATATAGAATAATTTTGGTTCACCTGTATGGAGGGTTCAGAGTTAAAGGGAACTAAGTCCATGAGATTCAGTTCTGAGGAAATTGGTGTCAAAGTTGAATGATTATAATTAATTAACCATTGTTTTTCTGCTTCAGTAATGTAGTGTTATGTTTTATTTAAACTATTTTACTGATATTAGTCTTACAAAATACAGCTGATAATGAGCCACAACACAGAATGAGTGGAAGCTGGACCTGGTTCACTTTCCAACTCTGAAACTTTACGCTTATGCAGATACTTTCAGCACGGGACATTTTTGCATTTCTATTTTTCCCAGCGCACGAGTATGAACATAAAATTATGATTTCGTAAGTTCGTGCATTTTCTCTTAAATGCTCGAAAACACAAGAATGAAGATCCTCAAAACCACTGCCTCTAACTGTCTTGTCCCAAACATACATCTAGCCAGTGGAATCATTGAAGCAGTAATTAAAAATTTTTATAAGTGTATATTTGTTATGTAGAATGCAATAGAGGTTGAAAGTTTTGGAAAAGGCAACGTCTTTTGAAGATCAAATGTGAAAACATATCTCATTTGATACTGAGTTATTGTCATCTTGAAGGACTTGTCTTGCTCTCTCTGCACAAATTCTAGGCAGTTCATTTTCCACTTCAAATTTGTTTTTGTTTTTTCAGTGTCATGCTTACTTTTTATTTTATTACCAACCTGTAAGTGTCTTTTGAAGGGCCCTTAAAATGTAAATTAAATTTCTTCAAAAACGCTTGATAATAGTATTTCTTTTTCAATGGACGTTTGTTTTCATCAGCATACTTCGCAACATAGAGATAATACTTTTGTTCAGTCTTAAGGTTAGGATGCAGATACTTTTTGTTGTCATAACCGTTTCGCCAGTAGTAACTCATGTACCTAAAAGAGTCAGTTGGTTGAAACATCTATTTCAAAAGGAGTATTAATGGAACTCGTAGTTTCCAAAGAAACTAATAATAGTGATCATATCTTACTCTTCTTGTGTGCTTACACTGTCATCGTACTCAACATCTTCAGCTCTCACTTCTACAAAAAATGTAGAGCCATTTACTTTTCTAAGTTTCAGTACAACAGGATACAGAGATAAAATGTTATACTCAGAGATCGTATTATTTTCAGTTTGAACAAACGATAGGGAAGTATTACACTTCTTGTTCAATAAGATCCCTGGATAGAACCAAAAGAGCCCTAATCAAAGTTTCAAAGTTACTTACCGGAGACGTCTGACGTTGCGATGTAGCAGTTTCCATATAAAATAATTGAGCTAATCTTATTTTACAAAATGCATAGAATTTTAAATTTTCACCTGTATATTCCTGTACACAAAGTACAATTTTAAAACTATTCAGGCCCATGGCAAATTATTTTACAGAAGGCATCTCATCATTTTCAGTAAAGCTCCATATGCATTATAATATTCCAAAATATAAGTATAATTCTTTTAACTGCAAACTTATAACACAAGCCTTCAAAAATTTCGCTGTTGCCGATTTAGAAATAAACTCGACGGATGTATTTTGATACCTTATAATAAAGTCTTGCACATTTTTTCAATGAATCATAAAGAACCAAAACTTAGCAGATTTGCATCATCCATCTCGAAAAGTTAAGTTCATTGAACGTTAAATATCGTACAAACATATCAGCCCTTCTTCAAATTTCTGCGGAATGAAAAAGCAAAATACGATCTCCTATATCATGACATGAATTAGTTCATAAACAAAGATTCTTACCCATGTCATTCGGTCAGATTTCCACTTCACCCACGGCTGTTGTGCAAAGAAATATATGGGGAATGTGATGACATCGTATGTATAAACCAAAAACTTAATGCAGAACAGCTTAATTTTGGTCTTGAGATCCATCTTGGAACATGAATCCTGTAAATAAGAAATTCATTTATCAGAAAGGTAAGTTTTAACTATAAACAAAAATGTTGCATGGCTTGTTTAAAATAGAAGACTGGCATTAAAAAAAGGCTGTAGTGTCATTTTTTAAAAAATTATTTTCTCCGCAAAAAAAAAATGTAAGTTCCAACGCCAATGCAATGAAATAAGGCTGAAAGGTTCAATAAAGATTGGTTAGATTGTTGAAGCTACCGCTAGGTTGTGCTTGCTGTATCTCCCGGCATCGTTCTTACAAGTTTTAAATCAATTTACCTCGGAATATACATTTTGGCACTTACGACCTTTTTTAAATTTCAGTCTTCAATTAAGGTTATTGTTCGATTTAAGGCAGGAATGAATGATTCTATTATTTAAAAAGAAAATAGTTAAGAAAATTTACCAATGAGTAAACATCGATCACACAAAATCGAACACCTAAAAATCTCGCGCATTTACCAATCACCCCTAAGAAAGAACGCCATTAGGTGGAAGAACTAGTTACCACTCTCTTAATTGTGCTTTGGAGGACACAAAGCTCCCTCAGGGCTCGTAATTCCTTCTCCTTAATAGAGGTTTTGGATTTCCTTGAGAGAGTTTTGAGAGTCTATTTACGGGAATCGAAAAAACTCAAACCTCACCAACTGATCTTAGCGAAGTGAGTTAAACACTCGCTCTCTTGGTAGAAGACCTTTTATCTTTTATACTACATTTACATATCTATACAAAAATTACTTGGCTTTATGTTAGTAAAACTTATGATCACTACAGTCTCAGTCTGAGCGAGATTCTGGATTTCTTACACTAAGTGTATGCATCATTTATATAATCAAGATTTTACTTTTTAATTTTAAAAATACTACACTGCAAACGCGATATGTAAAATAGCTATAACTCAAGCCGTTAATTTTAATTTGTTTTGGCTAATGTCCGTGGGGGATGACGACATTACACCCCAGTCCGGTGTACATATGAATACAAGGAGAATAGAAACAGACAAATGACACAATCACAGAAGAATTTTATTGACAAACGACGACACCGGCGATGGACGATGGTTTGCAGCTCCCCTTTCTAGACGGGGCTCCATTTGCAGGCGGAAGACGGACCGGTTCCCCAGAATACAGCCAAATCTTATGCGGGAATCAAACCCGCACCCCCGGTGTGGCAGGCTGATGCCTTAACCACTTAGCGACACGCCGTTAATTTTATTAAAAGGAAGCGGATCTAGGAAAAGTGCAGTGAATTAACAATTATGGCAACTTGTATCAGCGTATTTAGAATCGCATTAAGGATATCCTTATTTCCTGTGACTGAATTACATCTCCGTGCAGAAACATTTAGAGATTCATGATTTTTTTTTTTACACGGATGGAAAAAAATTAGTGTAATTAAGATGACCGATAGTTGATAATGCAGCATACAAAGCTATATTTAAATAATATAAGGAACTGGGGAGTCAACATAAAGGAAAGTCGTACTATGGTATTAAAATGTCTGACAACGGGCTGAGAAAGTTTACCATATCTCACCTCTGCTAGATGAGTGTTAAATCTCCGAAATTTTCGATTTTTTGAATAATTGCACCACAATGCTCTATAAGAAGTGCTTCTCATTCTCGAATAATGTTATAAGCCTAGTACCAACACAATCTCCTAGATGGCGCTTATTTCCCTCTTCCACAACTAGAAGGGGGAACTTGCTCATGCGCGAAGTATGAAAATGAGCTTTTTGTCAGTGCCTTATGTTGTTGTATTAAAATGTCCCTGTAATAAAAATGTTCGTTAAATTTTATTTGGAAAATAAATTTGTATTTTTTTTCTAACGTGCTGTTCATGTTATCAAGGTTTTTCTTTTAACTGTGAAAAGTTTAGATACATTGTGCATTAGCATAGAGATATGACAGTATTCCCTCAAGCTTTTCAGTCCATGTTTACAAAATGAGGTTATCAGAAGAAGGTTATATCTTGTAATTAAAATTCAAAATCATGCTTTAAAAATTGAAAACAACTTTAATAGTTTATTATAGTTTTCCCTTCTGAAGTGATTCGAACAATAAGTTTTTCCCAAATTATCATAGGCATTCATAAAACAAGAAATGGAATTTCGACATATTCTTCTTTAGTTCTTCCTGAAAATATGGCTATTTTGAGATGTAACACTCTTCTAGTAGATGTGCGATATCAGAGTTTTATATTAGAAGAAATTGTTTCTACAACTTCGGTGTATATAGGACGCTTTCCTTCAATGAGCTGATTGCTATACGTACAATTTTCGTATGCTTTTGTATTATTTTTTTTCTAAAAAGTTGTGGAAAATTTTAGTTTTATTTAATTGCTTACAAGAAAAAATACATTAAGAACAAATTTTACTATCCAGAACATTTAAATTTTAAGTTCATTTTCATAACAATGATTGGTTTGTTTATTTGGAGCGTTATGGTGATCTTTTGTTACACGCGGGCATATTGGACCGAAACCTAAAGTTTTCGTAACAAGGAAAACTTTGGAAAAATTTTATATACGAGGACTGAATGGAATCGCATAAAAACTTGTAAATTTGATGTCTAGCTTCCAGTACCTCTATAATGATGGGCAAAGCATAACAGTATTTTATAAACGAAATTAGTATCTGACAACTGTGGTGATCTTTTAGCGAGAGGCCCAGAGGTGTTTATTGTTGGACAACCAAGGCAGTTGCCGATGAAACCTCATTTAACAATCAATGAAATCAATATTATGACTTCGTTAAAAGTGTTTTTTTTTAAGTCATGATAATACCAACATATTTATCCCATAAAATATTATAAACTTTGTTAAGTGTAGAAAAAAATATTTTTATAAGCAATTTCAGGCTGTGTCGCGGATATTACGGAGTATTCAAACTAACAGATTTAAGATAATCCTTATCTTGTAACAAATACCTTCTCAATGGAAAATTATGACCAGCGTGATCTACAACGGGACGAAAAAGATATTAATTCGAGAAGTTTAATTGTAAAAGTGAACAATCTTACAAATGCTTTTTGTAAGAACCCCAGATTAGTAAATCAAGCACTTGAATGTTAAAAAATCAATATTACACAGCAGACATTTGTTAATAACATATTTTCAACCTTTAAAAAATTGCTCAAAAGTGATATTTATATAAAACGACTGCATGAGGTCGCCCAGTGGCTAAGTGGATAAGGCATCAGCCTGCCACGCCGGGGGTGTGGGTTCGATTCCCGCATAAGACTTGGCTGTATTCTGGGGAACCGGTCAGTCTTCCGCCTGCAATTGGAACCCCGTCTAGAAAGGGGATCTGCAACCCATCGTCCATCACCTGTGTCATTTGTCTGTTTCTATGTCTTATATTCATATGTACACCGGACTGGGGTGTAATGTTGTCATCCCCCAGGGACATTAGCCAGCCACACACGACTGCATGAACTCCAAAAAGTACAATACACTGCAAAATACTAACTACTTTTCAAACACTTAAGGAAAATGCAAAAAATTAAGACTTTCTTCAAAGTGGGTATGTATAACAAAAAGAAGCAATATCGTTCAATCCGCGACAGAAGAAAAGGTAGCCCCAGTAAAATAAAATGTTTCTGTATTTGTAAATCTTGTGTTTGGGAATACTCATCGAGAAATTAATTTCTTGCTATTAAATTAGGTACAGAAATATATGTGTGTGTTATTTCTTATTATAAACAGAATTAAATTCAGGCGTAAGCATTTAAGGGTTTGTTAAAGGTTTGAATCTCAGATTTCATTTTCCTATCTTTTCCTTCTGTTTATGAATATTCGCTTCGATCAAAGGACGTGTCAGGTTGTATTTCATTATATGTACCTTATTTTCTTTCGCCCATTCATCTGCACGATTTTTTAACTCTAGTATGTCTAGACACTACATCAATTCCAGACACTAAAATCATGTGGCATCGGCAAAACGGGAAGCAAAATAGAACTAAAGTCGCTCAGATGGGTTTGTAAACAATGAGTAGTAGAAATTTGCATACGTTCACATACTCAAAAAATTAAGAGCGCATACAAAGAATGTTGTCAATTTGTTTATCCATTACACCAGCGTTTCTCAACCTGAAGGCCGCAAACACCATGGCGGTCGCGAAAGGTCGCTATCAAAGCAGCTTAATAGTTTGAAGTAGTCGTTCATGCAGTTATTTATTATTACTATTATGAAGTTTTGGTCTGGGGTGGTCGCGAAGTGTTCATTCTATTTATCTTACTCTATTTTTTTTTTTTTTTTTTTTGGGGGGGGGGGCTAAAACTGTTGAGACGCTGCACTACGGTAATAAAAGATATCAAAGTTAGGCGATGTTTACTCTAATGACTGCCACGCATACAATTGGTAAACAACTAACTACATTTGAAAATTTGAGCATTTACATTCTGCGAAAACAGCATCTTTGAATATGAATGTGTGATTATTTACTGGCATTGCTTTCCCAGAGCATATGAGTAGGGGATATATTTAATTATCTTAAGTTTTTTTTTGAGGCCATACAATACGTTGCAAGATCTAAAAAACTATTAAGTAACGCTTATTAATAACTACTCCCAGTGAAAAAGCCTTACTTCATAAAAATGTAATTTTTGCATATTAAATGCAGTTTCTAAGTGGGTTTTGTTTGGTTTGGAGCGCTACGGTCAACTTTTTGCTACACGAGGGCTAATTAGACCGGGACCTACTGTTTAAAGCAGATTCCGAACGGCTACAAACATCCATGACAACAGTGGGACTCGAACCCACAGGATCTGAACCGAATGCCAGCACCCTAGCCATTCGGCCATCACCTGGCAGTTTCTAAGTGGGGAAAAATTTTAAACCTTTGCTTCAGATACAATTCAAAATAAGGTATGATATTTCTTATTTTCTACATTGGTTGTCAGATCTAATGGATTCCAAAGTAAAAAGGGTAGAAATTTCAACATTTCAGACAATAGAAAAATCATTCGAAAATTACATCAAAAGTAGGAATATAAAATGAAAATTATTCTCTACTAATGGGGAAATTAAAACACTGTTTTTCCCATCCTTGAAATGATACTGAAAGTTCATGTAAATCTTTGAGAGCTGTTATTAAGACCAACGTACTAGAGTTTTCTCTGTCATAATTCTATTGTAAAAGAAGTCAAAGCCATAATTAATTTACAGATCAATTTAGTCATAGTTCCGGAAACGTTTAGCTTAAATTTGTATTAATTAAAATCTCAGAAATTCAGACTTCCTTTTCTGTTATTTCAACAGAAAATATCTGGCTCATGATATATTTACGGAATTCAATCCAAATGTCATATCTTGATAAGGATTCTCTCAATATATGTAAATCAAAAATATAGTCACTCAAAAAATTAGCCTTGTCAGTTTAAAACAGTGCTAAAAATATTTAGTAAAGAACAAAAATCCCTTAGTCAGTGAAGATTAAAAACGCAACACGTGTTTGCCCTCTGTGTTAGGAGTCAGTGTGTCCCAATTCAATGTCCAATAAAGTGATTACTGAGTATAATTTGCAAATTTAAAAAGGTAATGACTGTAGGTTTTGTTTAGTTTAGTTTAATTTAGTTGGGTTTTATGGCGCGAGGTCCAAATGCAATGCCTGTAGGCATCTATTGAATTTCTGATTACTTATAATTTGAACAACCTTCGCCCAGCTGGAAAATGGGTTACATACTCTTCGAATTAGTTCACTGATACTAAGACTTTTCACGATAATTATATTTGTAACATCAAATCAATTTGACCATTCAACTGCATAAATGTCTCTCCTCTTGGAATTTCAATCAAAAAAAACATAGAATGCATGTAAAAGGTAATGATGAATCAAACAACCGCATTCAGTTACGTTCAATATTCTATAATTTATTTTTTCTCTTATTTAAGAATAATTTTACTTGAAGTGAATATTTATTTCGTTGCAAATGAGGGTTTCCTGAAAGCTAAACTTTTCGGGTGTTTAAATGAGTTATTTCCCATTGACAGTTACTTGTAACATCGCCAAATTGAGTGAAACAAGTCAGGGATTAGAAAAATCATAAATATTCGCAATAAATAACTGAAATTTAAACTGTTTTAGCGAATTTCAAGAGCAAACTCGGCTATCTTACATATAAAAATGTAAATTTATCACTTTTTAAAAATAATTTCACTTAGGTTTGGTTTAGTTTGGAGCGCTACGGTCAACTTTTTGCTACACGAGGGCTAATTAGACCGGGACCTACAGTTTAAAGCAGATTCCAAACGGCTACAAATATCCATGCCAACAGCAGGACTCGAACCTACGGGATCTGAACCGAAAGCCAGTGCCCTAGCCATTCAGCCATCCCCTGGCAATTTCACTTAGAGTAAGTCATTAAAAGGGGAAAAAAGGTTTCGTGTTAATTTAGAATGAAGACAACATAACCAATAAATTACAAGAAATAAATAAATCTTTTGTTATCACAGTTAAGACACTGAAATAATTACAAACCAACGAATTTCTCGAAGTAAAATATATCTGAAGGGAGTTGTATTGAAAATATATTTATGTTTGACAGAACAAATCTTATATTTTAAAAACTGCATTTCAATTTGCGGTTTTCGCAGCAGGGGGTGTTATTTTGTCGGTTACAAGTCTTTATTCGAAATCAGGATTTTATTCTAAGCTAAAATCAAAAGGGTTGTCTTATCACACAGTCAGAGGTCAGATACATTCCTACCGGATTAATAGATGTAGCAATTTCAGGGGGGATGGGGGGAGATAAGAATTGCATTAAAAGTGATTGTTTTTAGAAGATGAAGATCTGAGGCAAAATTGATTAGAGTAATAGGGAAACTAAGATGGGAGATTTTAAATAGTATATCATATTCGGTAGTTGCTATATGAATGATGTTTCTTTGCACCAATATCAGATATATTATTTACGTAGATTTTTAGGTCGGCATCCTTCAAGTTATGGTGCTTACAATTGAAGGCTACCCCCGGGTGAACTTGAGTTTAAATCCGGCCTAATGGATGTCTCGGTAAATTCACTCACTGCGTGCTACCATGGCAAAGTAAATTCGCGGTGTATGTGGTTGAATGTCTTCAAAGTATGTTCCAAGAGCATCGGAAAGTAAGTTTCAAGTCTTGTTCCATATTCAGTTAAACTCGTTGACTATCTGTGTGTGACTACCCAGCCTCAAAGATAAATTATGGTTTAAAAGAGAGAGAGGGAGAGAGAGAGCAGCTACTAATAGCAAGACTTCTTGATAATTCCGTGCAAATATTTAAGATGACCAAAAATCTGAGAGAAATAGTTTCGTAATATAGCTTTCATAAAGATGTGGTTCAAGAAAGTTTTCATCAGTTGCGGTCTCCTTATCTGACGGAATCTGTCTCGATAACTATGGACTTACGACAAAGGAAGACATTTGTTCAGTTACGTAGTAGTCGAGCAATGGCTGAATGACTAGGGTGCTGACATTTGGTACAAGAGTCCGTGGCTTCGAGTCCCACTACAGGCATGGATGTTTGTAGACGTTCGTAATCTACTATAGGTCTCAGTCTTATAGTCCTCATGCAGCAAAAGGGGACTGTATACTATACAGTGTATAGGCTCTCAGCCAACTAACCTGTTACGCGTAAACAGATCTATGTAGGAGGAGATACTGTCAGTAACAGGTTGGGTATTTTTTAGCTTCACGATTATCTCTTGCTTCACTATGAACAGACCGGCACCTACTCTTCATTCTGAAAGACTGAATATATCCATTTGAATTGGGGGACTTAACTCGCAGTCCGATTGTAAAAATGGCTTGACCTCTGGCCTTCGCTATGACAAAGCTGAAGCCGTTAGAGCCTCATCCGGCCATAAGAGGCGTCAATAGAGAGGTTTAGAAAGTTGCATTCGAATCTGGTTACCTTTAAATATCGATATTAGTAATATGTGATGAATTGGTTTAATGAAATGAAAAATAAAAATGACGCTAAACTTGATACACTGTAGTATTTATATGAAGCTATAGATTCTCTGCTTTGAACTCTATTATAGCTAATACTTTATATTAGCGGAATTAGGAATTAATGAAACATTAGGTAATTATAGCAGATGCATATACTAGTTAGAGTGCTGTGTATGCAGTCATATGTATAAATTGTCACCTCCAGAAAGATTTTTTGATCCGATAGCAATGTCTATTATTAAGGCCATTACTTTTCGTTCAAAAATGAACACTAATGCTAAGAATTTTGTTTAACTGAGATGTGTGTGAATGCGATTCAATGTTTACTACAATCATGAGTAGTAAAAAGCTTTAAAACATTTTTAGCAAATTCTATAGTCTTTATCACACCCTTATTTGAAAAGTGGTCCAACTCCATTCTAATAAGGCCTTCAAAGGTACCAGATTGTTCATTTTGAGATACAGAGCCTTAAAGTCTAATGAGCGTTGAAGTCTGATTTATAATGCCTGTCAGACTCTCGTCTCCCATTCCTAAGTGGAATTGATGAACGTGTGTAATAGCGTCTTCAATAAGCATCAAAAGGAGCGCAAACAGGTGTCGAGAGCCATACACCTTTGGAAACCCTTGACAATAGGAGGCAGCGAACTCATTTAGAATGATTAAGGAAACACAGCGGCGCACGTCACCTAAGGTAGGAACGGTGGACAATGAAACCGACAATAGGTGGTCTGCGTATCGTGGATAAAAAAGGCCGATTGTCGTTCGAGAAGGGGAAGAGGAGGCATAAAAGACAGACGCGAGTAACAAACGAAAAAGAAGGAGATTCGGACTGTTGAAGGGTCAACACGCTGACGGGAGACAGGGAGCTCGTCGGACTTTGAAATAATGAGCCCAGCTCTCACGAGTATTTTTAACGTTCGTCGGAACGAAACTTTGTAAATAACGTATTTAACCAAGATTTTAATATGTTAATAAACCTCATGAAATAAGAGTTGACTCTACAATTATAATTCCTTCTACATGACAATGATTTGTCGGATCACGACGATAATGGTTAACATTGGCGTAGTCGAATTAAAGAACGTGGGAGGACCCCAGCGATACGGAAGGTATCAGATGATCTAGAGTACGAGAGTGGTGATAGATCTTCAAGGAGACGCAGTTTCAAGAGAAGTTGTATTCCGAACGAGTCTACTGGGCACGACTTCAGCGACAGATATTTACTCGGCAACTGGTCAAGAAACAGGAGAAATTCAAGGTCGGAGTAAAGTGTGCATCAACGACGTGGTTATATACTGAACTCTCTTGAACTGTGATCAAAGTGCGGCAACGGAGAAAGATTAGAGTGACAGTTTTTCATCGAGGTGAAAAAGGGGTAAGTGATTCTATCTTTTCTCCCTGTGTATGAGATAGCGGTAGTAATTAGTTGAAGGAATCTAATTATTTTTGATAAATTTTGAAGTGTTGATTCATGTGTATAATGATGGAAGTAATTTGTTGAGTTATTGAATTTTGGTAAATGGAATAATAATTTAAAAGTGAAAAAGTGTTATTTTGTATAACGGGAAATGTGTACAAGTGTTCGTACTAGTTATTAGTGGAAGTGATTTATAATTGTAGTAGTTAAATGCTCTTAGAATTATCATAATTGTGGAGGTAAATAGTTCAAGATAAGTATAGTTGGTTAAATTTTGTTATAGGTGTAAAAGTGAATTTGTACTTGTTTGCTGCATTTGTGATTAAGTGGTATAAGCTAAAAATGGCATTCATAGGGAAGGGGCGGAAAGCCGATTTAATTTTGTTAGCTACAGAGTTAACAGGGATTTGTCCGTCTTCGGAGAACAGGACATACACTGATCTTAAGGAAATGATATTAGGAAGTGAGAAATATGAGGAAGAGTCCGCTAAGGAACGGTTATTTGCCATAATTAATGAGAGAGTGGAAAGAGAACAAGAGAAAGATAGACAATGGGAGGAGACAAAAAGACAGTGGGAAATTGAAAAACAGGAGTGGGAAATTGAAAAACAGGAGAGAGATAGACAATGGGAGGAGACAAACAAACAATGGGAAATTGAAAAACAGGAGAGAGATAGACAATGGGAGGAGACAAACAAACAATGGGAAATAGAAAAACAGGAGATAAATAGACAGGAAAGATATAAACAAAGAGAAATGTTGTTAAAATTGAAAGAATTAGAAGTTTAAGAATTGAGGATGAGGGCAGCTAAAAGACTTTCAAGTTTTAGGGTCAGAGAAAGTATTGGAAGGGTTAATAATAATTTCGAAGGAGTGTTGAAAGAGGAAAAAAGGGTTATTCTTGAACCACTAGTTAACACAGATAAGGTATGTGCCAAAATTGACAGGAAAAAGGAGGATAAAAGATGTTTTGTCTGTAATAGTAAAGACCATTTGAAATATCAGTGCCCCAAAAGAGTTCAAAATCTCAGAAATAGAGGGGATCAGAGGGGAAATACATTTGAGATAGAATTTAACAGAGGCGAAATTATTCAACCTGAGAATAAAATTGAAACCCAACAGGAAAGGGAAGTGAGAGATGTAATTACTCAAGGAAAGGAGGTCCTGGAAGGGGTAGCATGTTATCAAAGGCATTTGAGTAACAGTATAGATCAGATATTAGATGAGGAGTTGATTATTCCTCCTAATATGTTCGAAATTGTAAGGGATACAGAGGAGGAGTTGGCTAGTCCCCCGAATAGATTTGAAAGCGCAAGAGACACAGGTGAGGAGATGAACCATAAGGGAGGAGGTAGTGAATTATGTCCTAATGAGAATTTAGATGAGACAGAGGAGGAGATGATTATCCCCCTTAGTATGTTTGAGATGGGAAGTCAGACGAAAGATGAGGAGATGTACTATGAGGGAGGAGGTAATGAATTAAGTCTCAATGAAAATTTAGATGAGGTGAGAGAAATTGATAAAATTTTGGATGGGGAATTAAGTCTCAGTGAGAATTTAGATGAGGTGAGAGAAATGGATAAAATTTTGGATGGGGAATTAAGTCTCAATGAGAATTTGGATGAGGTACGAGAAATTAGAGTTTCAACGGAAAAAAAGAGGAAAGATCAAATTGATATGTTAAGGAATAAAGGGTTAGAGGAAACTAATAATGAGAATGGAAATAATCAAAGGGAAACCCGAAACGAAGAATTAAATGCCCAGGGAAGCTCCAACGATACGGGTAGGAAACAGACACAAACTATGGGAGAAAATACTTCAGTTGAAAATGGTGATTTTGTACCGACACTAGATCACAAATTCACAAAATCAAAATTGAACAACAATCATTCAATTCAGTCAATGAGAGATGGTGAAATAATGAAGCCAAAAACCCATTCGTATTTATTTAGGGTCCCGTAAAAATCGCAGACAGAATCACAAATTTAAGTAATTCCCAAAGAATTCCGGGAAACTCACGTAATTGTGTATTTTATAAATGTTCTAAAATTGATTTAAGTTGCTCTCGAAGAATTCATTGAAAATTTAATTAAATGTGTATTTTGGTAATTGCATTGATAACTAATGTTGAATCCTAAGAAAAACGGATTAAATTTGTAAATATAATGGTATGATGAATTTAAGTGTATAAGTTATGTGATATTTATTTTTTTTTTGTTGTTTGTTGTATGAACACTTGGTCTATGTTTTTTTTTTAAGTGAAGAACTAAATGAATGTTAAGTATTCCCTAGAGATTTGGGGAAGTTTCATTAAAATATGTAAGTTTAACTGGTTAAGATTAAGCCAGGAAATTCCTAAAGAGTTTGAAAAAAAAAAAAGGAATCAAAAGTGTAATTAACTTAGAAATTCTTGCTTTAAAGATAAGTGATTGGTAGGCAAATAATTTGTTAGTGTTTAGGTTAAAGTAAAGAAATGAGCAAGAATTATAATATTAATTTTGTGTCAAGGCTAAGTGTGAAAAGTAATTTTTGTTACCTGTAAATGTTGTGGCTATCTCATATGCAGATGAAAACATGGAATCATTTACTTGTAAAAATGTGTTATTGTTGTAGCTACAAAGCGCCTCCGTCACAAGTTAAAAAGGACAGTTATTACCCTATGGGTGTGCTTCATTATCCTCTGATCAACAGGGACTGTTGTTCAAGCGTGAAAACGTCTCAAGGGACTGTTTTCACTTCTAAAGGAAGGGGCGTATGTCAGACTCTCGTCTCCCATTCCTAAGTGGAATTGATGAACGTGTGTAATAGCGTCTTCAATAAGCATCAAAAGGAGCGCAAACAGGTGTCGAGAGCCATACACCTTTGGAAACCCTTGACAATAGGAGGCAGCGAACTCATTTAGAATGATTAAGGAAACACAGCGGCGCACGTCACCTAAGGTAGGAACGGTGGACAATGAAACCGACAATAGGTGGTCTGCGTATCGTGGATAAAAAAGGCCGATTGTCGTTCGAGAAGGGGAAGAGGAGGCATAAAAGACAGACGCGAGTAACAAACGAAAAAGAAGGAGATTCGGACTGTTGAAGGGTCAACACGCTGACGGGAGACAGGGAGCTCGTCGGACTTTGAAATAATGAGCCCAGCTCTCACGAGTATTTTTAACGTTCGTCGGAACGAAACTTTGTAAATAACGTATTTAACCAAGATTTTAATATGTTAATAAACCTCATGAAATAAGAGTTGACTCTACAATTATAATTCCTTCTACATGACAATGATTTGTCGGATCACGACGATAATGGTTAACAATGCCCTCTGTTGGCAGCAGAAATAAGCTGGAGGTGTACCAGTTCAAAAATAAGATAGAAATGACTTGTACGCTATCTGGCCAAAAGTATCCGGACGCTCAGTGGTATGGACTCGGAGAGTCCTGAGGCATATATTAATATGACGTTGGTCCTCCTTTTGCATCGATGACAGCCTGCACACGTCTGGGGAGACTTTCCACCAGTTTTTGGATAGGTGTCCATAGGAATTGACTTCCAGGCGTCCATCACAGCTAAAGCGAGTGCTGGCAGTGAGGATGGTAGAGTTGGCTGGCTACGTAATCTGCGTTCTAATTCGTTCCAAAGGTGTTCAATGGGATTTAAATCGGGACTCTGAGAAGGTCAGTCCAGTTTTTGAACACCCATTTCGTCAAACCATGCTTGCGCAAGTCTCGATGTGTGAATGGAGCAGTTATCCTGCTGGAAGAGAAATGGGCCTTCCCCGAAATATTGCCATAGAGTTGGGAGAGCAGCATTGTCCAGAATGTCCACATACATCTCAGAGTTCATGTTTCCAACCACAGGAACTAAGGAACCCAGGCCAAACCCTGAAAAACACCCCCACACCATGATGCTGTCACCATACTTAACAGTCGGCACAATGCAATCACGTAAGCAGCGATCGCCAGGCATCCGCCAAACCCAGACGCGTCCATCGGACTGCCAGATTGTAAAGCGAGATTCATCACTTCTTTTTTCTGCAGTTTCACTGCCTCGACGTTTCCACTTCACAATTACATCACTCACAGTGGATTTTGGCGTCTGTAGAATGTCCGAAATTTCACGAACTGATTTCCCACAAAGGTGGCCTCCCACTATAATGCCACCGTCAAAGTCACTAAGCTCCTTTGACATACTCATTGTCTCACAAACGCATAAATATGACCTGACAAACCCCTACCAACATTTTTATAGCTTTCGGTTACTCATCAAATTACGTAATCTGCCAGATCCACTTCTTCAGGGGGTGTCCGGATACTTTTGGCCAGATAGTGTATGAACATGAAAGTGAGTTTAACTCCATTTGTTTTTTTAAGTGGAGTTGGACCACTATTCAAATAAGGCCTTCATTTATAATCCCTCAACTTTATTTAAAGTCTTTATACTAATTCTTAAAACTTGCCTGTTTATCCACTTGGCCGTCTTCTGTGCTTTTCGTGGTTGACTTTTCCACAGGTCCGTTCTTTACGCACTGTTTTCTTCGACCTGAAATAAAATTATATTTAATAAGACGATACATTTCAATATGGTTAAGTAATTGAAAAACCATGTGTCACTGGAATTACCACAGAATTTCATGTAAGCTAATCGCGACTTATTAAGACCAGAAAATAAAAAATTGATAATTTTAGATCGGGTGTTTTGATTTTAGATTACTGAAAAATGTGTTTGACAAGTAGGTATTTAAATAGGGACTTGTTGACAATGAAAGAAAAATTTCCAGTTGCATGATGTGTTCAAGAATAACAAAGTTATTTCGTGTGAGAACTAAATTTATTACTTTTCTCCTAATACAATTAGTTTACATCTAGTACTGTTTTCAGATCGGAAGAAATAATTTATATGTATTAACTTCAGGTGGTTATTCCCTACTCATCCACAGTAAATGGTTATGTTAAAATGTAAAGTAAGAGGTCCTTATCGGACATTTTCCCCGCCAGCTGTTAAAAAAACGCGCGCTCCCATTGTAGAGAGCAAAAAGCCTAAGTAAGATATCTACAATTTACAACACTATTATATTAAAAAAAATGTCAGGTAGTTTCTTCTAACGAAACTACCGAGGGTTATTAACGTAGGATTACTAATCGTTGCTTACCTCTTTTGTATGTATGTGTGTATCTATATATATGTACGTATGTATATATATATATACATATATGTATGTCAAAATTTTGACGCATTTTGGTACTTTTCTGTTTAACTGTTTACTGCTTTTCCAAGCGATACAGACTGGGTTTGGCGCGCTGCCAAATTTTTAACTCGTGAGGTAAGGACGGTTTTTGCGTCTGAAATTTTCCTTTCCGGAGGACCGTTATAGAGGAACGTAATCCTATGTTAAAATAATGGTTAATGTTTCCATAATAAACAAAATAGATTTTTTTTAGGTAAATCACTTGCATGTAATTCAAAAATCATAAAAGATGTTCGTTTAGAAAAAAAAAAATTAAAAAGGAACATGTACACACAGTCCAATTTTTTCTTTGAATTACTATAATATTTTCAAAAACATGAGTCTAAAATATGTTTTTAAACAATTCGTAATTATTATTAAATTTAACTTTTTTTTTCTTACCTCGAATGGAATGAATATATATATATATATATATATATATATATATATATATATATATATATATATATACACACACACACGAAAATGGTGCTAACTCATGGCATAAAGTCTTACCTTCTATTAAATTTTCTTTCCTCTTGAAACGCTTGCGTCCATAAAACGATTTAATTTTTTAAAATATCAATAAAACTAAATTTTAATGCACTGAAATCGATCGTTAATTTGCTCCCCCAGGGTCTGTTTGATTCGCTTCATAAGCTTAAAGAGTTAAAATTAAAATCGCTGTTATTCTACTCATGATAAAGCTACTAAAAAATGGGGGGGTCGTAGAAAATTAATTTTAAGTTTATTAAAATTATAGACTTAAATTTTAAAAAACTTACCAGCCATTGCGAAATTTTAAAACAAGAAAATTCTGCCTCAAATAAACAAACATTAACTTCAAAGTTGAAATGTTTCCACTGTTTTTCCTCCAATGCGAATCAAATGAATAGCGTAAACAAAAGTCACTAGCCTCACAAACAGTCGTGCTTCTTTTTCAGCCGCTAATAAACGCAGAAATCATTCAGCCTTATCCTCGGTCAACCCTCGCGCCATATCGCGTCATTCGACGTCATCAGGTTTAGTTTCGCTAATCCCTGCAAGAACTAACTGCATGTGATTCGTATTTCATTGATAATCGATTAGTAATATTTTCTCACGCGTATTTTATTTTGAAAGATATGGACGTGGAGTATTGTGCCTCATTTTATCTTAAGGCGAGAGAATTGCACAGAATTCCGGATCAACTAAAACAGAATTTTTTTTTAAAAAAAGTTTTTGCTCAGTATTGTTATCTTTCCACACACACGCTTTTACTTTTAATTGTTCATTTTTACGAGTTGTGTTGAGAGCATATGTGTTGATTAATATTACGTCCTTATGACTGGTAATGTGTGTCATTAAGTTTGAAGCATGTGATGCGACATCTTTTATCTAAAATCAAGCAGCACGAGAGTTGAAGTTAAGCAAGATTGCTAATAGGTAAGCGATAAAGTAACAGTCAGTTATCCTCTTATTAACGTAAGGAAAAATATTCAAAATATTGCATGTAATACTTCCGTCAATAAATACACCATTAACATATAATTAGCTTTAGCTTTAGCTTTAGCTTTTTCGTTCGAGATAATACGCGCTGGATTTTTATTGAACAGATGGAATGAGTAGAACAAAACCTACTTTCTTAGTGACTAGAAAAATATTTCCAGTCGTTAGTGCATACAGTGTGAAAACAGTATTTTAATTAAACGAATATTTTGCTTAAGAAATATCAGTTCAGACGACAAGATATGCGTAATTCAGTCTTTTTAGATGTAATTTAGGAATTAATTATGAATTAGATGCAATTTACGTGTTAATTTACCACATTAAGTTATTACAAGTAATTTACATTATTCGTGTCTACAAGTAATTTAGATTATTCGTGTAAACTACATGTCATAATTTACACGAGTGTGTATGTGTGTTTGTTTTATTTTAATTCTGGATAGAGGAATATAGGAAAGTCCATTTAATTTAGCTCCAAGTCTTCGTCTTTAATTCAGCCTGCAGTCTTGGACACTATTTAAAAAATCAACAACACAGCCAACAAGCAAAAGTGCTTGAAATTAGGAAAATCTTATAAATAAATGATTATTTCCGGAATAAAGTTCTCTTTGCTTACGATGGTAATCTTTCTTTCTATTCATCGGAAATGACTTAATGTGGAAAAACTCCAAGCAAAAGCTAGATCAAACGTTTAAATCTAGTAAGAAACATAATGGAAGGGAGGGTTAAGGGATATGTTTCGTCTAAAGCGTAGGTAAACTACATTTTAAAGAATAAAATTTGCGTCAGTATAGCTATAGTTTAAAAAGAAACATTAAAGAGTGCCAGAAAACTCAAAATTGAAAGCGAGTGTTACCTAAGATCAGCATCCTGATCTCAAGTATATAAAGGTTAGAGCGTAAGGAATTTAAATTTTTATATAACTACCCTTACATCACAGAAACGCCTCCCCAATCGGCAGACCTTAATGTCCGTGAAAATGTGTAAACACAAATCCGAAGAACCTCGGATATCAAGCACAGCTGATCTAAAGAAGCACTTTGAAGGTTGTTTGGTTGCTTTGGAGCACTACGGTCATCTTTTGCAACGTGAAGGCTAAATGAATCCTTTGAATGGAAGAATAAGTGAGCCAAAACTAATCCATTTAATTTTAAAAAAATAGTTGAATCTATGCTTAAACGTTATTTTAGGTATCAAAAATTTAAGAGAAGACACACTACTATAAATAGAATGTACTGCATCCTATTTCAAATTAACTATTTAATTTTGTCCGGTTTTCATTGAGGTTTTACACGCTAGCTTGATTTTTGATTTCCTATTTCATGAATGAAAATCAATGTAAAATTGTAATTACCAAGTCACTAGTATACATATGTATATATACACGTATGCATATACACACATTATATATGGTCATTTTTTATCAATCCTGATAAAACTCATATAAACCTACAAAAATAGTCGCCACTTTGTACTCGTATTAAGTTTGTAATTTTGTTTTAATCGCAGGCAACAAATTTTATATCTAGTTTTTAATTATTCTTGCTAACACTTATCTAAATTGCTTTCAATTTCATTGTTCAGAACACACAAGTATTAAAAAATCACAATATTTTTCTAAACATTTCTCAAGATTGAAGTACACTTTCAGATTTTAAACAATGGCTGTCCAACTTCTGAGTTAAATAATATAAATATTTACAAAAAATTTTAACAATTTATAAATGTTTTAATAAATATTTTACAATTTTTAAATTTGGTAAAAGATTTTACATACCGATAGAAAATCAATCCGTGATGTCCTCTTTATAAAAATAAAACGTCGCTCATCTTAAATTACTACAACTTTCATTTATTTGAAAAACTTGAAATCAAAACAGAAATTATTTGCTTCCTTAGTGTAACCTTAAGGAATCATCTTAGATACGCGCAGTTTATTTTGTCCACTCTCTGCGGTTTTTTAAATACTCCACTATCAAAGCAGACGTAAACATGATTGAGCATCTAATACACAGCAGATTAAAACACAATAAGGAAAAAGTCCTTGAATATAAAACTACGCACACACATGTTTGTCACACGCTATAGCTGTTATTACTTGTATACCGGTTTCGAAGTGACCATTCAGACACTCCGGTTCGATTTGCTCGCAGGTTATGTATCGCATATATTTAAAAAGGGAATTTGGATGTTTTCCGTATTTACTATGAAATGCGACTGAAGCATTATAAAACATTAAATGAAGAGAAGAAATTACGCGAAAATTTTTCCGCTTCCCTCAGCCAGGATAAAATACACCACTGTTTGTATGTATTCATTTCTAAAAGTGTATTCTTAAATATCACTAATAAATGAAGAATTTGCCCTTATGAGGAGAAAGCATCTCGTTTACAAAAGCCCGACTGTTCAGAAAAGTTTATTTCCTTTTTGGAATTTTTGAACAGTTGAACCAGAACTGTTTTTAACCGCGGGCGATTAGTTACAGGCACTGAATATGAGGAACTGTTTCTTAGTTGCAATTCTGCACCAGTGGCTGTGAAACGTTATGCATGCTAGATTTTCCACGTTTTGTTTTTTTCTTCTTTTTTAAAGCGTATCATCTAAAAGCGCACGACAGACTCTCCTCAAAATGCATTCCATGTCTGCCAGAACTTTCAAACTGGTGACGTAAGAAAATTAATTTCATCCATACATTAGAAAAAAAAAAAAGAAAACATTTCAATGCACTCGAATCATGAAATTCAATGCAAAATCTGCACGTGTTTTAGAAATGTGAAGTCTGAAACCTAATTGATTTCTTTTGTGACTAACTGAAAGATGACAGAATTCAAAGCATTCTGTGTACGATAG
The DNA here is from genome assembly GCA_907164885.2 of Dolomedes plantarius. NCBI lineage: Eukaryota > Metazoa > Arthropoda > Arachnida > Araneae > Dolomedidae > Dolomedes > Dolomedes plantarius. The sequence goes on along the minus strand of OU015501.1, from coordinate 22,717,505 downwards.
AAGATTTTTTCTTCTTATCCCCATGTCGTTAGACAAATCCATCCATATGTCGTAGATGAATCTGTTTTAACACCTCTAAAGGTTTCCAAAGAGAGAAGAATAGCTGACTCCCAAACACAACAAATATGGTCAGGAGTAGCCTCGGAATTGCAGTTAGGGCATGTTGGGAAGATTTTCTGGCTGTTACTTAAAATCATGTAAAAGATTTCTAATTTCGGGTGAGTGACAGTGACATACGCCTGTATTAATCAAATTTTCCGTGGATAGAGGCAGCGGGTAAAAACCATTTACTGGAGGAAATTTAAAACCTTAAGATATTAATTACATAAACGAAATTTAAACATCCATGCTCAAAAGTTTTTAGCTTGCTTTTTAAAATCTTAGTCCTGCTTTAAATTCAGTGGAATAAGCGATTAGAAACGCATTAAAATAGTTTTCTAATCCGTAACCAATTTTAATGGTGCTATACAATACAACTACAGGGTAAGTCGAAATGAATGCCCCAATTTCATAGGTTTACCACGCAAAATGTAATCAATGTATTCCTTCAAAATATACATACATGCAGACGCAATATACATAAGTTTTGAATGTACTCCTCACAAATGTTCGATATGCGCTCCTTTTGTTATACGGCATACATCAACTCTGAAATGAAATTCTTGCCAAACTTTGTGCAGCATGTCTGTATCGATGCTGGCGATAGCAGCTGTGATACGGGCTTTAAATCAGCATGGTCGTTGGACCTGGAGGCACATACACGCGATCTTTTACGAACCCCCACAGAAAAAAATCGCATGGGGTGAGATCTGAGGATCGTGATGGCCAAGGTAACAGTACATTGTCTATGGTAGATACGCGACCAATCCACCGTACCCAAAACAATAACCACGTAACATTATAAACTACGTACTATTCGTCACTTTTGTATACTACCTCTGCCTGTATGTATATTTTGAATGAATACATTGATTACATTTTGCGTAGCACACCTATAAATTGGGGCAGTCATTTGACTTACCCTATATATTAATGACAACAGGAAATATAAGATTTACAATAAGATCTTACCAAATACTTTATGAACATTTTAGATTAAACGAAAGAAATTTCTACAAATACATAAATTTAAAATGATGAATATTACTACAAATTTCAAATATGATTCCTATGATATTAATGACTATTTCATAATATCTCGTATATTTCATAAAGGGTAGATATCTCTGAAACATGCACTTTTCTGAGGGGGAATTAAGTGAAAATATATAAAGGTAAGTAAAGTATGCATATCCTTCCCTCCTGATACTGGCTGTTATTGTCTATAGATACTTTTCAAACCTAAAATATGCTACTCCAACACTAAACTGAAGCTTTCTTTTGTTAAAATTTTAAATTTATAAAACTGCTTTTCAAATTAATCTAAAACCAAAATTTATATGGTTTAAAACCTAAGTATACAGAAAAGAATAAATTTATGACAAATTGGCATTATATTCTTTGTTAGCTATAATCTAAATCTGCTTAAATGCTTCATTTTTTTTATATTAGGGCCATATTACTTTATAGGAAGAGGCTGCGAGCTTCAAAAAAAAGATAGGATAGATGGGAAAGGGAACAATATTTTTATCTACCAAAAAATAAATTACTGATTAATTTTAAAATTAAGTTAATATTAACATTCAGTGCTTGTAAAATCCTTTCGTAATATTATATAACTAAAAATAATATTCCGTATTTTTTAAATCTATAAAATTATGCGTCTTTACAAAAGGCTTCGCTGGCCACAAAGTGAGTGTAAATTGTGCAGGCTTGGTTAGAGCAGGGGTTCCCACCTGTGGGTCACCATCTAATGGGAGTCGCGAAGTGTGTTCTGGGGATCGCAACAGTTTTTATTCAATTAAAATAACTTTTGATCAAATTTCACCGAAAAAATTTGTCAGTTTTTATTTAGCATGAAACGTAATGCAGGGATGTTTTTAAAAGGGAAAAAGTCTTTCAAGCTCAAACTCAGTTCGTTAGCAATCTACCGCCTTTATTGGGCAGTCAATGAAAATCGCTGTTACTTACTACGTATAGTACACACATTCTAATCGTTAGTTTGTCTCTCATCAGTCTGTGCTGTCACTTTTTTCATTATTATTGTCGATTCCCAACGGAATAAAGCAATTTTATTTAGGTATAAGTTTATCTATTTTTTTTTATTTATTCTATAATCTGTATCAATATGGTAGGTGAGTTATTTTCTTTCGTATTCTGCTCTTGCTTTTACACACCTTTGACTGAGGGAGGAATGTATCTTAACGTTCTACATACCTTACAAATTTCTTTTAAATATTTACCTTGAAAATTTAGATTTTTTCTTTGGTCTCTTATGCGGCTTATTTTAATGAAAATAGGAAGGGCTTCCCCTGCCTATTTTATTTGCGTATGTGTGTGTGTGGGGGGGGGGGGGTCGCAGGATGCATGGAAATCACTGAAGGGGATCGCAACTTGAAAAAGGAAAGATTGGTTTAGAGCAATTGTTACCCAAACCTTTTTCGATTTGCGAACCCCTCTTTCGTCCCCCCCCCCCACACACTTATACACTCCTTCCCACCCTACATATTTTCATTGAAAAAGGCCTTTGAAGATATAAAGAAAATACACTAAAATGCATTTCCCATAACTTTGTTTCCAACTGAATGATTAATTTAACAAAAATGAAATTTTAAGAAATGGAGAACATTAAGAAACAATCGTCACTGTGCCAAGGATATGGAAAAACAAGAACAGAACAGAGCAAGACATACAAGAAAATCCTGCACCTGCTGTATGGATTCAGAACTATATAACAATAAAACTAGAAAAACTCTTACCCAAATAAAATTGCTTTGAAATTGCAATAGTAATGCTAAAAAATGATGACAGAGATGGATGAAAGACAAACTGACGTTTAGAATTTGTGCACTATACGTAGTATCTCTACTTTCTGTATTCACAAGGAAGATATAAGACATTGGTCCATTTGACACGCATTTCTTAGACCAATGGGCTAAGTAATGCGTGTATTAACACAGAAATACACTATAATCCATTCGTAGAAATTGAGAAACAGTAACGTTTTTCCCTTTTACTTATTCCTTTGGCTTATTACCTTATAAGTAATTTTTTTTGTTTTAATTCTTAGAATGCGAGTTAACAATTCACATTTGACTTGTATTTTGAAAACAATGAAAAGTGTGTTTCTTATCTTTTTATACGAATTTAGATAATTATATATTCATTGCTTCCATTGATTCCCGCTTTTTAAGGGTTATAGACTAACGTAGTTGATTCTTGATTTATTCTCGATTAATAAACTCAACCAAAGTTCTTTTCTCTCTCGGTCAGAGCCAACATTAGCTTCAGAGTTGATTGCTGTTTTTGTCCTGATGATGAAATCTTTTAAACATTAAGAGAATGTTTCACAAACATGTTTCATCACCTGAGGTGAAATTGAAGAAATGGATCAAAGAATACAGTAAAGGGTTGTAATATGTCTCTTAAGTTGATTAAAGCTAGGTCATATATCCGCGGTCCATGGGAACACGCAGTTAGGCATGTGATGAGAGCAATTAACCCCACTAAAAGAACGACTGAGCCTAGTTTTAAAGAAGTGAAGGGCCTTGTTCACAAGTATTTTAGATCCCGCTATATGTACCATATTTTTATCAGGCATTACATCATTTCAACCCTCGTTTTTAAGAACAGGGTTCTCACATCGTGTTCTGTAGAACCCTAAAGTAAAAAGGAGCTCCGCCGATAAAAATTTGGGGTTCCACAAGGATGTTAGTTTTTGAAAATACTAAAGAATTGATACTACGAATTCAGAGGTAAAAAAAAAATAGAAACGAAAAGTAAACAGTTAACTCTTCACCTTGATTCCGAATTTGCTTCAACCTGTCACATACATACAATTTATATATATATATATATATATAATCTGCTTTAATCGTTTTTCAGCTTTTTTATTTCACATAAAATAAATAATAAAAAAAATCGTAACTATCCATAATCACAGTTCAACATTTTCTAAAGTTGAAAAGGGATGCACCATTAGGATAATTTAAAAATTGCTTCAAAGATGCATTGTTTTAACCCCTGAACCTGATGTTTACAGAAATCTTGTATCCATCATTGGACTCAAATGTAGGGTTAAATTCGCTCACATTCTTGCTATATACTACGTGCATGGCATATGCGTTTGTGATGAAAATACATGCATCTGAGAGTAAATTTCGGACTCTATTTTATTATCTAACTATGCATTTTAGAAATAGTTTTGAAGGTTTTTGTGGACAAGGACATTAAGACCATAGAGATGAGAATGAAAAGATGTGAGACGATTTCTAATCAAGAGTTCAATCAGGGTCAACTTACTAGAATAAAAACTTTAATAGAAAATAAGCGAATTCTTTACCGATAAAGATCAGTAAAAACGTAATAAACGCGCCTACTTATAATCTGAACAATTCATTAAGCTTTCTTGAGTTTCTGGATGACACACCTTCAGAAAACAAAAAACGTTTCTTTGAACTTAATAGTAAAGTAACGGTTGTGCAATCTCTTGTACTTCGGAGAATAAGATAACTTTCTCGTCATTATAACTAGAATCCTAAATGATGAGCCTTAAAGGGCAATATCTTTACAGTTACTGTTGATTACTCGTAGGAAATATTTACCTTTTGAAAATTAAACTCTTGTAGTTTGTTTGCAAATTAATTTTCGCTTTTAGGAATTCAGTAGTAGTAGTAGTTGTGGTTGTTGCTTATGCCTCTTGACCGAGAGCAATATCAGATCAAGGTCATTATAGGCTATTGGGCTGAGTGATGTGACTCCGGTTTTAAGCTAGCACCACAAGGGTCGAAGTCCGATTGAAATTCTGTAGTAAAAACATGAATGTTATTAGTTGATTTTATATATATATATATAATAATATATATATATATATATATATATATATAATATATATATATATATATATATATACTAGCATTATTGCCCGGCGTTGCCCGGGTAAATATATAGATATAAAATTTTTCATGCATTCCATCAAAAAAATACTGGCTGGCACCCCCCGCTCATGTTCATCTGGGCAGACAGAATGCGCTTAGCGCGTTTCTACTGAAATGATATACTCCAGTATTCTTTGATGGAAAGCATGAAAAATTTTATATCTATATATCTACCCGGGCAATCATTCTTTGAAAAATAATTCATTAATTTTCTTATTGCCTTAATATAACTAATGGACTAATAGTTCGGAATGAAAGTTATGTGTCGTTATGTTTCTCTGTTTAAAGAGCTTTTCCTCCACTGCTTAAAAAGCCCCAAAACTCTAAAAGATTTATCTTATGTGATTTCACGGTATAAGTAATTCAAATACATATCGTAATGTAACTCTGTTTCGCGAACTTAGGGAAAAAGCCGGTAGAACTCTTAAACTTCTTCCCATTTTATGATCCTCAAACATTAATATATTTAGATCAACAGAGGCTTCCAAAAACTGGCCATGGACAAACTTAATTTTCTTTTTTTCTTCCTTTTTTTTTCCCAAATTTTATTATTCTATTAGTTTGAGCGCCATTGTCTAAAGTTGTCTAAAGCAGCGGTTCTCAACCGTTTTAGAACTCACGATTCCACTAAACGTAAGAAAAATAAACACCTCGTCCTCCCCCCCCTGTTACCACCCAGACCAACTCTCAACCACCCCAATCACCCCTGGCAGAACCACTTTTCCCCCGCGTATCGAATTTGAAGGGTCGTGGTAAAGGGGCTGTATCCACATTTAGAGGTGCGCTTAGGGGCACAAAAATCGTTAAAAAATTAATTTTAAAAAAAATAATTGAGCCCCAAATTTCGTTTTTCCTGATTTAAGTTTCTAGGTCCAAAACATTAACTGTGCCGAATTTGGTCCCGTGGGTGAAACAGTCTATGATTCTATAGCATACAAACAAACAGACAAGCTCTTATATATATATATATATATATATATATATATATATATATATATATATATATATACTAGCTGAAAACCCGCACTTCGGTACGGAGTACATTCAAATTAAATACAACAGTCAATTATACAATTAATGCCAATATATATATATATATATATATATATATATATATATATATATATATATATATATATATATAATAAATACGACGATCAATGTATACAATTGATTAAAAATATATATATATTTACAAAAATCCTAAGGGATATTTTTATAGACAAAATAATATAGAAGAAAATGTTCAAATTAAGTCTAATAGGACATACTAAAGAATATAGTACAGTTTGAGGAACATATATTTTACTGTATTTTAATATTTTTTTGGATAATGTCCAATCGTCTGCCGCATTAGCAAGAACATATTTTTTTTTTGTCTATTTCGTTGTTTTACATGTGACGATAAATTTATTTAAAGTACCAGAAAAAGAAATCACGTGATCAGCGTTTAATAAATTAAGTTCTAAAAATTAATCTTTAAAAATTCACCAAAAATCAGAAAATGGAAGTAAAGATTCGAAAAAGATTTCATTTTAAAGGAATTTTCATGATCTTTCTCGTGATATAAATGTTATAACCCTCAAATTATTATTTTAAATGCAAACTTAAAAAGTTACTAAAACAGCTTAAAAATTTAATTTTAAAAATCTAAGAACTTTTGAAATATCTTTCTAAGTGCATCCCTACACTATAAGAAGAATCGCCATGCAAAATTTCAGTCCTTTAGGTCCAGCGGTTTGGTCTGTGCGTTGTATGTCAGTCAGTGAGTCAGTCAGTTACGGAACTGTTATATATATATATATATATATATATATATATATATACATACTCGGTAGAGTCAGGGTTCCCAACCTATTGGTTAGGATTCATGAGGGGTGCCAAGTGAACACCGAAGTTACATTTCGGGACACTTTTTATTTAGGGAAAAACATTTATTTCTGTATAGCTACCTTGAAAAATTCTAGCAGTTGTTGTAACACTGATTTTATATTCTTTTATCATGGACTCGGTGATGAGAGGAAGTGACGTAAGTTCATCGTGTTCAAGTATACTATATCCGATATAAATTAGTTTGAGCTAGAAAGAAGTCATCCTTACGTTTCTACATCGTGGGGGAGTTGGGGGGAGGAGCAGCGAAAAGAAAGGTTCATTTGAGAATTAAATCCTGCAGTGATAAATGAGGAATTTATGTGAACTGGCGTTTTAAATCTCATTTTGGGTGTGTGCACACTTTAAAATAATAGAGATACGGTGGCTATTCCGATAATTTGAAAAATTACATTGATTGGATGAAATATGAACAATACACAAGCCGTAATATATTGAATGGCCGAACAATTCTGGCCAGCAGTTTTGAAATCCCAGATACGAATAATTTAATTTTAAGTGTAATGTATTAGGTTTCAGCTGCATCGGGGTAAATAGAACATGGCAAGTTCTAACACTTCAAACAATTTTTTGCCGGCGCATTCTAGCGTGTGGGCAAAATACTTCGCTTCCAAAACACGAGCATTGATTATATCTTTTGACTATAAGCCAGCCTTCCTCCCTTCTCCAACATTCCTAATATTCATACTCCGTATCCATCGGAAACAAGACATTTACAAACCGGTTTAGAAACTAACATTTTCAGTAGCACAGCAATTGCATTTTCTGGAACCTTTTGGTTCCCAACGATACTTATAAACCGGTTTTAAGATACATGCGTAAGGATATTATATCTACACTTATCAGCAAGCAAACTGATAAACAAATGTGTGTCACTGGAGACAGTTAAATATTACGTTTCCTTTTAGATAATTTTATTTTAGGAAGAACTAATATTATCTCTAGAACACTCAGTCAAATCAGATCGTAATCTTATAAATGGGAAATTCTTCATAAAAGTTCACTGTCAAGCGAGAAAAGATATGTTTGTAGATTACGATAGGCTCAAATTGTTGTAATGTTGTTATGTTATTGAGACAGGGTTGCTTAGTTTCACTTATCTATATTTTCACAGAGAAAGACGGTTCTGCAGACAACATTAGGCTTGTTTTAAACTGATCTTAGGAATTTCTATTTATATTTAACCCTTATGGTACTGATTAATTAATTAAAACAGTTATAATTAAAATTTAAACGATCAGAAAAAATTAATGACAAGACCTCTGAAATTATTTGAAAAATAGTTTTCCATGCCTCTTCTCTTTCAAAAATTTTCTAAGGTCTAAAAAATAATAAAAGAAATTTATATTTAAAAGAGTTGCTACAATTCTAGTATTAATAGTGAAAAAAAAAACCAAGCATCCTAAATATAATGATCTAATTTTGAGACATACAAGTTAAAATCGAATTAAGCAGGTTTCTAAATGACGAACAATGTGAAACCTAGTAACAGCAAGTTAGTGATCTGTTCAATGAAACCAAAATCATATGACCGCTCAGATTATTTGAAATTGAAAAAATTTAAAGAGATTAATTACGGATAGATTAGTTCCCTAAACTGGATTCTTGTTGAAATGATAAATGTATTTTTCTTAGATCTACTGGTTGCATACATTTCTATCTCTTTTATGGTTAAAAAAAACTAATTCCTACAATTCTATTAACAATTTTGGGGAAGAATAGTTTTCCCCTTCAGTATTTATACCTGTAATACTGTCTTACACCATGTCAGTCATGGCTACTGGGATTTAGAAGCTTTCCTCTCTATTTTCTAATAACAGTTTATAGTTCCCATTTTCCAGTGTGTTCCTTAATCTCCAGCAGCTTTTTATGGAATTTCGACTTTACAGGAGTTACGGGGTATTTCATAGGTGGAGGACAAAGCAATTCCAAAATCTAATATATTTAAAGTGGATTGCGTTTTGTTGTTAGAATCATTTTGAAAGATCAGTGAGAATTTAACGATTGCTAAATGAGAAACACAATTAACCTAAACATATGCACACTATTGACTTGTGTTTTGTTGTTCCTAATGCCACCTGGCCGGAAGTTCCAGGCCAGGTCATATGGACTTCGGGCTGAGTAGACCGGCTCCGGTTTATAATAGCACCACAGGAGTCGGGGTCCGACTTAGCTAGATGGCACCTGAATTTTGACGGAGAACCCCCAGGGGCGACATCTGGGGAGATCGTACCTCTCCACCCCACTGACCTCATACAAGTACTCTCCGGTCTGCGGATTTAACGTGCCATATCCGTTCTAGACACGAATGTATTTAACGAAACTGTCTGGATGAGGGATGCGACATCGATGTCGATGTTTCAAAACATCGATGTTTTGAAAACATCGACATCGATCATCGTTCTAGACAACGATTTATTGGAGCCCGATTTTTTTTTAAACATCGATGTTTTGTGTTTTAAAACATCGATATGTAAATATACGTAATTTGTTTTGTATTATTTAATTTGGAAAATGAAAGATTTGTTAATGAATTGTTCTTATTAATAATTTTGATATAAACACTATTGAACCAAACTCAAAAATTCTTTAAATGATTTTGCCTTATACTCTACTGATATGAAACCAAAGCTTTGTCTTGTGTTACAGTCATGACCTTCAGATTTTTTTCTTTTACTAAATTATTAAGCCTCCTGGAAATAAATTATTCTCACTTGTAAATAAATATGACATGATCATTTACAATAATTTTTTCACATTCAACCAATTTAAATTAGAAAACATCGCGGACTTTTCTTTATGGGTTTGGTCCTATCAATTGTTTTGATAGCAAAAATATCTTCCTCAATTTTTTGGTAAAAGTAATAAAATGTATCATGGAAATTCTGTGATATCGCTGACTCTAGCAACCAGGTTTTTGTCATGTGTGTCAGCCAATCAGAGAGTAAATTAAATCCTCACCCCCTCCACGACTAAACCAAAGGAACATTAAAGTTAGCGTTACTAAAGCAGTTTTAAAATACGGATGTTCAAAACATCGATGGTTTTTGGGTGATATTTTATTAGCATCGTTTTAATATTAAATATCGAGGTCGCATCCCTAGTCGGGATTCGATCCAAGCACTCTCAGTATCGAAGTCAAAGCGTTACGATAGGCTACCCCGGGCCCTTTCTAGTTGTATTCTTTTAAAGGACTGTTCAAAATAAGTGCATTGTAATAATACCTGTTAAAAGTATTTTTCTATGAAATATGAGTTTATTGAGTTTTTTATGCTGATTTTAGAAAAGGGAAATGTTGAAATAAAAATTAAACCTTTGGTTTAAAGTTATAAAAGTCTCACTACAGTTGAAATTGCACACAGAATCATTTTTAATTAAAACAAAGAGTAAGTTTATAATATTTTAGATCCATAGCAATAAAACAACTTGTAAAACTTGTCTTTTTAATTATTGAGTGAAGGTTTTATCAAACGTCAACTAATTAGGTCTTGGTTGCCAGAGTTGGTTTACCAAAGAAAGCGGGGTTAGTAATTTACAAGATAGTTCTAATTTGCCTTAAAAAGGGGAAAATCAGAAAAAAAGAATAGATCATTTAAACCATTACTGAATTCAAAATAAAAATAATTTTTTTAAAAAAATCTTGAGGCTTTCCTTAAGATAAACCGATTTATTGGCCAGTATTTTTTTAAAAATTCATTGCTGGGTGCTTCCAAACTTGTATTAGAACCACATGAATCATTTTTTTTTTTCTCCAGAGATTGTTCGATGAGTGATCAGATATGCTAGATATCAGACCTCAGTGACGAAATCTTCGGCAGAATAAAGAACTTAAATTTTAGACTCAACATGTATGAAGAATTTGAATACTAGAACAATCTAGGAAGTAAATTTTACATTGGGGTTACAGTGGTTGAATAATACGAATGGGGCCCTAAGATGCTCGAAAGCAGAATTTAGTTTCAATGGTTAAACAGGGTTGAGGAGGAGTTGTGTTATGGGGGGGACTAGTCAGTAATCGCGAAATATTTAATGCTGCTGTGTGCTAACCCTATTGGATTCGCTCACCTCAATGTTAACCTATGGAGAAAATGTGTCCATTGATTGCCGACTTGGATTTAAGAATTTTTTAAATTGTACTCCGTAATAGAGAAAGAAATTTTACACCTTGGGACATTTCTTTTTTTTTTTTTAATGCAAATAATATTTTAACATTTAAATTATTCCGGGGGAAAATCAGGTATAGTGTGTTTTAAACGCTCATAAATTTCTTTGGTGGAAGAAATTTAGAAAACGAATCCTGTTGCAAGGTGCAGAAAAGTTCAGGCTATCTGAAAATACCATTTTTATTGGATCATCAGCATTTAAGTATCTGTAAATAGTAGACAAATTTTCTCAATAGAACATTGAGGTGAGCGGATCCAATAGGGTTTGTACACAGCAGCTTTAAGGCTGATATGTACTAACCCCATTGGATTCGCTCACCTCAATGTTAACCTATGGAGAAAATTTTTCCACGGATTGCCGACTTGGATTCTAAGATTTTTTTAAAAAAATTGTACTCCGTCATAGAGAAAGAAATTTTACATTTGTGTACATTTTTCGTTTTATTTTAAAAATGCAATTAATTTTTAAATTTAAATTATTCGGGGAAAATATCTGGTATAGTGTGGCATTGAATGCTCATAAATTCCTTCGGGGGACGAAATTTATAAAATGAATCCTGTAACCGCTTGCAGAAAGTTCAGGCCTATCTGACATTACCAATTTTTATGCGATTATCAGCATTTATGTACCTGTAAATAGTTTGACAAAAATATATTTTAAATAAAAAATTTGAATGCGGCGCTTAACCCCCCTACAGAGAGAGAGCCATTACAATTCTTCAAAATGTCAATCCTAAAGGGGATGGAATTCTCTAACTGTCAACTGAACTCCTCCCACCACAAGAGTCTGCAAGAAGAGGAAAAGGGAATACTAATTTTTTCTTAGTACCATAGCAGCCTTAACGATGTAGAGTCAACTCAAATATCTGATATTTCTTAGAGTATTTTGAAATCTTCAGCAGCTAACTGCAAATAAAAGATACAAAACATACGTGCCGCGTTTGCTAGTGCAGAATTGGCCTAAAGAGAGAAAAAAAAAATTCCAGTTCATGTCCAGATGAAAAGATCCCATCGAAAAAATTCGTCTAAAACTGGAATCTAAGATTCAAAATCAAAATATTTCTTAAAAGCCATGATTGAAATAAGTAACATACGATGAGAAAAACAAAGTAGAACCAGAAATAAAATTAGACCGTAACGGGTCAATGCCGAAAAGATTCAACAATGTTATAAAAGCTAGTGATTCAAATAACTTACTTTTTTTTTTTGATCGAAAAGTTATGTGTGATTGATCACTTGTGACCATTTACTTTTACTTTAATATGAGTTATACTATTTATATTCAATTAAAGATTATTTTTTATGAAATTTAAATAAATCTGAAATAGATACAAAGTAAAAGTTCAGATGCAAAATCACTGTATTTTTTGTGTTGCAATCATTTAATTGGAATATATGAACTTAACCTTTTTTTTTATTTTTTTAGACACTGCATTATAAAAGTATTTAAAATTGTGTATATAACTGTTTAACTATTATAATAACATAAAACCAACGTTTTGCTAATCAATTTTATATTTGATTCTATACTGATATATTTAGAGACAAGTTTTCCATAATAACATAATTGTCATCTATACCCTGAAACCCATCTAAATGTGTTTAGATTTCTGCTTATTTTACGTCGTTTAATTTGGTTGGATTTTGATTATATTAACATCTTTGAGAAAATGAACTTCGATTTGAAGTCTCGATTTGTGTTGTAACTCTTGTATCTTACGGTCAAATCTGACAAGAAAAATTTGCATTACTGAGGTCATGAGGAGGCACATTGATGAAATCAAAGAAAAGACCTGTTTTAAGAGGTCATATTTTTCTAATTTCTATTACAGTGCAAGGAGCAATTTTATAAATATTGGACTACGAATGAATATGCATAAATTCAAAAGAAATTACTGTTAAAATTTTGCTTTCAAAGTTTGATATTTTTTAGTATTTTTTAACATTTCTCTCAAATTTATAATATTTTCAAATGAATGGGTTAAAATATTTTTTAGAAAGTCAAACAGACAAAATAGCGACTTCTTTTATATGATTTATCACATTTTAAAGTTCAAGAATGGCCCGTATGGCATAATGACTACATAAAAAAAAAAAGCTTTCCTAAGATATGCGATAACCATTCTTTAGTATCATGCATTTGTTTTCTCTGCATAGCATTTGCAATTATAAAAAAATTACCACATATTACTTTTATTAACAAATTTTTTTTCCAAATTAAAAGCAGATCAAAAGCAATTTAAAATTTCAAGTCCTTCTAAAAGAACTGAAATTCTTTGTCCTTAAATAACAATAATTATTTTTAGATTCTTGATCATAACGTTATCGCTAAAATTTCGAATATTTATATCATTGTATTGTATAATGCAGTTGTCTCTAAATTGGGAAATGCGTATTAGAATACACAACAGTAGTTTGAGAAGGAATGCGTTTAGTTGAAAAATACAAACAACAAAGTTCTCTAATCAGCAAACAAATGTTTTCCATGAACTCTGGAACGAACATTCGGTCGGAATTAAACTTTGACTGCCTCACGCCACAGTATCTGATTTCGGTACCTGATACGCCAGTTCCTACTTAAATCAATGCCAGGTTTCCGCATAAAGCAGCTACAACTAAAAATATGGAATTTACTTTTTTAATACCGAAATTTGTTTCTGGAACACGTATAAGTGACTATTGAAGTCAAGGTCGTGATCTAGACTGAATGAAAAAAGGAGATAACTAACGTTGGAAGAAGTCGGGGTTAATGAATTAAAGAGATATAAGTAAGTGAAGGTCAAAAGCAGATTTCAAAAGGTCAGTTTTTCAGATAGCAACATTATTTCGCAGTAACATAAAAACATCTTAAAAAACATTCAAATTTATTCTCACAGTCAAGCTCTACAGTATAAAGGTAGTAAATAAGATGCAGGTATGCATTTTAATTGAAAGACGTCTCAAACTGAATAGGCTTCGTTTTAAACCGCGTTCATTAACTTGATAAAATAATAGTTACCTATCATTTTAAAAAAAGAAAATGATCGTCAGAGAAAGAATTAACAGAGTGCAACATTTTCATAATTTTGGATGGTTTGCTTTTACGTGGATGGTTTGAATGTTCTAAGCAGTTTCTATTTATCGATACACCCTTCTAATGCAGGTCTGATTTTCTTACCCTTATATTCCTTTCCATTCATTGGTAGTAGTGATTTAACCTTAGTAAACCAACGATTATACTGGATTACAATACGACAAAAGCAGGAGTTGATGTACTCGATCGAATGTGCAGCTGTTATACGGTATCCCGCATATCACGAAGATGGACAATCTCATTATTTTTTAGGTTTTTGGACATAATAGGAATCCATTCGCAAGTTGTCCTTAGATCCAATAAACCGGACAGTTTTGAAATAAGGCTATTGTATCTGCATTCTTTGACCTTTAATTATAACTAGATCTCAATATTATAAACATTTTATATCTTGTTATAAAAGTCAGAATTATTATTTTCAATTTTAAGAAAAAGTTTATTACAAAAGGAATAATCAAGGTTGAAAGATACATTGCACTTTATGCCACGCGCGCCTGCTGGTGTTCCAAAAATTGGCGCGCCCGCTGAAGGGTTAACATAGCATGAAATTCCGCCTGTAATTGCTGTTAAGAGTTGAGCTCTATCTCAGATACCTATGTTTTCTGTTCCCCTTTATCACTTTCGGTGGTAAAGGGGAAAAATTATTTATATTTATCATATGCATTTCTGCAGTTTTCTACGCACGAAAAACTGCTACATATAACAACATACACAATATAATTTAGCTTGCATTTCAATATTTCTAGTCCTCGGAGTAAAAATAGCTCTCAGGAGAAACCGGGAAGAGAAAATGATGAAATTATCGTACGTTTTAATTGACCGAGTCAAACTGTAGATTTATTTGATATTTTTCTCTTTGAACATGGTTATGTATTATAGTGCATGGATGCAAGTATGAATGAGTCATACTTGCTTCTTAAAATCAGTCTTAAAATAAGATAACATGGCATTATCTTATTTTAAGTACTTCCTCAACCCTTTTACCGAAATGACTAGTTAAACTGATTGATTAAAAGTATTATTTCGGTTGTAGCTGCTGAATGTTTTAATAATCATTTAAATAAATTAAGTATTTCCTCTAATGAAGCCCACAGAGAAGGAAACCCAATGTGAGGTAAGTCACTTTGGTGAAATGTTAAATCCTCCTTCCGCTAATTTCTTTCGTTCTTTAAGCAGTTTTCACCCCTTTAAAGGACATTGTTTTTGTAGCTCCAAATCTTCTTTATAAAGCAGGAAGTTATTTGTTTCTAATAACTATTTCGGCAAAAAGTTATATATATATATATATATATATATATATATATATATATATATATATTCCAAAGTGGAGGCACTTGTCGTCAAACATTCGCCTAAAAGAATTTATATGTATGTTCTAATTAAGTTGTTGCATCAATTTTGCGTTCATTACCCAAGCCATCTTATTTTTATACTTGTTTCTGGCCGTACTTGAAATCTTACGACCAAGAGAAATTTTAGAGTTTAATTTGTATATTTGTATATTTTTCTTATTGTGTCGTATCCACTCCCAATTTTCCCCAGTATGTGTGTGTACGTATGCGGACGAGAGAAATCGTATAAATGAACATAATTCCAAAAGAATGATTTTATACCCAAGCCCTCTGCCCTTTGTGATGACGCGACGGCTTTATGCAGTAAATATTCGTTTTTATCCCCTTATAACAGTTTATTTGCAATTATTTACAAAAAAATTACCATGGCCGGTCCCACAGGTGAGGTGGCGAAGCGACCGCCACAGGCGCCAAAATGAAACAGAGTAAAAATATGAAAATTCTAACGAATAAAGTAAATTTTTAATAGTTTAATCTGATATATGACGAAATTCGTAACAATATACAAATATAAGCGAATACTTAGACTATTTTGTTATAAACTACTGAATTTGAGATTATGAGAAACAAATTTTGAATGCCTATTTCCAAACGTTGTTGTAGCACTAAGAATATGACTAACACTACCTGTAGTTCTTGCAGTATCCGAGCGCAGTTTTTCCAAATTGAAAATTTTAAAGAATTATCTATGAACAACAGCAAATCAAGCGCAGTTGAATAATTTCTACAGAAAAGACGGTATGAAAATCAATAAATTATAGAAATGCGATAAAAAAATTGCAGCAATAAAGACTTGAAGAATGATTAAGAAATAATTTTTATTACGTAACAAATTATATTGAAACCGCTGCCCACGTGGTGTAGTGGTTAGCGTTATGAGCTGCTATGCAGTGGGCTTGGGTTCAAATCCCGAATAAAACTTGGTTGTTTCAGTGTCGTCCCCCTCATAGGGAGCAATGCTGGCTTACCTGTATGGTGCTTCTATAATATAGTAGCCAGTAAATTGCGGTGAATAACAAAGGGGGAATATCTAACGACAAGTGCCTGCACATTATATATATATAATATATATATATATTATCTACTTATTTTCTTTTTTCTTTTTAAGGTTTTTTTTAATTAATATACATTTTCCCCAAAATGTCCGTTGTTCTATTTAGCAGACCATTTCTTACAGAGATAAATTCATTACTTCTCCAAAAATTTGAAAAGGTGCCCTTTTCAAAACGTGCCTCGGGTGACGCAATGGATCGGCCCGGCTCTGACGCTAACCATATATCATTTGAAATATTCATCACTCGAAATAGAATTTCGCAAATTTATATTGGTTCTTCGAAATATAATGGAGTGTCTGCGATTTCAAAAAAAATTATTGTTTTTAATGAGATAGAAATTTAAATGTAACGAAATTAATTATACACATACGAATGATCCAAGAATTTACAACGAAACCATCTCAGAAAATTCTTCCGCATTCAAACCTGAAAGTCTATGCGACTATAATTTAAATGAAGAATACTTTGAATCGTCAATTTCGGTGGTCTTAGGACAATCAAAGGAAAAGGACGAATAGAAGTATTTAGGAGCATCTTTCAGTAGCATGAATAATTAACCGTAATTTAAATACGGAAAATACATTTTTTCCTGGATCTTCAAAGCTTGATGTAAATACACTATTGTATAATAATCTTGAGGAAAAAGGCCATCTCATTTGCATCTCTATTACAGACAATGAGAGCCACGTGTATGTCATAGGAATTGTTATTGTATTTGCCTGTATGTGGGTGTTTTTCCCCAAACATTTTCATATAAAAAAGAGAACTTTCTTCAATATTCAGTGATTCTTGATAAGAAATGAGAAATTGGCTTTCCCTACATTACAGACCAAATTGTTTTATAAAATACTTTATTTTTGAAGGAATTAATATGAGAAAATGATGTGTTATTGAACATATTCAAGAGGAAAACTATATTTTTACAAAGCCCGTCGTATTAAATATCTGAAACTTGTATTTAAAAAATGAATAAGCTACATCCAAGTAACTCAAGCTTAATGTTTATAGATAATCTTCTCCCCCAGAATCTGAACATGCAAAAGAGTAATCCGTGGGCCTCCAGGAAATTGGCTCAACGATATTCAAGAATCCGAAATCTAAGAGATGTTTCCTCAATATAATATTTAAAAAATTAGATTGTGGTCATATATTTACAACCCATTTTTTCGAGAAAAAACTAGTTGTGCCCATACCATACGCCTTTTATGAGGAAAAAGATTATTCGTACCCAGAGTTCAGTGATATTCCCGTTCAGTGAGATAGAGGTCTTCAGCGATATCCCCCATTAGTAAAATATTAGAGTGTCTTATGAAATTGCCATTACATAAATTTAATAAATTTTTAAATAAAATACTAACAATGGCTTATATTTAAAGAAGTATTTAAGTAGAAAAGTTTACATTTATTATACTTAAAAAAATCATCAAATCAAGAATATTTCAAAGGTAATTTTTTAACTGCAAATGTTTATTCCTTTTTAGTCTACAGAAAAACATTTGAGAAATAAAATTTACATGTATGGATTGTTTTGAAATTTTGTTGATTAAGGCAGTGCATCAATTGACATCTCAAATATGAAATCTCAATTTTAAAAAATGGCAGATTATCCTCCCAGTATATTTCGAATCATAGATCAGCAAATGTAGGTTTTTGAATTTTGCTGTTTCATACAAAGGTAGATATTTCAATGAAGATCGTGTATTTTTTAACTTTTTCGAAGTTACTTGTTTGCAGGGAATTAAATTATGATGTTTATCGCTACAAAATTAAAACTTTTGTTGAAAAAAAATTTAAATATTTTTGAAAAAACTCGTATTGTATTTTGAGACTTAATTTCAAATGCTGAAAGCTGAATTCTCTTTATTGAAGTCTCACTTTCTCTCCAGAAAAACAAAGCTTCTTATCTATAAAACTATCATTAGGCCAGTACTAATGTATGGCTCGGGAACTTGGTCTCTAACAAAAAATGGAGAATACAGAATTACAGTCTTCGAGAGAAGGGTTCTCAGAAGCATCCTTGGCGGTGTCAAAGAAAATGGCCTATGGCGGAGACATTTTAATTCAGAAATCTTTAGATTTTTTAAAGACCCCAATATTATTAAAAGTTTTTAAATTAAAATTATGAACTGAGCCTCTTATATTGCTAGAATGTATGAAAAAAATCCAGTAAAGAAGATTTTTGTTGCAAGGCTCTTTACTAGTCGGAAAAGAGGAAGGCCAAAACTAAGATGGCTCTACTCTGTTGAATCAGATTTTAGAGTGATTGGAGTGAGGAACTGTCAGACCAGGTAAAGAAATAGGTTGTCCTGGAGGAATCTTCAACAGAAGACCCTGGCCCACCCTCGGCTGTAGTGCCAAATATGATGATGATGATGATGAAGAAAGCTGAATTCAAAACTATTTTCTCTTATATGATAGGAAAAATACCAAGAGGAAGATTCCCCAGAGCTTAACATTCCGATTGTCATTCCGATTGGATGTACTGCCTCAACTATTTCTAAAACTATTGTAAAAAAAAATGTGCCTTTGTTTACTTAATTCTCCTTAGCACAACTTATATTTCTGAATGAACTTCTTCTGTGTTGCTACATATTTAAAAAAAACCACTTTATAAAGAACGAGAATTTAGTATAAACATTTAAAATTTTGAATCCAACATTGTAAATATTGTAGAAAAAAGTAACATGTAATGCACAACAACCGAAAAAAATCTGCTTTTTGTTGTAACCATCTTTTATGACAGACTTGGGTATTAGGATAGTGCTATATTAACCTTTAGCTTACGGGGCCCATTTTTCCGATTCCCTCTTTAGAATGGGAAATTTCTTACCCCCTTTGTAAGACCGGCCATTAAGGGGGTTATATATATATATATATTTTACCCAGTTAGTCTATCCAAAAACATAATTGGTTGTTTTTGTTTAATGAATAGTTTGTTCTGTTGCATTAATAAGTTAAACATAAATAGGTTAAAATAAAAATAATAACTACTAAAAATAAAAATAAAACATAAGAATAATAAAAAATAATTAACTAATAGTAGTAACAATAATAAAACTAAATAAATAATGGAATAATAATCTTAAAATAAGTTACCTTAGTAAGTATGTAACTAAGTATCCACTACCTCAATGGTTGCAAGTTATGACGTCAGTCATCTTGCGGTTACAAGTTCTTAACTTCCACTCTGATTAGCGCCAGGCTTGGTGTTCTTTGGTTAAGTACTTTAATACAAATTCATTTTTTATTCAATTCTTCTGTTAATAATGGATTGTACGGTGTCTGAGTGTGTTTATTTAATAGATCATACTCATCAGAAACAATCCATTGGTTTTTAGACAGTATTGACACCGCTGATGAAGAAATGCTGTCAAAAACCGTATTCATACTTATCTTTACATGTTGGATGTTCCTGGCTACATGTAGCTTTAGAGCTATTACTGGTTTTCTCTTTCATCTTATTCTTATTTATATATATATATATATTATATATATATATATATATATATATATATATGTATGTATGTATTTATGTATTTATATGTATATATGTATGTATATATATGTATGTATTTATGTATTTATATGTATATGTATGTATATATATGTATGTATTTATGTATTTATATGTATATATGTATGTATATATATATGTATTTATGTATTATATGTATATATGTATGTATATATATATATATGTATTTATGTATTTATATGTATATATGTATGTGTATATATATATATTTGATTTAGTATTTATATGTATATATGTATGTATATATATATATATGTATTTATGTATTATATGTATATATGTATGTATATATATATATATGTATTTATGTATTTATATGTATATATGTATTTATATGTATATATATGTATATATATGCATATATATATATATATATATATATATATATATATATTATATATATATATATATTATATATATATATTATATATATAATAATATGTATGTATATATGTATGTATATGTATATATATGTATATGTATTGTATGTATATGTATATATAATATATATATATATATTATATATATATATATATATTATATATTATATATATATAAATTCATTTTTGGGCCCATATTCTTGGGATACATGCTATCTCAGCCCGTAAGGAAAATGTTAAATATTATTAAAAATGCAGACACTAAAGGCAAGAGTAAAAATAAAAAAAAGATTTCTTATTATTATCGTAGAGAAATATATAATGAATAAAAAGCAATATCTGAGAATAGGTTGATTGAATAAGAGTGCTATGGTCATCTGATGTTACATTAAACCTAATTAGGCCGGAACTTCCATCTAAAAGCCGATTCCGAACGGCTGCAAACATCCATGCCCACAGTGGGAATTCGAACACAGTCTGGTACCTAAAGCCGTCTGAAAATATTAGGTTCGTGAAGATATTTCTATTTCCTTTGGTTTTAGTTAGCTTTCAGTGTTTCGAAATCATTGCTGTAACGACATATTGGAACCCAGAGTCCTATATGAAACATAATATTTTTCTGTTTCTAAGTGCTTCTGAACTAAAAAGGTAAAAAAAAAAAAACTCTACAGCCAGTGTCTTATTTTTATGGTTATTTATCTGTGTTGTATTATGGAGAGAAAGTATTTTCTTTACATGCAAAATATTAGGTTGTTAATATTGAAGGACGATTGATTTCAAAGCACCTCGCTGTATTTAAGGATGTGTCTTGGTAAGGATGTCTTCAATAAAAAATTATCTGGCAATAAGGGTTTGGGAAGTAGTAGCTTTGATATTCTATCACAGAAAACCACATTAAAACACTACTCCTGGGTTGGGGAAGTTCAATCCATGAAGGGTTAAGTTATCACAACTGATGGATACAGTTGTGCCATGATTAAGCTATTTCAAAACATAGATTTCATGTCTTTCCGTAAGTAAAAAATTTATCAAATAAAAAATATTGTGTTTATTAGATTTCCTTTATTCGTTAATTTTCAGTTAAATCAGAATAGCATTTATTTGTCTAGTTATTACAAGGATTAAACAACTTCATTGTATTAGAAAAGAATTATTAGTCTTTGCTTGAGATTTAGTTTCCAATTCCACAGGTACATATCCTGAGAACATTTGCCCTTACACATATTGACTTCTTTATTATGGAAACACTGAATGGATTGCTCCTCGTGAGAGGGCAGCACGGAAACATCCAGGCCTTAGCCAGGATTTGAGCCTGAGCCTGAGCCTACGCGTTGAAAGCTCTGTATGCTAACTACTATACAAATGGGGGCATTTCAGTTCGAAAGTCACATCAATAAAATTTCCACTATGACCATAATAAAAACAAAATGGTAACAGATAGCAACGAATACTGTAAAACTATAGAAGTCCATTTGACGCATATTTCAAAAGAAAACTTTAATGTTTAGACTAAAGTTAAAAAGTTCATTTGTGGATGTTATGTCTTTAGGGCGTTTAAGATTATCAGTTTAATTTTTTCCCTATTCCAGTGAAGTCTAGCAGTTATAACAGATATTCTATGTTCCGTCGTTAATGTACCTACAATATAATTAAGAATACAAAAATTTACACCCTGGAAGAAATTTTTGTAGGAAAATTGGAATTTTTATCACGTTTGTGTTAATAATCCAAATACTTCATTGTTAAATGGATATGACAAGTTCCAAACGCAATTTACAAGTTGATTATTTTTGCTCAATACAGCCTTGATGTAAGCTTTCTTGCCAAACATGGGGCTCCCACAGAAAACTCTTTCTCTTATAGATAAGTGCATATGCCACTCAGTATAGTAAAAATTATGCCATAGAATTCTGTTTACAAATTCTTTTAATTAGTGATTAACTAATATTTAGCGCGTCGTTCGCAATATTTTTAGAAACTGTACATATCTATAATTTACTTCTCCAGTCGATCATGTGCAGAGTGATTTTATTAAAATTTTAGATTGTTATTCAGGTGCAGAAATTTTATACATTAAAAATAAGAGCATCTGATCTCACCTGAACTTGTCATGCTGGTAGAAATGAATGCCTTATAACACGGAAATTTTGCGTAATGAGATCACTCAGTGTGTCCTTAGGCTATGCGCGACTCTTCTGCAAAAGAATTCAGTTCATCCTCCAAGTCATTTTAATGGCTGAGGGTAATGTGACGTCACGATTTTAGTTTGCGCGGATATTATGCTGTAACTTCGACTCTTGATCTTTGCTCCGCATGGGAAGAAAATATTACTAATCAATCAGTATTTCTCAATTTGACATTGCTTGCTTTTTCTCTATAAACTTCCCTTTTCAAGATTAGAAGCTAAGAAACAGCTTCTTACATCTCAAGCTAGAGATAAGATGGAGAATATAAGATAATCTGAACTTGTTAAACAGTGAGGGACCTCCATTTCGATTGTAAACTTCAAACAAAACGCATAAGAGTTGTATCAGGGGTATTAACTGCTTGAATATTGTGTAAACGATACTGATATTTTATTGAACATTTATTCGACTAGAAAGCAGACTTCAAAGAGTGAAAAAATTTAGGGTTTACAAATTCTATAAATATTTCTATATTTAATATTTTATCTAAAATAAGGACACACTGTAACACTGCAAAAAAATACTCTCGATATTTCATGGGTAGATTAGACATTTTGCGGATAATCAGGGCATTATAAAAAAGAAATGTTAGAATGAAAAAAAAAACTAAGCGAAAGAAATGTCAACAAGCAAAGGAATATAACTGGCTTTCATAAAAAATGCTAATACTACGCAAGTTTTACTATAACTTCAACTGTATCTTATTTTAATCAATGCAGTTAATGAAAATTTCTACATTGTTTAATTTTTAAGGTATACTTGGTTTTTATTGGGTTATCCATTTTTCTGTTTTTTTTTCAAGTACTCCTGTGAATTAATCAGAGCGAATAGTTGTTTTTTCGGTGAATAGCGTTAATAGATTACTGCATATAATCATACTGCATATAATTATAAACAGTCTTTTATAGTCATTAAACAGTCTTTTATAAACAGTCTTTTATAGCAAGTTATTCTGATCTGTCTAATGCAATCATTGGTTTATTGGGAATGTCTCTAATTGAGGTTGATAAATTTCTCTCTTGTAGATTGATGTTCCCTAATAAATCCAGAACATAACTATTAAATCTATTGTTTTTCTCAAGTATGACGACAGATAACAATCAAAGAAGATTAAAAAGTTATTAAATCCAAGAAAATTCTTACGGTGAACTTACTCTATTTACCACAGATTCTTTCACTTCGAAAATTTTTTAGTTGGCTTTTATTCATTTTTCCATTTTTGCTGTGAAGCAATCATAATTTTCTTCTTGAAATTTTCTCCACAGAGTTTGGAGTTAATCTTTATTGCTCATATAGTGAACAGATAAAACAAAAGTGCAGAATGTTTATTAAAATGCAAAATCCCTCGCATATAAAAACAGATATAGCATTTTAATGTTGTTCGTCTCCAAGGAAAAGATAAATAATATTATCCAGTCGAGTGACTGCAGTCGCAGAAAGTCATCTCACCTTGACAAGAGAGAAATAGGTCTCCAGAAATAACCCGCAC
Source organism: Dolomedes plantarius (assembly GCA_907164885.2). Classification (NCBI taxonomy): domain Eukaryota; kingdom Metazoa; phylum Arthropoda; class Arachnida; order Araneae; family Dolomedidae; genus Dolomedes; species Dolomedes plantarius. The sequence continues at coordinate 22,693,346 of OU015501.1, read as the reverse complement.
TGTTCCCGGAGCAATTATTCAAAGTTTTTCAGTATATTTCAATGCTGTCCAAACTCGCATTGACCCAGATAAACTATCGTAGCCTCAAACTACAACTTCACGTGTTAAGCTTATGAAATTTCACGCAAATGTTTAGTCAGCTCATATCAGACCAATGCTGCATCGCAGTATACGAGAGAAAAATTAGTAAAAAGACTTAAAGGTAACTGCGCCTTTGTTTCAATTATATCAGCCTAAAATCATACTTAGATCTTGCATTTTAAAACACCTTTATATTTTACCTCATATATATATATGTGTGTGTGTTAGTGTGTGTGCATTCCACACAGGGGACTTGGATTCAAATCCCGAGTAATGCTTACTCCACACCAACGGCGACAGCAACGAAAGACAGACACATTTTGCCACCTGTCTCTGTGGCGGTTATAAAAGCCTTCACACCGCTAGGAGACGGGGAAAAGAGGCAATTTATTTGCGCATGCGCATAATCTTCTTTTTCTATTCTGATTGGCTGTCGAGCATGGCGGCAGAGACAAAAGTAGAACTTTTTCCAACTTGAAACCGCAGAAACCAGAGACGGAGACGAACCGGAGGAGTGAAAATTTGTTTGTAATACGCATGCGCAACAACGAAGATTTTTGTCTCCGTCGCCGTTGGTGTGGAGTAAGCATAAGACTTGGTCGTCGCCGTGTTGTCTCCTCATAGGGAGCAATAATGGCTCACCTAAATGGTGCTCCCCCAATAAAGTAGCCAGCAAGACTTCGGGTTGAATAACAAAAGGTGAATGTCTCACGACAAGTGAATTAGAAAAAAATTATACGAATATATATATATATATAGGGTTGTCCAAATAAGGGAAATACTACGCTTAAAAAAGTGAATTTCCTTCCTGTCGAAAAAGAGCTAATTGCACAAATAGCCACCTTTTTCTTTTTTGTGTATGTGTAAAGTCGTTTAACGTATGTTCTCAAGGCTGTGTCTTATTACATTTTAAGATGTGCTTTGCAGAAATTAGCAGAAGGGGAAGACAAAATGAGCAGCCTGACAATGTTCCAAAAAGGGCAAATTGTAAGTGCGCGCCTATTTGGAGTTTCGGCAACCTCGGTTGCAAAGTCATGTGAGGCATCGAGAGATACTGTGTGTAACTTCATGACAGAGTACAATGTTCATGGTAAAACATAGTCTGCGAGACACAATTATGGAAGAAAAATGAAACTTACAGAAAGAGACAGGAGGACATGAAAGACGATTTTTACCTCAAACAGAAAGACCACTGGGACAAAATGACTGCTGTACAGAACCCATTCTCGAATCACACAGTGATAAGGGAACTGTATAAGCAAATTATTTACACCAGAGCTGTTTTTCCAAAACTCCTTGTGTCACAGATGAATGAATGCAAAACGTAAACTACAGTAGTGCTAGGAACATAAGACATAAAATGATGGTCAATGGAAACGTGTATTGTTTTCAGATGAATCAACCATCTCACTATTCCACACCTCAGGACATGTTTACGTGTGGAGAACACAAGCAGAAGCTTACAACCCAAACTCTCTCCTTCCAACAGTAAAGCATAGTAGAGGTTCCGTCATGCTTTGGGCTGTCATATTGTGGTTTTCAGCAGGTTCCATTATCACCTTAAGAAGAAGGATAACTAGCAATGAATATTTAACCATTTTGGTGGCAATGTCTATTCAGTGGCGCAGACATTGTGTCCTGTAGAATAAGGGTCTTCAACCCGTTGCACGCGGGCCACAGGTAGCCCGCCAAAATATTTTGATTATGCAAAATGAAAGTTTGATATAAATTTGAAAACAAAAGAAACCCCTTAAAACGGCAAATTCTCTCACACCAAAAAAGATCGAGAATACAGGGGGAAAAGTTACCCACGGCACATAGGCCTATCAAGATAATAAACCGGTAATTGTATTATGAATCTTAAGACTAAATAAACGCAAAAAGCAGCATGCGAAGGCTCTTTCTTTCCAGAATTTCACGTGCGTCTCGTTTTCCTGTATTCATTCGTTTCATGCAATATAAAGTACAAAATACATTGATTCAACTCCCATTTTTTGTTGTTTGTAGAAATCAATAAATAAAAACATTTCTTAATTAATAATGGTTATAAAGGTACAAAATACTTTTTAAAACACACCATACACACAAAACTTCAGTGACGTGTTTTGAAGGAATTAAACCTTCATCATCATGCTATAAAAAACAAACCAAGCAATCATCTCAAAGACTGAAGCTCGTTTGCAAATAATGCATTTTTTCCAAACGTACTTATTTCACAGATGTGTGGCCCGCGGAATTTTACGAATTTATTGGTGTGGCCCACAAACATGAAAAGGTTGAAGACCCCTACTGTAGAAGATTACATCTTTCAATATAATAGCGTACCAATTCACACAGCTGGAACTGTTAAATCATGGTTTGAAAAACAGGATGATGAAGTTGGATACCTTCCCTGACCTGAACAATCACCAGATTTAAATACACGCCCACACACACACACACACACACACATATATATATATATATATACAGTGGTACCTCGACTTACGAGTTTAATTCGTTTCATGACTTAGCTCGTAACTCGAAATACTCATATCTCGAATCAATTTTCCCCATTGAAATGAATGGAAATGCCATTAATTCGTTCCGGGCTCCCCCAAAACACCGCAATTTTTTGTTACATATTTTTAAATAAGAAAAATGTGCTTATAAACGACGAACATTGTAGAAAAATGCAATACAATAGAATGTACTGCAATAAATTTGTTTTAATAAGTGCAATGTACAACATTTTCCTTGGAGATCAGACTTGAAGATGCTGATGCAAGCTGCCCCGGGTGGTAATTGTTGAGTGTTAATCTCTCGGTTAAAGACTGGAAAGTAGTCTCAGAATAATATGTATACAATTGTAAAATAATTGTACATAAAGGTTGTAAATATTATATGCTTCTTGTGTTCTCATTTGATGAGTGCGCTAAACCCGTATCACACTGAAGAATTTGGTGAAACTTTAAGCTTTTCGTCAAGCATTTCTCCTCGCGGAGTGTCTGTGAAGGGTTGCTAGAGTTTGACAAACGGATTCGCAAACCGAAGCGGACGGGTTACCGTACCAATCCTGTTATCGACCATTAGGCTTTAGGCATAGCATACAAATTTCTTAGCGCATGTATTACGAATCGATTGCTCACTCGGACATAACCTATTCAAATCATGGCTCCATCCAATTTTATGAGCATATCATCTAAAAAAACGATATGTGCTAAAATAATTTGCCTTACAGCAGCATTAATTGCAAGAAGAAAAAAATCTGAAAGAAAAATTTGGACAAGGGAATGGTTAAAAAAAAAATAAACTAGGATGTTATGAGAATTTGATGAGGGAACTGGCACTTCAGGTAAGATATTTTCTTTCAAATTTTGCTAGAATTAATAAATTATTATAGAAATAATATTTATAGAATTATTATGCAGAATATTTGACCCTTCTTTAAGTCCCCTAAAAGAGGATTATTTTTTTCCCCCAACTGTTTGGTTTTAGTGAAATGTTTGAAAAGGTTGCTGTAATATCTTGCTCATAGAAATTTTCTATACATGAAATACAATTATGAAAAATTAAACATATCTTATTTTTTTAATACTAGGATACTGAAGGCTATAGAAGGTGGATTAGGATGGATACAGCATCTTTTGAGTATTTGCTTGAAAAAGTATTACCTTTGATACAAAAAAGAAATACACAAATGAGACACAGTATTCCTCCTGGTGAACGTTTGGCACTCACTCTCAGATATTTAGCTACAGGTAAAGATATAGACTTTTTATAAACATTGCTTTTTTTTAAAATCTTAATATTGATATTAAAGACTAGTACAAGATTATCGTTATCATGATTTAATGAATATGATGGGCAGGACTGTAGAATATAAACACAGTCGCATACAATAAAGTATAAGTAGGATTAATTATTTAGGTAGTATAAATATGGTCGATACTAACATACACATGTACTTTTACATATTCTAGTGTATTTCGGTTTTAATACTTTGATTTATATAATATATTATGGCAATCTATTTTAATCAAATTTGTTGCTGATCGATAATTACCCCAGAAGTGACCAAGTTGGTCACACAAAATCTATAATCATGAAATTGACAAATGTATTTGCATTAAAATAAACATTTTATTATGTGGGTGCTTACTGTGCAAAAATTGAAAATATTATATTTGATAGTTAATTAATATAATATAGTAGACTCTCTTTAATTCGCAAGCACCTATAATCCACACATCATAACAGATGTAAACATTGAAATTTGATGTTAAGTTTCAATGCCAATCATTGACAATTCAATAGCTAGCATGTAAAAATATATTGTGACATTTTTTTAAAAATCATTAATTGTATATTTAAATAAATTCAAATAAAATCATTGTACAATATTTATTATAATATTTCTGTTATTTTAATTTGTCATTAATTGTAAAAAAAAACTGTTGATTGGTTTTACTTACAATTTTCAAAACATAAACAATAGAATGACCTATAATCCACACTAGCATTGGTCCCAAGCTGTGTCGATTACAGAGAGCCTACTGTAATTACGATGTTAGATTTGGCATGTTAGGCACATTAGAAACTGATGTTTTATTGTTTATGTTTCTGTACTATTCTGTTTTGAACAAAATTACTATGACAAATCTTTAGATGAAAAAATACACCTATGGATCATTAAAAGAGAATTGCTAAAATGTTTTTCTTTTAAGCATTACCTGTGTCTGATTCTTTACTGACAGTATTTATCTTTATTTTCAGGTGAAACATGGCAATCATTAAGTTTTCACTTTCGCATTGCTCAAAACACCATTTCTGGAATCTTGCCACTAGTATGCAAGGCAATTTTCATTGAATGCAAGGCTGACTTCAATAGAATGTGGAACCTGTTCCATGGCAAGAGCAAATGTGCAATTTACATTGAATTTAATTTTTAATAAATGTACCTTGTTCAAAGTTAAGATTGAAAATTTTTTTGTTCTGTATAACTTGTAATAATAACTACACTGGTTTCAATTATGAAAACAGCATACGAAAACTTAGTCTCAAAAGAGGGGTTAGAACGACCATTATTATTTTATGTTAGAACATAACTTTGCCAAGTACCAAAATAATTTGATTTCTTTTTTCTGTACCCATATAAATTGGGTTACCCATATGGATCTGATCTTTTGTGGTACAAATGGAAAGATTAGTTTCTAGCAACATTCTTAGCACAAAAAAGTGTGAAATAAAAAAAATTCAGATAAATTACATTCAGATTTTAGTACAGCTCATATTCAAAATATTAGAATAATTACATTACATAAACTAACACAATATTAAAAAAATGGACATCTACGAAAAGGTTAACTCTCAGATATATCAATAAATTTTGGAATAGTATCATAAATAATAAATGGAAAATAATTTCTTATTACTTTTTCTCAGTTATTATAATTTTTTGAATCTGAGCTGTATGCTACTGCTATATATTTTTCAAATGCCAAAATACCTATAAATACCAGTTATATGCAACATACCAGCTATTTGTAAAATTAAATTATGGTCAATGAAATCAATGAAATGAAACATGAAGTAAAAAATTTATTTAAAAAATTATTTATTATTTAAAAAATTATTTATTATTCAAGTCTAGCATGCAATATTTATTGATAACACCTTGGATTTCAACTCTTGCCTTTTCTTTTAAGTTTACATCTTTTAAACTTTTAAATGTACATCTCAGATAATTAAAAAAGGCATCATCGACATTGTCTTTATCCTCATTTATAGATGCCATTAATTTCTTGACTTGCTCCAACGTGCTGGATATTTGCTTATCCACACTTTCCCCCCTTTTTTTAGGGGGAATTAATGAAGTTTCCATCACTTTCCTTTTATTGGTCTGGGGGCTATTCATTACTGCATTTTCATTGACTGCAGTAACCGATTCTTGGGTAAATTCCCCAAATTCACTTTCTGTATCCTGTAAAAAATAGACATTAAAATGGAATATTGAAATGTAATAATAAATTAAAAAATGAGAGCTGTGATCAGGGTTCCAAAATATCGAAAATATCCGATATTTGATATATATCCAATATTTTCAAAATTGTCAACTTATTGCTGATGATAAATTTACAGATTTAATACAACTTAAACACCAATACATATTACACATTATATATAAACTAATATAAAACATTATTCTAATATAAAATAGTACTTAATTTTATATATATAATTATAAATAAAATATTTTTTTTTCTTTTTTTAAAGCACTCGTAACAAAATTTTAAGTTAAACATTTTTCTCTTTCAAAACACAAATTATAAAACTCTCAAATTTTAAGAATGTTTTATTTCTTTAACAAAACTTTAAACACAAAATGAAATTTATTTTTTTTGTTCAAAAATTTAAACAAAAATGTAAGTGTTATTATTGTTGTTATTCAGTTGCATGTAAACTGAATGTTTACTATCATAAGTGATTCATAAGTTCGTAAATTTAGCTTACCATAAATACTAGTGTCAGTACAGTAAATCAATGCAACCACAATACTTAAAATCTTAGCATTAAAAATATCTCTTGCATTATTGAACAATAATGATAAAGCAGGGTAGACTATTAATGGCTTTCAATACAATTAACTTTGTTAAATAAGAAGTTATTACTACATGATTAAAAATTCTGATTGATTGTTTTCCGAATACAGAAAAAAAAATTGTAACTTGTTTCAGTGCAATATCCTATGCACGAAGATTATTTCTGTTGACAAACATTGGCGAAGTTTGGCGATAAAAATGACAATTGATATGAATCCATATCAATGATCCGAAAAGTTCCGAAAGATCCACAATTAAATAGAATTATTTTGAAATTATATCAAACGTGGCAATACTATAATATTAAGTTGTTACGGATAAGAAATGTATAAAAGACATGCAAAATCTTACTTACCGCTAGTAAAAGAAGATTGGTAATGAGGCCATTTCTCACTCATTATCTCCCCTATCTCTTTACAAGTCAACCGCTTTAACATCCTTTTCTTGTAAGTAATCACTGTGGTTCCACAGATTTCACGAAAAGTAACTTCGTCGATGAAATAATTTAAAATTTCTTCTTTAGTCCACGGATCCGTGTTGGCGGCCATATTTTATTCCTTGCTCGATCGCGAGTCACGTGAGCCAAAAACCTGCCCTGCTATTGGACAATTATGTGCAACACAAGCTTTTCGTGAAACTTTTCCCATGTAGATTGGGAAAAGTTGCAGTTAAAGATTCATAGAAAAACACTCTATCACACAGTATTTTAGTGCAACAGTTGCAGGTAAAACAGGTTTAGTGAAACAGTTGCGCTAAAAGCTTGTGCTAAATCTTTAGTGTGATACGGGCATAACATGGCATTCGCTGCTCAAACTAGCGGTGGGATATCTGAAGTTTGCTCGTAACCCGAATTTTAGCTTGTAACTCGAAGCAAAAAATCTACCGAGAGAATGCTCGTATCTCGAAAAACTCGTAAGTCGAGACACTCGTAAGTCGAGGTACCACTGTATATATATATAATTGCGGGAAATTAGATTAAGCCTTTTTTATTTTTTATCTCCAAGTAATTTTTACTGTTCGATTCACCCAAACAAAATGAACTAGTAAAAATTGCGAAACCTCTCTCGGGAGATGTTCTGTTTTCAGCCAGCTATAGTACCCTTATTTCAAACATTATTTTTATCAATTACAATGAGGACTATCCAAGAGATTTAAAGCAGTCACATGACGGGTGCATACTTAAGATTTTCTCTCGTTTACCGAACCACGTTATAAAAATAAAGTTCGCTGCCATTTACAAAGAATTCGAAAAACATGAGTTATTTTCTCCTGTATAAAAATTTTTCACGGTGAAATAGAACCTCTCTCGTGCAAAATTTAAATTGTGATGATCAGATGAAATATCACTATTTTCGTATTTTTTCGTGAGTCAATCACTAAAATATTTCTATTAAGTGATAGATATACTTTCCCATGTCGCTATGTCTTCCAGTGAAAGCAACGCATAAAATAACCCTATCATGGGTATTTCCATATTCGAATATCCCCTTCTTTCACTTTCAAGTTTCAAAATCTGTTCTAAGGAGGATACATGCTACAGTCCATTTGAATTGCTAAGCATGGACGAATTTTGTCAATTACATTTATTTTAAAGTTTATTTATATTACAGACTATAATAGCTAAAAAACATTAAAAACTTTATTTCGGGATGAATCTCTCGAAATGTTTTAGAAAAAATCTTTTAAAAAAAGAAAGAATCAATAATTAACAAAAATAAGTTCCCTTCGTTTTTCAATACTTTTTAAGGAGTAGACAATGTTTTTCTATTCTTCTTTTAAATTTTTCGAAACTTCCTCCATTTTTGAAATTTCCCGAAAGATTAATTACGATTAAAATCACGTGTTACTTTTAGGTTATTAATCATACATAAGGCTAAATTCCTCTCCTTTTTTTTAGCAACAACAATTCTTAAACTAATTACGTCAATTTGATTCCGTGACTCGTTTGCCGATTTCAAGGACACGATTGTTAATGTCCGGAATCCCACTTGTTCCATCCCTAACATATCTTAATCCGGAAACAACCGATTTCTCAGATTCGAGGTTTCTCGTTTCCAGCATAAAGAATACTGTTGAGTTTAAACTAATTACATCATTCTTTATATCCTTTAGTAATTCTGGAAACAATCTGGAAACGAAGCCCAGAACGTGCAGTCAACCCAAGTATTAGTTGAACCTACCAACTGTCTGGCTGTTATACCCACCCAACCAGGATTCTGATCTTGTGATTTATTGCAAATACACCCGAGCATGATAACCAGCATTATCCAGCAAAATCACCATATAAAGACCAAACCCCTCAAACCATAATAACTATAGAAATTTTTCAATTCGTATTTTGCCTTTTACTCTTGGAAAAGGACTCAACTTTTCCGACTCTTTTTGCCAAACTCTTTGAAAATTGGAAGCCCCGTTTGATTTCCAATTTTCACATGCTCTTGAAATTTCAAGATATTCTGTTATAAGAGCGAACAATTTAAGGCTGCATCTAATAATGGTGCAGATGGTAGAATATGATTCGTTATCCTTGAGCAGGAATACGAATAACAGGAGATATGCACGGTCGGACGTAATGATGAAAGAAGTGGTTTTCATCACTCATCAGCACAAATCATTGGAGACTATCTAATCGTATAAAATTAGGTATAGTGGGGAATCTTGGAAATTTTATCTTTAAGAATTATGTGATGATGCTAAAAAGATTTCCTACTATTATTTGTGATTTCAGATATACCCTATCCTACAAAATAATGAATGCTATTTTACGAAAACAATAACAATATTGTTAATGTTCATAACTGCATTCTGCAGTCGAAAAGGAATCTGGGAAAATTTACCAATAAGAATTTCCTGTGAATCTTTGGCGTTTCACTTCCAGAGAATTCGAGCTATGAATTGAAGTGAAGTTAAAGTTGCCACTGACTCTGTTCTAAATGATATTTTATAGATTTAAGAGTTAAATAAATTATAAACCGATGAATTTCCCACAAAACAATTCGATGTTACTCTCGATGAAATTAAGCTGAATAAACAGATTAATTTCACACTTTTAGCCTTAAAAAACGGAGAAATGTTAGGCATTCGACCGACTAAAGTATCGACTCACTGATCATATGTATGCAAAATACGTCATTTTTTATAACCAGTACAGAATTGAAATGGTTAAAAAAAAGCATTTAAGCAACAACGGAAGAGAGAAAAGTTTCCACAATTTTAACAAATCATGTTCAGAATCCCGGAAAATAGCAATTCGTTGTTAAAAACGTAATTTAGCATTTTATATCAAATTTGGAAAATAAATGAAGATGTAACCTCCAGCGGAATTTATCCACATCAGTTCTGGCAGTCAGAAATTCAAAACATTTTGGTTGTATCAATGATAAAGAAAACTTTGAACATGATGGTTTACAGAAAAACTGTCCTGGAATCCATCATCGCGCTGCTCCCAGAGCAAGAATAGCCAGAAAAGAGTTGCGTAAATAAGTGGTATCAATTGAAAGAAGATTTTAAAAAAATGAGATAAACGTAACTCTTCTTTTATCTCGTTTTCACACGTTAGTGAATTCTCTAAACATTGCTTCAACGACATCTAGCGTGGAAGGATCTAAGCGTGGAGAAAATTAAATACAGTACTGCAAGGTACTTTCTATTCCACCGATGATCTCTAAAATTTTCCCCTTTCAGCTACGTCGTAAACTGTAGACCTAGGCACCTTCATTTGCTCCGTACTTGACCTCAATTTTCTTGCCATTTTCGATCGTACCAACTCTTTTCTTTAACTAATCATGATGAAAAAGAACATCCATATCATGCATTCGAGAAAGTTTTGGCACAAAAATATTGATTTCATGTATCCACGTCATTTTGGCAAGACGACATAGAAAAGGAAAACATGTCAAGACGTTTTTATACCCAGAGTGTATATCATCTTCGTAATATTAATATTTATCCCAATCGCAATCCTTTGCGTATATGTATGTATGCATATATATAATATATTATAATATATATATATGTATGTATGCATATATATATTAATATATATATATATATATATATATATATATATATATTATATATATTATACAACTACGTGTAGTGTATCGAACCATCTTTTTTTTAAATGTACAGAAGGTTGTTCGCACTTTATGGAAACGATTTTGAGTTAAGTTATATGTATAAATGCCTTATTTTTTTCGGCAATTTGCTTCTATCTGATAACTATGGTTCTTGACAATAACTCTAGCTCGAACTTTCCATGAAAGCAAACTTTTTCTTAGTACTGTCACGTCAATTTTACCCCATTCCTCTTGGACCGTTTTCCAAAGACCGTTCAGTGTTCTTGGATGCCGTTTTCCTAAGGCTCGTTTTAATAAACCGAGAGTGCAAAAGTCCATTGGAGAAGCGTCAAGTAATTTTACAGATATTTCATTAAATGGGATACTCTTTATTCCTGTTTCCGATTCTTTCTTTGCTAAACAAGTGGCATTTGATTTAGACGTTCTTCTTAGAATTTCTTCTTCAAAAAATGGTTCTAAAATATTCTGCTGATAGTAGAGTGAATAAATTTTGGCTTAACTTGAGACTTTTTTGATTTTTAATTTGCATTTGTAACAAAATCCTGCAACTACCATGAATCCCTTTGGGAACTTTTCTGTACACTGACGAAGCCATTTCGTACAGTCATTCCAGTAAGTTGAGCTATAGAAAATTGAACTTTTTTTATTACAGTCACTTAAAAACACCCATGCCTCATCCTGTGTTACCACAAATTTCTATTTTTCACCAGATAGGTGTTTTCTACAGTTTGTTTTTCTTTCAGCAATGTGCTTTGGCAAAAGCAGATGAACTTTAAGTTTAAACATATTTTTAACTTCAAATCTTTATGAATGATTTTACGTACAGTGCCAAAAGACATTCCTAGTTTCAATGCAATGGATCTTTGAGTCTGCGGATTTTCTTTTAGGATCAGAGACTTCACTTTCTTGATATTTACCTGTGTTCGAACTTTCTTAGGATGAGGTTTCGTGGTCATGTTTTCATTTTTACTTTCAGTTAGACTTTTTTTTCCTTTCGAATTTAATATATTATAAATACCTGTTCTTGAAATTCCATAACCGCGATTTTTACACCGCTTTATAATTTGTTGATACGAATATTTCTCCTCGGAAAGTGCAGTTACGTAATATTTGTGCGATCTATCAATTTCAGGAGCCGTTTTCAAAATAAATCTTTTATTTTACATTCCAATCAAAACAAAACAGTAGCAGACGATTATTCTGAAGTTGCCAAATTTTTATCTCAAAATGCAAACAGCAAAAATAAATTTCAAAATCGTTTCCATAAAGTGCGAACGACCTTCTGTATATTTCTGTTGAGAGAATTTTGAAAAAATACTGATTATTGCGAAATCTTATGAAAATTTAATGTCGCAATGCAGTGCAAATCTATACCGACGGCACACTTCTCTTCTTGATCAGTTTAATTTATTTATAACGTAGTAAAAATTTAGAATTCATGATACCAGTAAATACTGTAAACTCATGAGTCATAGGCTCACGCTTAAGTGCGATTTACCTAAATGCGACTTATCATTTATGGCTGTTCTCTAATTTGAATGTTATGACATTGGAGCTTAAGATGTATAAAATAAGATTACTTTAGCTTTAATATAATTATTTGCTAGCTTTGCTGCAGTTAATCTAGACTAATTCGTTTAGAAAAGTTGGAAAAATAAAGAAAAGAAGGGATTTAATTTGAAGATTATGCTAATACCAGTAACAGTAGCATTATGTTATACAATAGCTATGATGATATAATCTCCATATTTACAGTGTTATACTTTTTGTAATAATTTTAAATTAAAAAAATGTTAGTTTAACGAAGATTTTGAGTACAAACTTTTCTTTGGGCATTTCAGTTCATAAATTGTTTATCCTTCACGTCACAAAAACGCGTTATTCTATGCATGTTAAACAAATGACTGAAGCTTTCTATGGAAAAAAATTACTCAATTTTATTTTAAAAAACTGAAAACAAACGAAATCTTGTTTTACATAACTTGTGTTAAAATAATATTGAAATTCCCTAACCGAATTTCGTATGAAGTGTTTTTTGAAAGTTTCTTTTTCCTCGCCAAACATTTTTTTTTCTAATGTTAAAAAAAAATTTTGTAAGTTTAGAAAAAATTTTATCAGCTTCAACAGCAGTTATTTTCTACTTCCGTCAAATCCGAGAGAAAATTATATATATAAATTTATACACACACACACACACACAAGGTGATCGTAAACTATGTCGACAAAATAAGTGATAATTTTCATCAAGACGAACAATATTTTCAATCGAACCTATGGTCACATTTCCCTCAGTCTGTCAGAAAAGCGTAAAGTTCAGTGTTCAAGTTGAACTTTCGTCACTGAGAAAAAAATTAAAACAAGCCTGCAGGCTAAGGGGTGCGTCTCCGGTTTATAATGGCACCACAAGGGTCGGAGTCTGACTTAGCCAGGTGCCACCTCAACTTTTACCGAGAACCCCATGGGTGACATTTGGGGGATCGTACCTTCTCCCACCCTCTCTGACCTCAGAGAAGGACTTTCCTGTCTACCGATTTAAGGTGCCCATATCTGGCCTAGGCATGAAGGTATTTAATGGGGCTTGTCGGGATTCGACCCGAGCACTCTCAGTACCAAAAGCCGACTCGCTACCACTACGCTACCTCGAGTCCTCGAAGAATTCTTCTTTTGTGAGGAAGTATTCTCTGATTTTTTACCATAATAATATGTAAACATAAAAAATAGATGGAAATTAAACACGCGTGCAAGCGCATTTGAACGCTATGCATATAATTTTTACCCCAGAATGGAAATGGAGAGATATATTAGAGCTCGAGATGATTGAAGTTTTTTCTATTAAAAATCTAAAATAGTGCAGACAGACAGGGTTTAAATACATCAACGGTGAACACTATCCCTGCCACACAACAGAGATTTCTTCCACATAGGACTTTACAATGAAAAGTATTTCATGCTTAATTATGTTTCAGGTAAGAAAGTGTCATATGCAAATCTAGCACACATGCTCCACTACATACTTAAGTAATCAAAATTCGATCACCCTACAACAGCAGTCTGAGGAGGAACAAACCATACGGTGATTGGTCGCCTTCCAAAATACTGTAGCTTCATCAGAGGATAAATGAATTCTCTGAATATCTATATATTAGCTCACATAACTGAAATTAATGCACTCAAGGGAGTGAAAAATGATAAAATATAAAGTGATTCTTATAACTTAACTACCACATACACCGTATTGCCTACATTGGAATAACATTGTAAAATAAAATTACCTTTTCAATTGGAGCAACTTTACTCTCCTGATTATGCTACAATCCGATACGAGAGCTAGGTGGGTCCAGTTGAAAGTTAGCTAGTGATATAAATGAGTATAAAATACTAGATAATACTAAATGGTAACTGAACTGAGTTGTCAGTCCAGTTATCATGGCAGAGGCTTCCCGGTTAATAAAGAGGTTTCAGGGTTGATTCAGATGTACGAATGAAAATATAAATTGAAAAAATTTGAAATAGGTAACGTATAATTATATACTAAATTCTTAGAAAACCTTAAATTGTACCACAGTACGTCTTTTCTATGATAAATACTTTTTAAAGATTCTTGTCCATCTTTCGCAAATTTATTTCTCATATTTTGTCCGAAATCGTTCAGAAAAATATTTTTACACTTAAATTATTTTCATAGAATAAATATATTAATTTTTCTGTCATTTGGTTCAAACAACTTTCCTTCCTTCATTTCATAAGGGAACGTACATCAAATAGTTGTCGCTTTGCAGGATTTCGAATTATTCCAAACATCACTTTTATATGCACCGTTATGAATGAAGCGGATAGCAACCTAGAAAAACGTGAAACTAATTTTTTTTTTTATTATTAATATTATTTTATTATTAACATCTCTTTTTATTTAACTTTTTTCGTGTTCCTAAAAGACCAGGCAATCCTCTCCTGTGTGCTATATTTTTAACACGTTACTTTCAGTTTTCTTTCAAAAAACATTTTTGGGGTACAAGATGATTTTTTTCTCCTGTTTGTATGGTAGAGGTCATTTTGTGTAGTGTAGGAAATCCCTTTTCTCTTAAATAGTCTCAGGGGCATATCTTGTGTAATGTTCTGAGGGACAATCAGTAGCGTACCAACGCCTTGGCATCGGGCAATTGCCAATGGCGCCGTGGTCAGAAGAGCGCCGAACAGTGTCAATTATATACATTGTTGCTATTAAAAGGTACGGAGACACGGACTTGCCAAGGGCGCAAAACACCAAGGTATTTAATACGCCTCTGGCGACAATCGTACCTTATACACCTCGGCCTAGTGAAAAACTGTTGATTATGCCGAAATTTGTTGCCACCCATTGATTTTTTATTCTAGATATTAGGAAGCTGTAGTACTCTTGTAACAGATTTCTCGTTTCCGCATTGAACTTGGCCCAAAACTGGTATTTTACCGGAATGACAGGGGAAAGAACGTTCTTTTCAAAGAATGCCCTATTGGCTGCATTTCAGCGACCCTGGAGCTTTTGTACAACCTTCAAAGCTTGGCATCCCCCACCCCTTCTTATCTACTCTAACGGCAACTTGGATTTCTGGACATACCCAGAATCCAATGTCTTCCTTTCACTTTCAAATTCAATTTGAAACCATACCTCCTACCTATATACGCGTTAGAAAGTGCAAGGTCAGAGAACAGGAATGAGTAAATTTTAACTTGTCAATACAATATATATAATATATTATATATATATATATATATATAATATATGATAGAGAAGGTAAAAATAAGTATTATGCTAATTTAAAGTTAAAATAATAGCGGTAAAAGGATTTTATGAAGAAAAATTCATTTTATTTTAACTTTCCTTTTATATGAAAGTTATTTCCCAGTAAAATGTGTAAACGTAGCTCAAATTTATTTTTTTTAACAACAATCTAATAAATTATTATTCCGGTTCCCATACTGTTAAAAACTAAGAATTTATTAAAAATTAATCATACCTCTTAACAATACAACTTTTTAAGAAAATAGCCATTAACATAAAATAACTTTATAATTTAAATATTCTATTAGTATTACGATTTTAAATTGTTTCTTCATCGCATTACTTTTTTTTTTAAATCTCTCTTTTCTTCTCGATTGCAACAACCTAGTAAATTTTCTTTGCCTTTCTATCTATCAAGTGGAATAAAAGTGACTATTTATACGTCTAAGTGTTTCCTCTTTAAACTTCATGACATGACACCTTTGCTCAAAGTAGAATAAGAAAAATCAAGAGTAAACATGTCCTGCGCCTAAATGTTTTCTCTTTAATTATGATAACAACATTGCTCATTGTTCATTGGTGGTTGGATAAAAATATAGCTTATGAGTGGAAGAAAAACAAATAAATAAATGTGGAACGAAATGGATCTAAGAGCGCGATATTTAAATTAAAGTTTTTATCGCAGCCAAAGTGACATTGTTTGATCAATGTAACATTTTATACAGCTGAGAATAATAAAATGGGCTTTATACGCAATGCTATCAATACATCATTTTTAATGGCCTATTAAATAAAAACATCTCAGACTTTTTGTTTGCGAATCTCCAAATACCAGGAATATTATAACTATCGTAAAGAATTCATATATTTTTAATATGCCGTAAGTTGGCTAAAGAGCAAATGAAGCCTTCTCTTACATGAGGCCGAATCGATTTATATATATTAAGCCGAGAGCTAAATAACGCAGCAAATAGTATGGATTGTATAACGAACTGATGAGCTTCTTTTGTTGCTTGAACGCAGGAATTATCTTCACCAACAACTTAATTGTCTACTACTAATATGTAACACTTGTGTCGAATTTGTTCGAAGTCTGAGGATGATGACACAATGGTTCGTGGTTAATTCACATTTAGTGTTCCTATATTCTATAACTAATAGATTATAAATATAAAATGCTAAATTCCGTCCGTATTCTTTAGCAATTGCTTCAACATCGCCTTATTTCTTTATTATATTATTATATACTATATATATTATATTAAACATATTGACATGTCATTATGACGGTATAAATTTTACGTCCAATTTCACTATACACATACATATGTTTTATATTCATGAGTAATTTACAGCCTTTTTAGCATTTACGCAAACTTTTAAAAAAACTAAACCCTAACACACACACTATCACGGAAGCAGAGTATTTTCATTTCCTACTGATATTATTAACAGCATAAAAAAATATTTTGTTTTGCTATTAATTTACATGTTTAATATAAAGATATAAATTATCTATGCACCTATATTTGTATAATTTAATGAGCATTTCTCTCTTGCAGATTTTTCTGCAGTTTAGGGTACCTTTGAAACTTCGCAATAAATATGAGATATGAGAATTTTCTTTCTTATTCCAGGACACGTGTGAGTCTAAAATTATTTTTGAATGAATAGTAAAATACATCTATTTTAAACCAAAGTTTATAACATTAGATCTCTCATGATTAAAATTTTAGGTGTATTTGAAATGGACTATGTTAAAAATTGCATTAACACTTACCTCACTAGTACATTAATTCTATTTCACTAAAGCGAAGTGGAAATTCCGGTAACACATATGGATAGACTGCCAGGTATCTCTCACTGTCGAAAGCTATTGCCCAGTTTTTTTTAGTTTTTCGGCAAAGAGCGGTATCAGCATTTAACGAAAAGAAAGCGATGCAAGAATCATGTCATGCGCGAAACTCTATCGAAGTTGACTTCAAGAATCTACTCACTGCTTAATGTTGGTAAACCATTAAACGTTTTAGCAATCTGAGCTCTGCCACGATTGGTTGGGAAAATATCTGACCCAATGTGAGCCCAACAACTTCTTGTGACGTCACTGTCTTTTGGAAACAACACGTGGTTGTAAGTTGTGCCGGCGGCAGAACAGGTAAATCATTATATCGTGAATAGGAAGGTCACCCCTTTCATATATTTTCCGGAACTTTTCGTGGGACTTCCTTTCACATTCTTTGCAGCTTCCCGTTCCTGTGGCACATATAGAAAGGGGAAATTTGCAAAAACGGAAACTTGGGTTTTAAAGTCTGAGAAACTTTTTTCTGTCTTCTACCTGCTAGATTATTTAACTTCAAAACAGCAGCAGGGAGTAATTTTGAGCTAATAATTTGAACAAAACAATTTACCCCTATCTACACATGTGTTATCGCTAAACGGAAATAATTTCTATCAAAATTGTTAATCAGCCTGAGGTCTCATAAACTTTTTTTACAGGAGAGATTTTGGCCTTTGATTAAAAAAAAGGGTAATATGAATTTAAAACAATTTTTTTTTTCAAAATATAACTCTTCAGTTCATTATGATTAATTGCCTAAATATAATTAAATTCTGTGCAAACTGTTCTGTGCAATTCTGTGAAACACTGATAAAATAAACAAAGCATCAACAAATTTGCTTGCACACTTTAAACAAGTCAAATTTATATCGTATTGCCCCACGTTTCTTTCGAATTAACTATTTAAATAATTCCCAAACTTAAGCTTTTGCCAGAAAAAAGTTAATTAATTAATACTGTTTTTTACATTACAGTAACTTACCCAAGATTTGAAGCAGGGTTTCAGAGATGTCTTATTGCATCGAAAACTCTCAAAAGAATTAATAATATGAGCAGGTACTTAGTCTTAGCTAATTATGAGCAATATTATGTCTTTTCCTGGCCTCTAACAGCCTGTGTATCATCATGTACTTTAGAATCCTTTTTTTTTTTCAATTTCTAAAACTTTACGATTTTTTTTTTTTTTCAAAATTCGTTTTACTTCATCTATGAACTCGAACATTCGTCTCTCATGGTTTTCTAAACTAAAATTAAAAACAGAATTTTAAAACTAGTGTGAATTTTGCAAACAAAAATCCGAAACATTATTTTCTGAGACAGAAGATAATTAGTTATAGATTCATGGTATGAGGTCCTCAATAAGAGCAATAGAACATACTCCTACAAGAATATGGACATTCAAATGCTCTTAATTTTAACAAATCAACAACTCTAAGGTTAAAACTCGTAAATATATATTGATTTACCTTACGCAAGTTAATCCCCTTTGGAAAGATTTGGGAGAATACAAAGAGTCACTCTAAAAAATGTACTGTCACTTTTTAAAGCCATAAGAAATTTTAATTTCCCGAAAAGAAAAATAGAGGAAAACTTGTAAACTATAAACTTGCATTTATGAAAGGTAGTTTTAAGTATAAAATGCATTTAGAAAAAAAAACAGTATATGTAGGACTGACCAGAAAGTTGAATCCTATAATTTACAAAATTTAATAACGCAACAGGACAATATTTTGTAAATGAGTAAAACATAGTGTAGTTAATGTAATACACGAGATTTAAAACTTCTCTAATATACGCTAAATTCCTTTTAAGTATTACCTATGATTTTTTACATAGGTATATACAGAATAATAAATTAGGGTTTCTATTTCGATCGTCGGCATAATTCGAAAATAATGTAATATTTCGCAAGAGACATATCAAAATGCAGAAAAAAGATCTATATCTAGGTACAGTAACATGGTAAACAATAAGTGGCACATAGTGATCACTATCTATGCTGAAGTAAGTACATTTTCGGTCATGAGTAAGTTGGTCATGAGTAAGTTGGTAGTTCATCATGAGTAAGTTGGTCTTTTCACATTCCAGTCATACGTACGTACACACACACACACACACACACATATATATAATATATATATTAATATATTATATATATATATATATATATTATATATATATTATATATACAGTGGCGCACCCAGGATTTTTTCTTGGGGGGGGCCCGAGATGAATGGAAAAATATTTATAATGCATGGGGGGGGGCCGAGATGAATGAATACAAATATTTATAATGCAAAATCAATATTTCTACTTCTTTGGGGGGGGCCAGGGCCCCCTGGGCCCCCCCCTGGGTGCGCCACTGTAATATATATATATATATATATACAGCCAAGTTTTTCAGCCCTCTTTTACGAACTGTTTGAGAGGAGAGGAATAGTAACCAATAAACTCAAATTTATAAATAAAAATTTTAAAATTTAAAACAAGTTACCTAAAAGGCGAGTGATTTCTTTCGTTTATACGTCCATCATCTTCCTCCGTGAATACGGCATGTTTCTTTATAATTACTATTTTACATAACGAATAACTTAAAGTGTAGAAGTGTTATCATATTTTTCCTTAGCATTCCTGAATGAATTTGATATCAATGATCAATTGTATATTGTGCCTGCATCAAACAGCAAATAATGCTTTAGGCATATGGCTCCGCAATGTCGCAATGTCGAACGCAATGTTGTTTGTAAATGTGTATTTTTCCTTTACATTTAATACTGATTCGCACTGTTAATATATTTCAGGATATTTAAGAATTATTAACCACTAGCTGAAAACCCGCACTTCGCTACGGAGTACATTCAAATTAAATACAACCGTCAATCTATGCAATTAATGCCAAAAAAAAAAAATATATATATATTTATAATAATATGACGATCAATGTATACAATTGATGTAAAAAACAAAAAAATATACTTATAAAAAATCGTATATATATATATATATATATATATATATATATATATTTATAAAAAAAATCGTAAGGGAAATTTTTATAGACAAAATAATGTAGAAGAAAATATTGAAATTAAATGTAATAGGACATACTAAAGAATATAGTACAGTTTGAGGAACATAATATCTTTTATAGTATTTTAATATTTTTTTGGATAATGTCCAATCGTCTGCCACATTAGCAAGAAAAAAAATATTTTTTTGTCTATTTAGTTGTTATGCACGTGACGATAAATTTATTTAAAGTACCAGAAAAAGAATCACATGATCAGCATTTAATAAATTAAATTCTAAAAATTAATCTTTAAAAATTCACCAAAAATCAGAAAAGGGCGGTAAAGATTCGAAAAAGATCTCATTTTAAAGGATTTTTTATGATCTTTCTCGTGATATACATTTTATAACACTCAAAGTTATTATTTTAAATTCAAACTTAAAAAAAGTTACTAAAACAGCTTAAAAATTTAATTTTAAAAATTCTAAGAAGAATTTTTCAAAAATCTTTCTTAGTGCACCCCTACACTATAAGAAGAATCGCCATGCAATATTTCAGCCCTTTAGGTCCAGCGGTTTGGTCTGTGCGTTTTATGTCAGTCAGTGAGTCAGCCAGTTACGGAACTGTTTATATATATATATGAGTTATCATTTTCTGAACGATACGGGGGTAAATCTATCGAGATTTTAAGCGTATCAATGGAAATGCTCGCAATAATATTTATTTTTTAATAATCTCTTTGCACATAACATAACAAAGACAATTATACATATTACACCCCCCCCCCTCCCCACCCTTTTTTTTTAGAGCTGAATATGTACTGTCTGGACACCCTTTTTAGCTAAACTATGCTAATTTACATACTTAGTTATCAATGGTTTTCCAGGAATTAGTTTTCGGGAAAAGACTGAGATCCTGTCGGGGGCGGAATAGTAATGTGAGGTTTTTAAAAATCCAGGTTATGGGCGTAGTGCTCGACAGACTTTTATGTATCCTCGATTGACTATAACCCAGGAATAGAAAATCCTACTATGTCACTTTACAATGACAGTAAAAAGGACTCGTACGAATTACTGCACATCACCTACATTACAATCACCTACACAGTAACCAAGGTAGGGAAATGGCTTTTTTTCGCTACCTTGGCTTACTGTGTACGCGTTCTGATTTGGCAATCACAAATGCTAATTCTTCATTGCGACAATCACTCCAATGCTCCCTGGCCCCAGGATGAACTATTAAATAGTTTGAAACCTCCTTTTTTAAGGGGACTCACGATCCTTAAGTCGAGGAAATAAGACATATTTTCATACTTTTGAGACTGCGTAATTATTTCAATTTATTCCCCATTTTTCCAAATTTTATGTGTATGATAAATTGATATATTTATTTAATAAACAATTTTTCAACTCTTAAAAATAATTTTAAATATTTTTTTTAATGCTTTAGATATACCTTGTTTTATAAGTATTTTTAGTGTATACTGGCTTGCGCCGCCAGAACTGTTAAATTAATTTTACACTTAAATGTATAATGTCCTGTTTTATATTTAAATAAATAATTCAAAATACAATTGAACACAAAACATTCAACATTAAAATATTTTTTCAATTTTTTAAAAATCCTCAAATATACTTATAAAATTTCCTTAAATTTTTTCATTAATTTACCCCTGAAAAAAATAACAAATGTGCAGTGATTGCAATAATTCTAGTTAAGACGCAATAGAATAACATGATTATGCAGTGATAAAAATTCTATGGAATATACTATTTTATAGTTTTTGAGATATCAGTTGCGGAATGATGCAAATTATCATTTTGAGAACAATGATGTTTAAAATTTTTCTTACCATTAACTTGTATTCAGTAATTAAATATTTAGAGATACCAATATCTCCGGAACTAAACGGAATATTTTCATGCGGTTTGCCCTTATCTCTTGTCAGAAATGATCAGGCTTAACATCTATATTTTTTTTTAAAAAATCGAATGATTAAAGATTTAAGGGTAGGAGTCCCCTTAATTCACTGTGAATGAAGAAGTGTTCAATACGTATTTGTCAACTAGAAGTGTAAGTCATAAAGAGACCTATGTTGAATTCTGGCCCAGGTAAACATAAAATAAAAGGTATTCGGTTGTATAATGAATAGTCATAATTCCGTGTCATAGAGTCAAAGACCATCTCATTCAATAATGTTAATCATGGGAATGACATGAAAAAATTATAAATAATCATCTAATTCTATCCTTCAGACGTTCATTCCTCCACCTACACTCCAATATATTTCAACAGATCTAAAACTATATATATTTTCTTACAAAATATTTGAAATTATTGAAAGCATTGTATGATCTTATGTCCTTGCATTATAGTATCATATTAAAAAAGTGCTACTTTTAGCTGAATGTGTTAAATGTTATACAAACTAATCCACAAATGTTTCACTACAGAAAACATTTTCATAATCCTTCCCAATCCAACCAAAAACTAGTTTTAGCCAGTTTTAATCTTTAGGTTAAATGAAGGACCCTTTTCAGTGACTAGATCAACTAAATAGAACAAGGGTATCGAAGAATATGACCTAAAGCCTTCTTGAATTCTTTCCGAATGATCTAAGCTGAACTTTTATAATTTAATCTTTACCTATTTTGATTTCCGTAGCTCTCTTGCGTTAAAAAACATTAAGTATTAATGAAGGTAAAAAACTTTTCTGTGCACTCCATACACAGGAAAAGATGCTCGTTAGTTTTATGAAAAATAAAACAGAGAAATACAATTAATCTCCCAGCAGTTTGGTTCCAGTGCCTGCTTGATGAAGTTCCTATCAACTATTGTAATTCTATTGTGTTTCTACGCATAATTGGATATTATTTCTCGAAACGCATACACATCTTATACCAAGCTACTCTGTAGACTGTGTGTCTCCTTGTATTCAGTTTAGGAAATGAGATAAATTAAAGTAAATAAAGGACGAGAATTGTGTTTTTCTCATAAAAACATTAATAAATAAAACTATTGATATAAAAAAATAATTTTTTGAGAGAAAATAAATGAATAAGGAAGAGGAATATTTGAAATTATAGTAATTTATTGTTATTCTTTTTTTATCGTATTCCTTCGAATACTTTTAATTCGAAGAATTACGGTCCATTGCCGTGTATTATGAGAACCATGACAGGTCGCATAATGCTCTATTTCATCAGTAACTATCATAAATATACAGGGTGGTCATAAAAAAACTTTGCCGATATATGGACCTCTAGCGGCCGTTCCGTTCAACCTATCGAGATGAGATTTCAGATATAGTTATCAGAGGTATGAGCTCGGGATTCTGAGAACGGCAACACAGTGACGCTCGCGGTACGGTTATAGGTATATTCGAAATTTTCGAATGGCAACGCCCGCATTTTTCCGTCGCAAAATGCTCAGCGCATGCGAAACCCTTAAAAACGTTGGAGCGGTACGTGTATCACAAAAAACGGACGCGTTATGCACGCACAAAAAACAGCTCTGCGAATGGCTAAACAAAAACACGATCAGAGAAATTTTTATCGGTTTTTCTACGCTGAATATCTGGCGGACGGCGTTCTGTGATTGGTTTGTAGCCTCTGTCATATGCAAATTTCCTTCGTGCACCCCGATCGTGTCTTTGTTGGCTCGTTCGCAGAGCTGTTTTTGATGCGTGCATAAACGCGTCCGTTTTTTTCTGATACACGTACCGTTCCAACGCTTTTTAGGGCTTCGCATGCGCTGAGCATTTGCGACGGGAAAATGCGGGCGGTGCCATTCGAAAATTTCGAGTTTCTATCCCTATAACCGTAACCGCGAGTCTCACTGTGTTGCCGTTCTCAGAATCCCGAGCTCATACCTCTGAATAACTATAGCGAATCTCATCTCGATAGGTTGAACCGGAACGGCCGCTAGAGGTCCATATATCGCAAAGAATTTTTATGACCCCTGTATATACATTGTAGCGAACTGAGGTTCGTAGTGTCAACCAGAAGATGATTTAAAACACCAGGTATACATCACTCATTACATAAACAAAACCAAATTCAATTTATTAATAAAGTTGATGATGATGAGATATGTACACTGCACAGAGGTAAGATGAACTTCGTAACTTAAGCTGATCACACTCGATTTAATCGGCGTGGGGCGGAGTAAGAACACAGAAGTCCGCTAAGCTAGCAGAACTGGCTCTGCTTCAATGATGAAAAAAAACGGCACTCCTCCTGACGGGAAAGGCTCCCCAATAATATCAACGGCGGTGACCACTGCACACACCCGTAGCGATGAAAATATTAAATTAAGGAGAAAGGACTCCTCCACTGGGAAATAAGGTAGCAAAGGTCCTTCCACGAAGACTGCTCTCCGACAATTAGTGGAGTAGGTTTACTCCTGCAGGAACTAGATCGTCGCTGCAACACGTCACAAGGGACTCTTGAACCTCTAAGGGCGGCAAACCCGGCTGCTCTTAAACTGGATCAGCTACGTGTCAGGAACTAAAAAGACGCAAGCCACGACTGAGGGGTCATTCTCTTTTATAGAAGACCTCCACGGATATTGCATCACTCTCCAGAAAGTCGAACGATCTAGAACAAGTGAGCAACGAAATGGGTTTCCTGGGGCGATAATGAAATATTTCCCCGGTCTAAAAACGGCCGCCTTTTTAGTTTGTCTCCAAGCCACTTCAAAGAGTCTCAAAGGGCCGCTTCGGTAAATGCGAAAGCATCGAGTCCTTTTGTTTGGCACGCGACGCCTCCAGGATGCTGCTTAACAATTGATAGTTCATGAATGAAAGCACCTGGGGCCGTCCTGCATTTTATAACTAACATCAGCGGTGTCAGCCGGTGGCGATGACCAAATCAAGAAAAATGACCATGTCCCCTAAGGTTCGTGGAACAAGTCTATCGGATGAACAAAAGGAAAATTGCGTCAGCATATTGCCATCTAAGTCGTCGGAAATCTTTTGATGGGTCTCAGGCCGAGATAGAAGAATTTCTTTGTTAACGGAGAGGTGAAATGCAATACTCTACATAACCCCCCCTGCCGTTAAAGTTTCAATGTGGTTTTCATATTGAAAACCAACGTTTCGTGTGGGTGGTTCCCAATTCTGCTATCTAATGTACCAGTTCCACAGTTTTTTTTTCTACTACACAAAAAAATACACAATTCTAACAAGTACGTAAACATGCCTAACTGGATTACTAAATACAACCACAAATAAATTCATGGTACTAACAATTAATTCTCTAGGTTACTACATTTACAAATCTAGGTAATTCGCGGACGTTTAAGGAATGTATCTGCTTAAAGCGTCAGCGTTTTTATTCTGTCTTCCCGGCTGTGTTCTACCCGAAAACAAAATTGCTGCAACATAAGTTGCACCGAAAAAGGACGGCCATTGAACTGGATTCTTCTTGAGCCATACCATGGATTATGGTCGGTCACGATTTGAATTCGCTTCCGTCCAGATAGTAGTGAAGTTTTTTTAACGCGAATATGATCGCCAAGCACTCTTTTTCTGTGGTGCTGTATTTCCTTTCGGGCTCAGAGAACTTCCTACTCAGGTACAGGATAGGATGTGCCTTATCACCTATTAGTTGGGCCAACACTACCCGGCTCCCAGATCGGATGCGTCCGTTTGGACATAAATGGAACAGAAAACTCAGGAGCTCGTAGCACAGGTGTTTTATAAGAGCGTCTTCAAAGTGAGTGAACGCTGCCTCGCAAGCTTCGTCCCACACAACCGCCGCGCGTTTCTCCCGTCCTTTTAACGCATCGTTAAGGGGGCCGCTATCATTAGAATAATTTGGAATATAGTAGCGCGTAATACCCAGTGAGACCCAGAAATGCCGGATCCATCGTCTTTGTCTCTGGCGGGAAATTCCCTAATGCATTTTACCTTTAATTCGGCGGGATTCGATAACCTCCGCCGACCATGTGCCCCAAGTATTTACATGGTTTTGGGCGAACCGACATTCGATGATTTGATTGTGAGCTGCGCTTGTGCTCACACGACTTAACACGATATCTAAATGCTTCAGATGCTCGTCCCAGGTCTTAGGAAAATATCGCGATGTCGTCGATATATGGAACGGCATACTCCTCACACCCACTTTAGAAGCTCAGCCATGAGTCTTTACTGAAAAAGAAAGGTGCGTTTTTAAGCCCGAAAGGCATCCGCAAAGGCCTGAATGTCCCGAATGAGGTGACAAAAGCCGCAATGCGTTGGGCCTTCTGTCCCAGGGGATTTGCCAATACCCTCTTGCAAGATCGAGTATTGTTATGAAATCAGATCCTGCAACCTGTTTCCACCCTTTCCTCTATGTTGGGAGGGGGTAATATTCGGGCGAATTATTTCGTTCAAACCTACGATAATCCAATACAGGGTCTCGGCTCACGACCATCGGTTCTACCAAAATGATAGGCGAGGTATAATCAGACTCACCTACTTCTATCACTCCTAATTTTAACATTTTGTCAATCTCCAACTTCAAGATTTCGTTCTGTCGGTGTGGACGTTTGTATGGTCTAGACCTAAACGACCTTATCCGAGATCAGCTCTATGTCATGCGTAACTTTCTCGGTTTTCCTGGGTTATTAGAAAAAATATTTGCATGGCTACACAATAATTTCTTTAATTCCCTTTTTGAGTGAGATTTAGACGAGCGTCAAGTTCGCTCTCGCGCACAATCTCCTCGTAATCGAAATCGGTAGCACCGGTTTCAAAAACGTGGATTGCGAAATCATCCTCAGTACCAATTTCGACTTTACCTTCATAACCCAATTTATAGTTTTCGGGCCTGATATAGGGCTTCAGCATATTAATATGGTAAATGCTGGATTTCTGTCTAGGTCCGGGAGTTTGCACTCGATAATTCATCTCAGATATGCGAGGTTCAATTTTCCCTGGGTCTATCCACTTCGGCGCCGTTTTGCTAGTCCGAGATAGAGAGAAAATCATAACTAAATCTCCAACCTCGAAATGCCTTTTAACTGCGCTCTTATCATACGCTTCCTTACGCTAGATTGTTCTTCACCCATTTTCTGAGCAGCTAACTCTCGCTCTCTTTTTAATCTATTCACTAGGGTAAGGACGTGCTCTGTCACGGGTCTCTCTTCCTCACAACCTCCATCCAACCTTCGTACAATAAAACTTCGGTGTTCGTAGGTTTTTTTCCATACACAGTTCCTTCCTGAATACCTGTGGGACAACTAAAAGACTTCGTGTTATCCCCAAAGTGGTCCCTCTTGTTGTTACACAGCAACCCGTTTATGACCAATAAACCCTGTCTCGCCGGTTTGACTTGGACTTTCGACCCTTTTTAACATGCGGCCAATTCTACCATTCCCGGCTGTGCGTCTGCGAATTTCTCTGGGGAAACATTTAATAGACTCATACGCTTGGTCTTCGCGGTCGAGGGGGTGGGGTAAAACTAACAATTTCGCCTGTTCTCCCCCCTTTCCATGTTGTGTCAAAACGATTGACTCCCCATCTGAGGGACTATGTCCGAACGCTCCGAAGAAAATCGTTGAACTCAAGCGTCTTGTATCAGTCTCTCTTGACATTTGGAACGCGAGCGCGTTATTGCATTGATTTTCATGCTCGTAGAGTTTTGTTGACCCTGTCTTAGAAGAGCTGCCGTTTGATTTCCCAGTATGTATCTTTGTTGATTTGACCTGTCGCTATTGACACAGGCCTTTGGTTGTTATATCTCCATACTGGGAGTCAGAATTACGCGCGCTAGGGCACGTTAATGGCACGAGTGTCTAACGGCTGAGTGAGCCGACTGTTTCGCCGAGGTAGTGCGTCGGGCGAAATAAATCTTTTACAAACCAGATCAATCGTACTACCCGTATCTCTAAGTATCTCACATACCTGGCCGTTCACAGTCCCCTATACTCACATATGGTTTTAAGGGATCTGGATTTCCAAAATCGGCACCTATGGAGTTAACCTCTTCTTTTTTTTGTAATAACGGACACTGGGGCCTAATATGACCGACCCTCGTGGCAGAAATAGCACTAATTGTCTGTCACCGCCTTGTGTCGAACATCTTTATGGTTCCATCTTTACGGCGGTGTTCTTTTGGCGAGGGGAGCTCACCTTATCTAAATTTTCATTCGGGTTCGTGTTTGTTCGGGGGGTTTTTCAAGCTTTCTCTCCCATTTTTACGCCCCAAACAATTTCCGTTGGTCGGGACGCGCGTCCCTCGAATTTCTTCGGCTGGTTGGGGGCTACCTGTTTTTCTGATAAGCTCAACTGATCCGCGTCCTTTGACCAAGGTCCAGGGGACGTGTAATTCTCCCAATCCCTTATATTTTGCTCCCGGATTTCACTTCCCATTTCCGTTTAATTGGTCGACCAGAAAGAGGATCTTTAACGATTCAAAAGTTGTAACACCGAGACCCTCTATCAACCTTCGAAATACGTCTTATTTCGAAAAGATAATCTTTCCATAGGGTTCCGGCTTACGCTGGTGTCTAACAAACTTCTGACGAAAAGCTCAGGACTGAGTCTGAATCGCTCGAGAAGCACGCTCTTAACGTGGGAATATTTTTGTGTGTCCTCGACTTTTTCCCGTAACACAATGGCCGCTACTGATAATGGTAACAGGCTAATTAAACTGCCTGACCATTCAGCTTCCGGTATTTTTAAATGCTGTGCCTGCCGTTCAAAAAGGCAAAGGTATAGGCTTATATCAGTTTCTTCCGGGTCGAATTTTTGCATTATGTGCCTTAATGAGTGTCCCGCAGGTCTCGGAGGACTAACAGACGGGCTTTCTTGGGGGGCTTCCCTACTCAGTCTTAATTTGGCTAGCTCAAACTCTCGCTCTTGTTGAGCTAACCTATCCTCCCGTTCTTGTGGAGCTAATTCATCTTCCCGTTTTTGCCGGGCTAACCGTTCTTCCCGCTCTCGTTGCTCGTTTTCTATACGGGTCTCCATAATTTCAGCTAACAACCCTTCAGCCAATTTTACATTGTAATCTGCTGAACTTTCAATTTTTTTGATCATCTCAAGCTTCAGCATTCCCAAATCTACCTCACAACTCATTTCTATAGCGAGGTTAACTAAGTCCTCTTTCTTTGCACGAACAAGAGAACCCATGTTTTGACAGAATACAAAGCTATTTCAATACTACACAGAATAATACACCACTATTATAAAACCCTGAGGGTAGTAATTACATTAAAAACCTGAACACAAAATGCAATCTAACAACACAATCAATAACGTACAAATGCAATGTAATAACAAATATGAAACTAAATTACTTTTAAAATTCCGCTTGCGATGTTACTATTTTAAGGTTCATAAAAGATAAATCACTTTGCTTTTAACATATCACAACAATACACAATGCAAAATAGTTAAACACAATGTAGTACACTATTTCTTTTTGAGCCACAGTTACATTCCTTAATTTCTGAGAACTAATTTAACACACTACTATTTCAATACCAATTCTACTTTACACAATAACATAGTTCTTATTTTACCTCAAATTAAAAAATTTTTTAACACCTTTAAGTTCAGATCAAGCTATTAATTACGGTTATTAAATTCAACAATTTAATCTCCTAATTCTGAGAAAACAACCAAAATATTATTTACTAACTACTGTTGGATACCAGCACAAAAGAGAAACAGAATGGTACTCACAATTTGATGTGAAGACTGGCATCTAGTTGGCACTGCAGCAAGTTTATCAGATGGCACAAGAACGTCAAACGTTCTACTCTAATTCACAGGATACACACACCCGCGATAGCACTTTCACACAGTCTCAGTTCTGAAACACGCGCGAATGTCACTAAGGAAAATAACACTGCAGCAGTTTAGCAGATTTCACAAGAACGTCAGCCGCTCTACACTACTTCACAGGATACACACCAGCAATAGCACTTTCGCACAGTCACAGTTCTGAACACACGCGACTGTCACTATAAAAAAACAAAATGTTCTTACTGTCGCTTCTTTTTTCGTCAAAACGCTGCCACCAAAATTATGAATGAATATATACCTTCTGTAGCGAACTGAGGTTCGTAGTGTCAACCAGAAGATGATTTAAACACACCAGGTATACATCACTCATTACATAAACAAAAAAATGCAATTTATTAATAAAGTTGATGATGATGAGATATGTACACTGCACAGATGTAAGATGAACTTCGTAACTTAAGTGATCACACTCGATTTAATCGGCGTGGGGCGGAGTAAGAACACAGAAGTCACGCTAAGCTAGCAGAACTGGCTCTGCTTCATGATGACAAACACGGCACTCCTCCTGACGGGAAAGGCTCCCCAATACTATCAACGGCGGTGACACTGCACACACCGGTAGCGATGAAAATATTAAATTAAGGAGAAAGGACTCCTCACTGGGAAATAAGGTAGCAAAGGCTCCTTCCACGAAGACTGGTCTCCGACAAATTAGTGGAGTTATGTTTACTCCTGCAGGAACTAGATCGTCGCTGCAAACAGTCACAAGGGACTCTTGAACCCTAAGGGCGGCAACCCTGGCTGCTCTTAAACTGGATCACGCACGTGTCAGGAACTAAAAAGACGCAAGCCACGACTGAGGGGTCCATTCTCTTTTATAGAAGACCTCCACCGGATATTGCATCACTCTCCAGAAAGTCGAACGATCTAGAACAAGTGAGCAACGGAAATGGGTTTCCTGGGGCGATAATGAAATATTTTCCCGGGTCTAAAACGGCCGCCTTTTTAGTTTGTCCTCCAAGCCACTTCAAAGAGTCTCAAAGGGCCGCTTCGGTAAAATGCGAAAGGCACGAGTCCTTTTGTTTAGGCACGCGACGCCTCCAGGATGCTGCTTAACAATTGATAGTCATGAATGAAAGCACCTGGGGCCTCCTGTCATTTATAACTAACATCAGCGGTGTCAGCCGGTGGCGATGACCAAATCAAGAAAAATGACCATGTCCCCTAAGGTCTGTGGAACAAGTCTATCGGATGAACAAAGGAAAATTGCGTCAGCATATTGCCATCTAAGTCGTCGGAAATCTTTTGATGGGTCTCAGGCCGAGATAGAAGAATTTCTTTTGTTAACGGAGAGGTTGAAATGCAATACTCTACAACATATAACATATGTTTCGGCCTGGGTCCGATGTCTGGCCAATTTGCGAAATTGCTGGCCACATCTAGTACTGGTCAAGACACTTGGTCAAAGCCCGAAATAATATAGAATTACTGCTAATTTGGGCTGTGGTAGGCAAATTCACGAATTTTCCACGAAAAAGTGGCCAAAGCAAGAAGTTTTGCGGAGCTTGATAACGCAGTTATGGGAGTTGATCATACTAGTTCTAACTCATATTATCACCACTGTAAAATTCCCTTAGTTTAGTTTAAAGTAAGAAAAAAAATCCCTTCCAAATCAAAGACAAAAGGACAATTTTTTGGGGGGTTATTCGCAAACTGGTCATTGGTTGTCGGGCGCATCGCAAATCGGCCGACCAAAGCCTGAAGTAGTTGTCAATTCTCGATTGTTTCGGGCTTTGGTTGGTTTGGAGCGCTACGGTCAACTTTTGCTACCCGAGGGCTAATTAGACCGGAGACCTACTGCTTAAAGCCGATTTCCGAACGGCCACAAACGTCCATGCCAAGAGTGGGATTCGAACCCACAGACTCCGGTACCGAATGCCAGCGCCCTAGCCATTCGGCCACTGTTCGGCGTTTCGGGCTTTGGCACAGTGACTTTGTGGCCTGCCATTTCGCGGATTGGCAGACTTCGGTCATTGGCCATAACTAACACTAACACTAACACTAACACTTACTAACACACACACATACACACATTCTTATTCCAAAATATTTTCAATTTCCTGTCTTATTTAATGTTCATGACCGTGACCTATAAATAACCCCTTTTTATTGATACATTTCTCTTTCTTTTAATTTTATATCCAATCTTAAAGAATTCCATCTTGGGAACTCATTTGTACGATTCTTAAAGAACGTGGTGAAAGATCCATTCGTGGCTTCAGAGCGATTAACATTATACTGGAATTCCAGGGATAGAGACTCAACTATTCTTTTATCAGCACATTTGTGGATCTATTCTCTTGGGAAGAAAGGGTTTAACGTGATGCATATTTCCGTTCGTAAAATATTCGCTGATGGTAGAAGCGTGGAGAGACTTGGTTCTTGGTGCTGCTGGCACGTGTCATTCGACTGGGTCATGAACGGAAAATGGCGATAGAGAAAAGAATGATAAAAATTAAGGATTTTATGAGTTAAGACTGGGTTATTTTATTGATATATTTCCACTTATGGCCAACGATTACAACTTTATGGCGGACATCTTCCTTTTGGACAATAAGTACAAACTGATTGAATATAACTATTCACTGAAGACACGCTCTTTTTTTTCGTAGAATGAAGCAGATTCATTTTATTCAACGACGAAATAAAATCAATTAAATCCGTGTATATTTAATTGTTTAAAAACACTTCCTCGCATCACCGGGATAGTTCCACAAAAGCAGAATAATAACATATTAATCTGCGTTTCAGAGATCCCGAGTTTAAATACAAATAAAAATATTTTTTGCAAACTTTTTAAAGCGGTTCCGCTTTTTCAAGTTCACGGTCGGTCTACTTTAATTACATGACAACTGGACTTTGAGGGAAAATCAAAGGAATAGCCTGATTTACAGTAGGCCCCTCCTTAAGGAGGAAGGGAGAAAACGAGTCATAAATCACAGGTTCGCAAGGTCGTCTGTTTTGTATGTGAATGGGGGGATCTTCTCTATAGTTTGAGAATCCGGTCTGAGAGGGTATAATTGCAAACCAAGAACTCACTCTCCTCCCCTATTGACGGCGGGTAAGAAAAAAGTGAATTTTTCAGGTAATCGGAATGATCAAGGAGGCTAAACAACGTCCATTCTTCAAATCCACCTGCAGGAGATTCCTTTACTTGCTCTTGTTGGATTTTGGACTGACCCGCGAGTCGACTTTCCAAATTACGTTTAAAATAAATTCTTGTGTAAATGTGGCGGAAGGTGGTGCCCCAGGTTTGTTTTATTTAATTAATATTCAAATCTTTGATTTCATCAACTTTAATTTTACTTCAAATTTTTTCCTCATAAAGCATTAAATTTTTCTAATTTTGAATTCATTTCCCGTCCCCTTAGATTAATTCTCAATCACTGCCAAATTAATTAAGTTCTACCACAATCAATGGTGCTAATCAGTTCTTTTTCTTTCAATTTATTGCAATACTGTTTTTAACTCTGAGAACGGTAATTTCTGCCGCATGCTAATTTAGATATCAAGGATACGGAGCTTGCTCTCCGGTGTTACGTTTGATAACTATGCCAATGTCAATGAGGGTGAACCCTGTTATCTATCTACTGTATGAGGCGTTGAAAGGCAAAGTGGTGTAAGTCACATTTTCAACTTTTTTCATTTGAGGGCGAATATGTAATCTCCATGTTTAATTTATAGTGGAATTGTAAATAGTCATTATTTGCAGTATTGTAATAATTGTTATGAATTATAATTTGTTCAATTTATGGTAGAATTTTTTGTAGTTTTTGCAGTTAAACTCTGTTGACTTACACCACTTTGCCTTTCACCGCCTTATATATACAAAACAGTTCCGTAACTGACTGACTCACTGACTGACATACAACGCACAGACAAAACCACTGGACCTAAAGGGCTGAAATTTTGCATGGCGATTCTTCTTATAGTGTAGGGGTGCACTAAGAAATATTTTTCGAAAATTCTTCTTAGATTTTTTAAAATTTAATTTTTAAGCTGTTATTGTAACTTTTTTTTTAAGTTTGCATTTAAAATAATAATTTGAGGGTTATACAATTTATATCACGAGAAAGATCATAAAAATTCCTTTAAAATGAAATCTTTTTCGAATCTTCATCTCCATTTTCTGATTTTTGGGGAATTTTTAAAGATTAATTTTTAGAATTTAATTTATTAAATGCTGATCACGTGATTTCTTTTTCCGGTACTTTAAATAAATTTATCGTCACGTGCATAGCAACGAAATAGACAAAAAAAATAAATATTTTTTTGTTGCTAATGAGGCAGACCATTGGATATTATCCAAAAAAATATTAAAATACAGTAACATATATGTTCCTCAAACTCTACTATATTAACTCTACTATATTCTTTAGTATGTTCTATTAGATTTAATTTGAATATTTTCTTCTACATTATTTTATCTATAAAAATATCCGTTACGATTTTTTTTTATAAATATATTTTTTCGTTTTTTTACATCAATTGCATACATTGATCGTTGTATTTATTATAAATATATTTAAACGTATTTTGGCATTAATTGCATACATACATTGACCGTTGTATTTAATTTGAATGTACTTCGTAGCGAAGTGCGGGTTTTCAGCTAGTCGCAAGATAAGTAGAGAGTCCGTCATCAACTTTACTGACATTATGAACAACGTGTCTCCCTTCAGTAAGGAAACCTATTCATACACGAAATTTGTACAAAACGTAAAATGGGAAAACTCAATTTCTTAAATCCTCAATCCGACTAATTATTAAGGATTGTAAGAAGCTGTAATTCCTGTTTGGAAGAAACAACTCTATATAAAGTCATGCTATTTTTCGACAGCATGATATGTAGGCAGTAATTTTTTGAGCTTCACGGTTCAAAAAAGTCTAATAGGAGGAGCAATAAATATTGTAGCTAATTTAATCGTCACCTGCAGTTCGCTCACTCAAATATAGGAATATATCTCCATAACGGTTAGCTCGATATGCTTAATTTCAAGGACGTCGAGAACTGGCGCTGAAAACTAGGGCTAACGGACACGGAGAATCGTCTTGATCGTCGTCGAACTTGGTTGTTATTCAGGTATGACAGAAACTTTTAGAAGATAATTAGTTTTCATTTAATAAAACTCGCCCTATACATTTTGAAAAAAACTTATTCCAGATACGATTTCTACATATAATGTAATATCATTGAATATGAAATACAACGCAAGATGTACTTTATAAAGTGTCACCTACTGTGATGAACGCCATGGTGATTGGCAATGCGAAATTCCACAAAGTGGGCTTAATGGCCTGTTTTGTCCCCTCCTTGAACACGTAGTTGGTTCGAGTATATTTTTCATAATAAAGCATCCAACATAAACAACGCGTGGACTGTTCAATGTCCTTAGGTACCTGTCGCGTTGTTAAAAAGAGAGACAGAGAGAGAGAAATAAAACAGTATTTACCATTGCAAAATTCTCTTTTCTTTTTTTCCCTTTACCCCATCTATGAAAACTCTTCATGGAAAAGTTGAGCCTGGAACAATTTCTTCTCGGTATATATTTAAAACTTAACACTCCTTTTCTTTTTTCAGATAATAAAATGATAAAAAGGGAAATCCAATTAAAACAACTAAGAACAACGACAATAGAATGGCTAAGGCCCATTGGCATTAGCCATTAGACCTTATAAGACGACGTCTTGCTTCCCGGTCTGGAAGGTGATACCCATCCACCATTCCGTCCTGATTACAGGCACAAAGGAAACAAAATAAGAACAAAGGAGAACAAAAATCTTAAAAGAAGCCTTAAAAATAGTGCTTGGGAATAATAACTATCCTGATAGTTTTCAAAGCAATATAATTGGGAGTTTTAGTTTTACAGACCGATACTACTCTCATTCTGTAGAATTAAAATTAATTTTTGTGTCAGAAAAGCGATTAGTAATGAGATGAATTGTTTTATTATACATTTAATTCAATGCATAGTAATGTAATTAACTTCGATTATTACATTAATATGCATTGTATTAATCGAAGACTAATTATCTATTGTTAGTAGTATTAGTATTAGTATTTAATGAAAAATAAACGGGTAAAAAACAATTTTAAGCAATTAATCATTTCAGATCAAGTAAATACTTGCGGAAATTCATAAATATTTGCAAAGTTTTCAAAACAATAGTTAAAATGGAAACCTTAATATATTATATTTCTCCCATATAACATTATTTCATTTCTAACTTTCTTATTCAACTTTAAATATTACATTCTGAAAGTAGTAAGAATGCTTTATTTCTATATATTTAGTCCTTGTATTTATGATAAATTATTTTCAAAATGTTGTTGATCGAAATATTGATGATTAAATACTTGCAATTATGCTACACGCTTCATTGTTTACGATCGAATTTCTTAATTGAGCCATTCGCAAGCCAGATCGGCACCCCAAAGTCCAATCGGCAAGCCCAAATCCACTTTTTAAAATTTTTTAAATTTTAGTGTCAAAGCACTTGACTGACTAATAACTCTTTTACATTCATAATAAATTTCCCAATAATAAGGATTAACACCGCTAAATAATAAACATTTTTTGGCCATCGAATAAGTAACTTAGTAAAACGTTGCAATAATGCATTTCAAACGCAGAAGCAAGTACTTGATGATAACGGTAAATCATTTAGTGTTGTTTCATCATAAAAAAAGTAAAATAAATAAGTCAGTCGCAGTCTAGCTGCTGTAGAAGTAAGTACTTGTGAATTATTAGACAATTACTTCAATTTTTTTTTCTGCAGTAAAAAAATAATTTGTAGATTGAATTGCGTGACTAAGTCCTTTAGTCCCGCAAAAAATGAAATTATAATAACGATTACGAAAGGTATTCTATCTTATACATTTCATATGTCATCAGATAAAAGCTACATCTTAATAATACATTGTACAATGTTTGTTTGAATTTATATTTCAGAGGAATTAAAAAAAAGTGCATATGATTTTATCACTTTTCGCCACTTTTTGTCAAGTGAGTGGCTCAATTGTGACTTCTCTTCTTGTTTCAAATGATGGGCAGCCTGCGTAAAAGTTTCCTGATTCTACTGTTTTTTTTCACCTTTTATTTTTACGACCAGTTTTTGGAGGATTGTAGAGTGCCATGTTGTGTCTATTTGGAAGATCCCAATTTTCAGAAACAAACAATAGTGTAATGATAGTGTTGGCACCGCTGACAAAGAAATATTAACTGTAAATCTCTTTCTCTTTGGCAATATAAATTCCCCCCCCCCCGCACATACACACACGTGTTACTTATCAGTAGGGGGTACGTAAATTTCGCATAAAAATATCGAAATTTCGAAAAAAAAAAATGCCATATATAAAATTTTCGCATTTATTCGCAATATATATTATATATATA
Organism: Dolomedes plantarius; assembly: GCA_907164885.2. Classification (NCBI taxonomy): domain Eukaryota; kingdom Metazoa; phylum Arthropoda; class Arachnida; order Araneae; family Dolomedidae; genus Dolomedes; species Dolomedes plantarius. The sequence goes on along the minus strand of OU015501.1, from coordinate 22,655,803 downwards.
TATATATATATCCCAATTTTACTCACTTGGGTAGGATCAAAATCCTTAGTTAAAAGATAACAATGTAGTAGTCTCCCCATTCTCTTCTGTAAGTCTTTGCCTTCCGTCATTAAATACTATGTTGTACATACTAAAATATCTCTCAGCAGCTACGATGTTAACGGAACTTTAGAGGCTTTGTATAAACTGTCTTTGCAAAGTTAAGGTAGCAGCATTTCGTTACAATTAATATCAACTGGAATCTCTTGGTTCACTACTCTAAGTAGCTGTGTGGGAAAATGGTTGTATCCATGAGCTCATAGTGGTATTTCCTTAAAAATGATATTTTAGAGAAGCTTCCAATAATAAATTTGTGTTCAAAGATGATGTGGGCATGATCGCGGTTACAGATGGGCAAAACAATCAGACAATGTGCTGGTAGACTTTGTTGCGCAGGATGTCGTCATGTGTAGAGTCAATTGTTTAAACTGCTCTCTGCTGCTGTCTTTAGCATAATATTATGTTAATAAATTATTACTATTATTACCTAATTTCGCTTAAAAACCATTCTCACCGAGTTTTCGCCGAAAACCAGTAACAAATAATTTTCGCATTTTATTGCTCATATCGGCAAATTTCGCATTCCATTCGCATCTATTCGTAAATCGAAAATTACGTATCGCTTTACTATCAGGTCCCCCAATGCCCTTCCAAAAGAGATATTTACAAGAAAGTATATAACTGTTTAAAAATTATCCCATTTTTGCCTACTTCACTCAACAAAGACAACAACTATGTGTGCAACAAGTGTTAAATCATCCAACACAGCGTTTAGTTACACGATGTTGTTTTCTTACCGATTGTGTCAAATTATCGCCTTTTGAAAAGAAAATGATTCTTTCTTCAACTTTGACAAGTGTCAGTTATTCCGTGCCTCTCTGATCGCGAGAAATATTTTTAGATCAATAAGTCTCTTGTCAATGAATGAGCTTTTTATATGTTTCTTCTTTTTTCCTTTTGCTTTTTTCAGTATAAAAGATTCGAAAAAAGTTGTACAATTCAAGAGCTTCTGTAGTATTAGCAAATGAATGGAGGCGAAAATTTTATAATTCCTCTGATTGACGTTCATTAGACGTGTCAGGAGAATTAAATTATCTATTATTACGAATAGCGTAATTGCAATTCGTAACAATATATATATATATATAATGATGTACTCAAAGAAAGAGAGAGAGAAAGAGAACATCATCATGTTTTATTTGAAAAATGTTGCCTTTCCATTTTCTTTGATCGTAAGATATATTCTTTGTTCTTAAGTATAAACTGCCTCTAAATCCTCCGATTCTGATCACAAGAAAACACTTCTGAATTTATCTCAATAGTTACTCAAAATACTATTCACTTTAACAAAGAAAACAAATATGGTGCAGTACGCACTAGAATTTTTTGAACTACGCTGAAAGAAAGGCAGCTAGAATCTCAGCGAAACTACCTATATTCATGATGCGGTGTTTTATTCCCTGTATAACCCTTCAACTATTCGATCACGGGGCGATTATCTTATTTACCTAACTCCTTTTCCTCCTTAGGGTAGGAAGTAAATCAAGAAACAAGGCAAAATTAGCGAATAGAGATATTTACAGAAGGATCTGAGAAAAAATGCGTGACATATTTTTCAATAAGCTTTTGTAACTTAATATATTCATATTTATATTAAATGAAAAGTAACAAAATCATTTTAACCATCTATAATACATTTTTTTAAGGTCTTATATTACTAAAAAGGTTTTTAAAATGTATAAAAATTGCTTCAAAACAATGTCAAATATGAGCTACTTGTTGAATATCATTATTTTTCCCCTATGCGTCTTTAAGTATACAAATATAGTCAGTAGTTTCACGTTATTAATAAACACTAGTTGGTACCAGTCAAAACATGACGGCTAGATAGTAAATAAATGCACTAATACACAAATTATACTCAACACTCAATGCCAAATGTTGAAAATCATAAAAATGCGCAGAGACAAATTAATGTGTTTAAGCGGCCTCGTGCTTAGTGAGTATCTAAGCCAGAGAGATTTCTAAAGCCAGCTTTAAAAATGTCACTGAGCATGCGCAGAAAGCAATTTTTTAACTGTAAAGTATCACTAATTAACAGCGCGAAATAAACAATTTGCATCAGGTTTAATCTATATTTCATAAACATAATTATCATAAAAATAAAAAGGCAGAGAGAGAGAGAGAGATCTAGAGAGACTCCTCGGAATAACGTGTTTATCATTAAAACATGTCATTGAGCATGCACAGAAACAGTGAGTTTCTAAAGCCAGATTTAACCATGCCACTGAGCATACGCAGAAAGCAATTTTTAATGTAAATTATCGCTAATTAAAAGAAATTGCGGTTACAAAAACCAAATGAAGTAAATTGATGCAGTAGTTTTCTCTCACGGACTGCCCAAAAAGTCGGCTCAGCACTTAAATATATCTATATCTACAAAGAAGAAAATCGTACAAGTTATGATAATTGAATACAGCCTCATCCATCTATAAATTCCTGGTGTAACTCATACAAAGTAAAAGCTTTCTTAACGTGAAATAATTTAGATTATTTGCGATTCTTTCACACAACATTGATTACGAATGATTTTACAACAATGAACAAATCCTGAACCTGATGGTTTTGCATAATTAAAAAGAAAGAAAAAAATTGTTTTACCTCAACTATGTCAATAACTCAGTTTCCCAGAAACAATTTTATTGAATTAACTGGTGAACTTAATGTCACTGTGCAGCCATTGAAAAAAGTTTGAAATCGACCTGATCAAATTTAAATTTTAAAATCTCCTACAAAAAAGGGGTGTGACAGGTTATAATGATCCAAATTTTTCCCCAATAATTAAAATAAAAATGTTTATCTGACAGTTATCTCATATTTAATGCTTTGTGTTCAGAATTTCATTTTCAGACTATTGCAAAAGTTTCATAAAAAGTTTCGATATGTTAAACATATAAAAAGTATATAGATGTTTGTATGCAACATCTGAAGAGAAACTCTCATGTTTTCTAGGTCTCTCTCAATTGGATTTTCTCGACTCATAACACAAGGAAACAAAGGCCTATACTATTTCCTTCTCAGAGCAACAGGATTTTTATTTCATTGGTCAAATAAGCTTTGACCTGATTAGTGTCTCTTTCATTGGTTTAAATGTGTCACAGGAAAAAAGTTGGTGAAATTCGCCGCGCAAATGTCTAGATGTCTTATGTAAAACAGATTTTTTTTTCATACTTTTCTCTATTTTACGTTCCTCTTACGGCTTCCGTATAGAAAGTGGTTGCTACGCAAGCGATGCGTAAATTTCATATACAGATTTTATCTGCATTTATTCTGCAGGTTAAATGGTCAAATTATATACATTAGTTAGCGGGATACTTAAGATGTTATCAGACTACTGTTGTTTAAAGTATAACATTGAATCAAATAGATTACATCTTATACACAAATGAAAGAATATATAAGCTAAATAAAGTGTTTTTATTCTTATGAAAATTACTGAAACAAGTTTTAACTCTACTCTTAACAGATTTGTGTGTACATCCTCCGACAATGTTTACTTTTCCTACGGCAGAGGGGAATTTTTATGAAATTCATTGAAAATCTTATAAGAATTTAAAACTTTGTTTCCCAATAGCTTTACTGAATAAAAATTTTAAAAATGTTGTGCATGAAGCAGCTCAACATTTATCAGCTATGTAAAAAATGAGACTGGACTCTAAAAAAACAGATACTTGTATATATGTTCATGTTTGTAATTTAATTCATTCAAACCTCTTACTTAGTTTGTTAAAAGTTAGTTTGTTGTAAGGTAGATAATAAGCGATAATATAACACTAAATTATACAAACTAACTAGGTAACATTCAACCTCGGAATTTTGCTTATATGATACGTTATTTGTGTAATGTTTATATTATTACATCCAATATCACTGTCGATATTCTGAAGTGTTATTGTCACATCAAACAGAAACAATGTCAATCGATTTAAGTATTTTACCCGAACCATAAAAAAAATTCATTAAAACTATGCATACATAACATTAAATATCAACTTATACATGTTTTTTACGGTCAAGAATTTTTTAGTCTCTAATAAATTTCAAAAAAAGGTATTTATCAAAATCAATATAAGCAAGAAAAATTTTTTTAAATCATTATATACAAAAAAATTACTAAAGCTGTTATAGATTACCTAATATCATTTTAATTGAAGAAAAATTGCTAGACAGCGTTATCTTTCAAATTTTTTCTAAAGCCAGAAAGTGAAAAACACTCTACTTGACACAAGCACTCAGATACAAAAATATAATCGGAATATGGGGGAAGTCATACATAGAAATTAGACAAATGCACATCAAAACTTTGCCTTCAACATTGCACGGAATCTATGCAAACAATTTATTACATCATATCCATGAAAAGGCATAGAGAAATTTTTCATTGGAGGATTTACTAAAATGAATATTGTCGAATGGAAAGGATCTTTGGGAGCTAGTTTTACAAGACTGTTGAGGCTTTTGTTTAGTAATTCAATAAAATACTTTCTTTACGCAGAATGATTATTTCATTGTTGCTGTACTGGAACCAGTAATAAAAATAAATGAAATATCAACTAATACACGTTGTCTTATAAAGATTTTGGCCATCTAATATGTTGGCCGACAACTGTTGTTGTTGTTGTTGTTGTTGTTGTGTTTTGTTTTGTTTTGTTTTTACTATGAAAACAAATTTCTTACAGCTGATATAGCCACTTTTCCAAATCATGCCACAGATTTGAATATAAATTGTTAGTAGTAGTAGTAATAGCTATCTTTTACAACCAGAGTTTAAACTTTTAGCTGATAGTCTATTAATTGAACTGTCCCGGTGAAGTTATGAGGTGCTTTTTTCAACGACTTCCTTCAGATGTCCCTCCTTTCTTCTTGAGGTACTCCGTTTGACACCTCCCTCCGCTTTCGCGTATCAGCCCATGATTCACCGAAGACTGGCGCTGCGTAGCAATTCCTGTATACACAACCGAAGGTTAATTTCCCATATTCGGTGATGTTTCATGCAAGCCTGGGCGCCGGCCAGACGGTACAGATCTGCCGACAATTGGGCAACCCTGGGCCCCTCTTCTTGAGGTAAATGACACAGTATGTTGGCCTGTACAATGTGTGTGTGTGTGTATATATATATATATATATATATATATATATATATATATATATATATATATATATATATATATATATATATAATCTCTGTGTGTGTGTGTGTGTGTGTGTGTGTAAATATACATAATTTAATCATTCTCTTCCCCGGTTGGGCGCCTCTGAACACAGTTATCTAACGTTGAGGTATTAGACGGATTTTTCCTTCCTTTGTCTGTCTCTGAGCTATCCCGAAGATTTTTATTTTTCAATGCCTTCTAACACAGAATAATGAATTTTCATAACAGTTTTCATCATTATTTATCAATTTTAATGGCCATGATGATGCCAATAGTCACGATTTCAGGTTACATCCCAGTGCTATGAGAAGTAATTACAGAATACGGAAACTAGGCAAATGCTATGATACGAACGACTGCGATTCCAGAAAGTTCAATGACACTAGAGAAAAATATTATGTATGATTTATTCGAGAGTTAAAGATGTACACGAGCCTATGCTTAGGATAGATTGCAGCTTTAAATTCTGTAGAATATCTCCTTTTTTCCCATTTACTTCAGGATGAACTGTTAAGAAAAAACAAATATCGTATCAGCCCATGTAAACAAAAATAAGCGGATGAACTTGTTCATCAAATTATGTGTCAACAGTATTTAACAATACGTTGTGTTTCATAACACAAGGATTCATTCTCCCACGCACTTCCTTTCAGCAAAGACATTCTTAGAATTGAGTTCTGGGCACAAATATTTATCAATCCCTGTATATCTCTCCCTGTGTGTGTGTGTATGATCATATATATATATATATATATATATATATATATATATATATATATATATATATGTATTTGCAGTGTAAAGAGTGCCAAGTCCAAAATCATAGTTTTGAGAGAAACAGGATTGAAAAAAAAAAAGACTTTTGTAAAGTCAGTTTTTTTAAGTTTAGTTTTTAATTATTTATTTAAAATAAATTTTTCCAATTTTATTTTTGGTGAGTAAAGAGTGTTAAGTCCTAGATCGGGACATAACCCCTTTAACACTAACATGTTTGTGTTTTGTTTCACATACCCCAAATTTTTCCTGATGAATAAACATATTTAGGAGTGGAATTGGACTTAGCTTCCTGTACCCTGCAGTAGCCCTTGATTTTTCAAACATGCCTGGTTTGATAACACATTTTAGACTTATTAGCCCATTTTGGACTTATAACACCCTTTGTACAACAAACGCAGATTATATATATATATATATATATATATATATATATATATATATATATACAGTGAGCGCTCGTTAATTCGAACTCGAAGGTTCTCAGAAAAAAGTTCGAATTATCCGAAGTTCGAATTATCCGATGTTAAGAGAAAATATATAACTTTAAATGTGTATCACTGAAGAAGAATCTCTCTTAGTATGTATAACCCCAGAAAATATATTATACTATGTTATCTAAAGTTAAACATATTTAAAAGCAATACAGACTTACCTTAATCATAAAATGAAGCAGAAGATATGCAGTATAAAGTAACTTTTATTAAAAATATGAATTACACTTTGAGGAAAAACTGTAAAATGGATGTTTGGTTCAGTTTATGATGCCTACATTGTTCAGCCAGCTTCTCGATTTGAAGTAAACATTTCAATTCATTTTCAGAGGAAGGTTCCATCTGAATAAATGCTTTCAGAGTTTTAAAGAAAATCGATCCAAATAAAGGAAAATTGCTTTTTTCGTTTAGCACTAATAAGAAGGACAATAGCTACTAACGTTTAGCGGACATGCAATAGTCTAGGAATGCAGGCATGTGCCTCTTTACACAGAAAAGAAATTTTGACACACAAATAATAAATACAGTGTGTATTTTCTCCATTAAACGAGGAAAAAGAATTTTTTTTTGTCAAATTTTTAGTTCGAATTAACCGAAGTGATAAAAATTTAGTTCGAATTAATGAGATATTTTTAACATTAACTCCAATATAAGTTTTTTGGGGCTTTTGGATTAGTTCGAATTAACCGAAAGTTCGAATTAACCGAGTTCGAATTAACGAGCGTCCACTGTATATGCAGGTTTGAGTGTGTGTGTATATATATATATATATATATATATATATATATATATATATGTGTGTGTGTGTGTGTGTGTGTGTGTGTGTGTGTGTGTATATATATATATATATATTATGGAAATCGGCAAAACAAACTATTGAGACTGAAAAACAAACAAAAAATACTAATGACCCCAATTTTTACTCACCTAGAGTGTTAAGTCTAATGGCTGATGATTCAATATGTATGAGCGTGTATAATTTTATATCCTTTATAAATTTCGTTTTCTCTGAAATTAATTCGTGAAATTAAGTAATTTCTTTCATTCATGCTAATGATGAACAAAAGTATGTCAAAACATCAATAATATATCAGTAAAATATATAAATATCAAATATTGTGTAGTATCCCTGAGTTTGTTTTCACTAGTGATACAATCTAGTAGGAAATCTAGAGAGGATATTTCTAAAAAAAAAGGAGTAATCGCATATTTCCTCTCCCATTCTAAGAGGAAATATGCGATTACTTCTTTTTTTTTTAGATAGTTTATTTTAAAGAATTTTCTTTATAACTGCAACATCAGCAAAAATGTGTAAAGGGGAAAATTTTATATTGACTGAAAAAATTGTAACTGTTTTATTCTTAGTGGATGAATGAAACAAGAATAAACTACAAGAATGTGCTTTTATAAATTAAGGCAATGAAAGATGAATGCAAAGTCTAAAATTATTAAGTGGTTAAGAAGATAAATCAAGCAGCTGTTATCGCAAAGAATAAGATGATAGGTTATCTTAAAAATATATTGCTAATCTTGCCGAGCTTTTTAAGCTTGCTTTGATTAAAAAAAGAAAAGAAAAATCTTGATGCATATCTACTTAATTCGAGTGTATAATTATAGCTCATAGAGATGGAAAAGTTTCTTAATGAAACCGAGTTTCCAAGGTGACATTTTTCTGAACCATCCAAAAAGAAAAAAAAAAAGAAGGAATATCTGAGAGTCAGATCATCAACAAGTATGTAAATATTCTACGACGTCGCAACCACTTTACAATCGTAGAGAAAATAAGGTGAAAACATTTAGTTTATATATATACTCACAAACACTTTCAGATGCATATATATGTGTGTGTATGTGTGCGCGTATAGAATTAGGTAAAAAATATACGATATTTTTATCGTTTAAATCTACTTTTAAGGGGTTACATAAAGACTAAATCTCTAGAAGGACACAGCGGGAATATAATAAAATTTGGTTAATGTGTAATACTTACATTGAAACCGAATGTCAATTTTAATCTATTTGTGGGAATATTTACAAAACATTGTTTTTGAAAGTGGATCCATGAAAAAATAATCTCCTTGTCCTATGTTATTATTATTATTATTTTTTTTTTTTTTTTGGAGGGAGGGGGGTGACAAGTAGATGTATAAATCATAAAGAGATATAAAATAATATACCAAAAACTCCCGGACAAGTATATGAAGGAACAAAGTTTGTGAAAGCTATGATTGTTAACAATATCAATTAAATTGGAAGTATTATTTATAGTATCCACGGTAGTTCAGATGGTCAGTTCACGTACTCCCACGTTACAGTGTTCTAAAAATTAACAGTCTAAGAATGGATGGACTTAAGTCCAATTACGGCAAGGGACATGCAGAACATTTACGCGACCAGATAACATTATTTATCCCAGCTTGCACCAATCAATAGACTAACTCTGTTAGAACACCTGACAAAGAAGATTAGTCAATGTATACATCTACCTTCAGTCTCAGACTACACTTCAAGGTCACATTCAAAGAATCTTACTTTAAAGCTGGCTTTCAAAGCCAGTACCCAACTAGATAATGCATATTACTACATGAAGCGTATCTTAACAAACTCCACGAATCTAAACAAAAATCCCATCAGTCTCAGATTAGAAACGGGGCACCAACTCCAAAGAATTGTTCCTACTTTTACGAAAGGATGCTCAGGGGAGACATTTATCGTCACTGACTATCACAACAAGAGGGAGGATATCTCACAACGAAATCTTTTTTTGTTGCGCCTTATTAGATAGCGATCGAAAGTAGTCATGGTAAACATTATATTTAAACGAAGTCAAATTTACGATTATAAGACAAACGATGGGGGATGTCAAACTTCTAAATGTAACAAGATTGATGCTTTTGAACATTGGCATAAGTGATAGTCACAGTTCCCTCCGATAGATCGGGGAAGATTTTCAATGGAGAAGATTACTGTCTTCTAATTATGGTGCGAACCGGTTTTAGGGTGCATTCCTCCCAGAATCTTAGCGTAAAATAATTCTCGACTACACATGAGAATTCTAGACTGCTTATCCATTGAAACAAAATGCATCTTTTTATGATGACTATGTGCACCAGTCTCACTTGTCGTTCAAATTTGTTAACACCAATTCCAGTAGCGAACTCAAATAATCTAAGAATCATGATCCAGATTTCCAATCTCTACCTTTTTATCCATGTTCGCCTTAACTTAATCGTGGCAATGAAAATTTAAGGAAATATATTAATCGTTAAATTCAATGCTTAGATCCATACCGAAAGTTCACGACCTAGTAGCCACGTGCATTCTCTTATTCAATCGATGTTTCTTCAGATAGATGAAACACCGGCAATACGAGAAGTTCATACCGCCAATTAAAGGGTAGTTATGATATTTTAGACACATATATAGCTGGGACTTACTTGCTAAGGACGAGATCACCTGTCTTTACTTTAATTTTCTTAATACAAAATAAGCATGATACGCTTACTCAGTGTTTCCAAATATTTCATTACAACTTTTACTCATTTTTTCGTTATGTTAATTATGTGATAGATTTAATTGCTTTAGTCGATCCCATACATATTTTGTGATGAAAAATCAGATAACTACCTTATATATATGTAAAATAATTAGCTCAAATCTGAAACTTTCTCTATGTAACGTTTTATTTTCTCGCTTATCTTTATATTTATTTTATCTGCACAATAACTAAATAGATTGATAGGGAATGATCCGCTAATGGTAGGTGGATGGCTCCCGCAAACGAACATAAGCAAAATATGTTCGTTTTAAACAGACATAGGTACGCAAAAACTTTCAATTTTCAAAATACACGAATAAATGCATTTTAACTGTCTTTCATGCTGAGTTATTTTCAAATTGCCAGCTTTCTCCAGGGGGGATAAAAAAGCACCTTGTGTCTCCACACCTATGAAATATTGTGTTCCCTTTCTGAAGAAAATATTTATGTTTGTTCGCTTTAAATATAACTATATAGAGTGTGTCCAAACTTCACAACACTTTTAAGCAGTTTAAGGTATGATTTTCTATTTTCTAAGCAGGTTCTAGTTTAATTCCTTTTCATATAACCGCGTCCTCTCGATGCCAATTCTTCCGTAAACTTTGCCATCATCTCTTTTGGAATGTGGAGAAGAAGCAAGCAAGGTTCTGGAAGAATGACGTAAGTGCGGAACGAGCTACTCAATAAGGAAGCAGTGAGTTAAAAATTTGAACATGAGTTTTCCCGTCTAGCCTCGAAGCGGTAAACATTAAGTGATTAGCGGAGGTGTCTATGATCGCAGATTCCTGCGAGGCTTGTCAAGCCAATAAGTGAAATAGAAAACAGTTTAACCTGACAGCTTAGTGCCACGTAAAGGAATTGGTGGAAGTTTGTCGCGGGGCTTAAGGCTTCGGGGTGCTAACCCTTTTGGATTCGCACACCTCAATGTTAACCTATGGAGAAAATGTGTCCAAAGATTGGCGTCTTAGATTTAAAGATTTCTTTAAAAGAAAATCGTACTCTGTAATAGTGAAAGAAATTTTACTCCTTGGGTCATTTTTCGTTTAAATAAAAATGGGAAATAATATTTTAAAATTTAAATTATTCGGGTAAAAAAGCTGGTATAGTGAGATTTAAACGTTCATAAATCCCTGTGGATGAAATTTATAAAATAAATCCTGTTTAGAGGTGCAGAAAAGTTTAGGCTATCCGAAAATATCATTTTTATTTGATTATCAGCATTTATGTAACTGTAAATAGTAGACGCATTTTTTCCATAGGTTAACATTTAGGTGAGCGAATCCAATATGGTTAGTACACAGCAGCCTCAAGGCGGTTATATGATGTTAGGGGGGTTAATAGTGGGATTTCAGACTACGAGAATTTTTTTAAGTCAGTGGCATTACATTATTTATGTTATCTCATTTTTATTTGTATGCTCAAGTCGAGCAGATATTGAATTTTAATTTGTTACTTGAATTTTTCTTATTTCTTATCTCTGGTACTTAGCACTGATAGTCAGTAGTTAGATCAAAAAGGTAAATAATTCTTTACAAAAGTTTGTCTTGGAAAATAATTTTTTTAAGTAAAAAATAAAGACCATTCTAACCCCTTTGTTTTTAAAACGGGCTCACTCACTCTGATATCGAACAGTGTTGATAGGTATATATTAATATATAATCCTTTGATGCTATTTCATCTGTTGATAGTATATAAATCTAGATTTCACTTGTTTAATCTATAGCCAGATTAGAGATATTTCATTAGATGACAAAGGAAATGAAATGTCTTATCAGACGGTACTGGTGGGTAACATTTTGACATTAGAATGTTTTTGCCTCACTACCAGAAGCAAATGATTCCTTTTCCATTTCACAGCTTTAACATGTTCATGGCACAAATAAAACCAACTTCCTTCATGTCCCGTCAAACTGCAATTTTTATACAAGCTTGTCTGATGAAAACCACTTGTATATTGTTACTTATGAGGATCTAAAATCTCTGATCAGAAAGGTCTATCTTTGCTGTTGAATGTCACATTGAAGTGATAAAACTATAATAAATATTTATGGCAACGTGTAATTGTCCATGCATGGCTCGTTTCGTTTCCTTCAACAGAACTTATCTATGAAGATAGAAGTTTCTAAAAGATCTTATTGAGGACCACGAAATCACCCGAGTGAAAACTTTTAGCCCCACAACGCGGCTTTACTTTTATGAAACATTTAATGTAATTTTCATGGTCAACTGAGCACGCTTATCTGTCAGAAAAGCATTTTTCTTAATGATCACAATTCCTTTCACACATGATTTATTTCCAAAATTTTCATTATTTCAACCGTCATTTTAAACAATGACACCACAAAATATTTTTAATCCTCAGGAGGAACAAAAAAAAAAGAAAAACCTCAACGGGGGGAACTGTCAATGCGAAAAAGAGGTGGCATTGTGGTACAGCGCGCTGGCTTTCGGTGCTGAACGTGCTCGGATCGAATCCCGGCGAAGCGCCACTAATACCTCCACTAATACCGCCATTAATATCTCCGTTTGTGTCGTCCCTTCATATGGGGTAATGCTAGTCTGACTATATGGTGCTCCCATAATAAAATGGCCAGTGAAAATTTGGTGATTAGCAGGCGAATGTCTAGCGACAAAGTGCCTCCGCATTGGGAGGAAAAAAAATGCGAGTAAAACCTAAGTACTCTCAAAATATACTGTAAAAAATATTGTGTGCACTAATTTAATGGCTATTCCTTTTGTTTTGTTTTATCTCTATAACCCCAGCAGTATAACTGTACTTCTCTCATACTAAAAAAATATTCAAGCTTCCATTTTTCAGTACATCAATTTAAGTATTATTTTTTATTTAGTTTCATATATTAAATATATTTAAATGAAGGAAGATTCTGCAAACTCTATGAAGAAATGAAAGCTTTAGGGAAACTTTAAGTAGCACAGTCCTGTCTCCCTCAATCAGTTATGCTAACATTAAATCCATCTTAATAGCTTCAGTCATATTTCCGTGCAATTTAACAGTCTTCTGGCCCTTTTTCCCTATCCGGTCTTTTATCTATATATATAAAACAGTTCCGTAACTGACTGACTCACTGACATACAACGCACAGACTAAACCGCTGGACCTAAAGGGCTGAAATTTTGCATAGTGATTCTTCTTATAGAGTAGGGGTGCACTAAGAAAGATTTTTGAAAAATTCTTCTTTGATTTCTTAAAATTAAATTTTTGAGCTGCTTTAGTAACTTTTTTTAAGTTTGCATTTAAAATAATAATTTGAGGGTTATAAAATTTATATCACGAGAAAGATCATAAAAATTCCTTTAAAATGAAATCTTTTTCGAATCTTCATCTCCATTTTCTGATTTTTGGGGAACTTTTAAAGATTAATTTTCAGAATTTAATTTATTAAATGCTGATCAGGTGATTTCTTTTTCTGGTACTTTAAATAAATTTATCGTCACGTGATAACACCGAAATAGTAAAACAAAAAAAATTTTTCTTGCTAATGCAGCAGACGATTGGACATTATCCCAAAAAATATTAAAATACAGTAAAAAGATTTGTTCCTCAAAGTGTACTATATTCTTTAGTATGTCCTATTAGATTTAATTTGAATATTTTCTTCTGCGTTATTTTGTCTATAAAAATATCCCTTACGATTTTTTTATAAATATATTTTTTTGTTTTTTTACATCAATTGTATACATTAATCGTCGTATTTATTATTTATATATATATATATATATATATATATATATATATATATTTATTTATTTATTTTGGCATTAATTGCATGCATTGACCGTTGTATTGAATTTTAATGTACTCCGTAGCGAAGTGCGGGTTTTCAGCTAGCACACATATATATACACTGCTGGCCACTGTAAATGCAACACCCTGAAGGAAACATGCAAATAACATGAAATTTACAACATGCATTAGCAGAGGTGAGATATGCAAATGATTAGAATTTCAGCGCAGACGCACATCACGCGCGCCTGTGGCGCCACTTCAAAGCGCTATTTAAGGCTTGGAGATTTCGACGATTTCAAGTTCGGCAATTGTGTTTTTCCTGTGGTTTTAAAAAAAAAAACAATCAATTATGCCTCGTCGAAAACAGCGATCATCTTTTGATCAAGTCTCCGAGTTCGACAGAGGAAGGATAGTGGCCTACCGAGATTGTGGATTATCTTTCAGGGAAATCGGTAGATGTGTTGGACGAAACCAAACAACTGTAATGCGGATATGTGATCGTTGGATGCAGGAGGGTACGACGGATCGGCGTGTTCGATCGCATCCACCTCAGCGCACCACTTCACGTGATGACAGGCAAATTGTGCGCATGGCAGTGACGGATCGCTCAGTCCCATCACGAACCATAGCACAGCACATGCAGTCTGTAACGCATCATCCAGTGTCTGCGCGTACCATTCGACGCCATTTACAGCAGAGTGGTCTGTCCGCAAGACGTCCATTGCTTTGTCTACCTTTGACGCAGAACCACAGACGTCTCCGCCGCCAATGGTGCGATGACAGAAGGATGTGGACGGCAGAATGGAATGAAATTGTCTTTGCTGACGAGTCACGCTTCTGTCTGCAACACCACGATGTTCGCATTCGAGTCTGGAGACACCGTGAAGAGAGGATGCTGAACAGCTGCGTTATGCACCGCCACACTGGTCCTGCACCGGGTATTATGGTATGGGGCGGTATTGGATATCACTCTCGCACACCTCTAGTACGCATTGCCGGTACTTTAAACAGCCAGCGCTACATCTCCGAGGTGTTGGAGCCAGTTGTCTTTCCTTACCTTCAGGGCTTGCCCACAGCCATATTTCAACAGGATAATGCGCGACCACACGTGGCACGCATTGTCCAACGGTTCTTCGTCAATCGCCAGATTGAATTGCTTCCCTGGCCGCCTCGCTCTCCGAATCTTTCGCCGATAGAAAACATGTGGTCCATGGTTGCTCTACGATTGACCCAGATTCCATCCCCAGCTGCCACAGCAGATCAACTTTGGCAACGTGTGGAAGCTGCTTGGTCTGCTGTACCCCAAGAACTCATCCAAAGTCTCTTTGAATCAATGCCGAGGCGTGTGGCAGCGGTGATCTCCAACAATGGCGGCTACTCTGGCTACTGATTTGGCAGGAACCACACTTCACAGAAGTCTATAAATTTAATCATTTGATACTTGGTCAACATGTTATCTACAAAATAAATTTTGTTGTGATATCTCTTGTCTTTCTTGGTGTTGCAATTTGGGTGGCCAACAGTGTATATAGTGAAACCCCTATCTACCGTTTTTAAACGGATCTATCGCACTAAACGATAAAAGCGGGAACGTACAAAGAAATATTATCGTCAGGACTGGATGAAATAAACGACATAACGCGAAAAAGATTATTCTAGGATATATATATATATATATATATATATATATATATATATATATATATATAATTAGAGAAAACTATTTATATGATGCTAAACTGGTGTAGACTTTCAAAGGGAGCATATACATTTACCTTAGCTCTAATAGAGTCATAACTATTTGTTTTCACGCATGCAACAACAACGTAAATCCTGCTGTTTACATTAGATAGGCGTTATACGCGTTTGAAGCAAAGCACCTTAGATATGTGGAATTTGAGCACTATTCAGTAAGTCCCTTTCAAATATGAAGCTTTAAACTTGAAATATTTCTGTTTTGGCATTCATAGAAATGAGAAAAGAATCAAAATAATTTCATCGAACATTTCACGAGTACAAAATGTAATAGAGTTCTCGTAAGAGATAATTGTTACGAGAATTGAATCACCTCTAGCAGTTATGTTCGCTCGTTATGGCCTCTATATCCTCATGCACATACTTTTAAGAGATTTCAGTTTTCATCCCCTGGAGTGCAAATGCAGATGACCTGGTGTCAGTAATACCTATTTTGAGACTCTTTTATACTTATTAGTTGTGCGTAAGAGGATATAGTTCTAACATTAATTCACTCATGTGATATACTATAAGCAGCCATTAACAACTTTGTATATATATTCAGCCGCCCACATCGTTTAGTAGTTAGTCTCGGACTTCCAGAAAGTGGGTTCGGGTCGAAATCTCGGATAAGGCATGGATGTTCCTATGCAGTGATGGTTCACCTATATGGTTCTCTCATAATAAAATAACCAACGAAACGGTGTTGGGTTTTGGTTTGGAGCGCTACGGTCAATTTTTTGCTACACGAGGGCTAATTAGACCGGGACCTACTGCTTAAAACCGATTCCGAACAGCTACAAATGTCCGTGTTTCCCCGAAAATAAGACCTAATAGGAAAATGAGCCCTAGCGGGATTTGTCAGGATACTCGTAATATACGCTCTACCTCAAAAATAAGCCCCGATTAAACTCGTCAGCTAGACTTATTGCCGAATGACCAATCGGAGTGCACTCACAACAAACGTACACGCTTGATAATGAACGGACGGGGTCATGACTTATTAGAACCTTCATAATTAAATACACCAGGTGTTGTAATAGACATACTTAATGCACTCTTGTGAAATAAAGACAATTTTTCTGAATTTTGTGCCTGCAATTTTTCAATGCATTTGTGTAGTTCATCATTGTTAACAGTTTTTGTTACCACGCCTGTTTTGTAAGACTTCAATTAACGCTTGATTTATTAATAGACTAGCTGAAAACCTGTACTTCGCTACGGAGCACATTCAAATTAAATACAACGTATGCAATTAATGCCAAAAATATGTATAAATATATTTATAATAAATACAGCGATCAATGTATGCAATTGATGTAATATATATATATATATATATATAAAATCGTAACGGATATTTTTATAGACAAAATAATGTAGAAGAAAATATTCAAATTAAATCTAATAGAATATACTAAGGAATATAGTACAGTTAATATAGTACTATATTCCTTATTGAGGAACATTATATTGAGGAACATTTCTTTTACTGTATTTTAATATTTTTTTTGATAATGTCGAATCATCTGCCGCATTAGCAAGAAAAAAAAATTTTTTTTGTCTGTTTCGTTGTTGTGGACGTGACTATAAATTAATTTAAAATACCAGAAAAGGAAATCACGTGATCAGCATTTAATAAATTAAATTCTAAAAATAAATCTTTAAAAACTCCCCAAAAATCAGAAAATGGAGGTAAAGATTCGAAAAGGGTCTCATTTTAAAGGAATTTTTATGATCTTTCTCGTGATATAAATTTTATAACCCTCAGATTATTGTTTTAAATGCAAACTTTGAAAAAGTTACTAAAACAGCTTAAAAATTTAATTTAAAAACTTCTAAGAAGAATTTTTCAAAAATCTTTCTTAGTGCACCCCTACACTATAAGAAGAATCGTCGTGCAAAATGTCAGCTCTTTAGGTCCAGGGGTTTGGTCTGTGTGTTGTATGTCAGTCAGTGAGTCAGTCAGTTACGGAACTGTTTTATATATATAGATTTAAAGGGAATAATATTGCGATCCCCAATCAAGATGAGAGCAAAAAGAATGAGATATTTTGTCGAGTACAAGAATGGAATCATAGAGGACTCCCGGAATAAGAATGTTACAGCTTTCAGAAAAGAAAAGAAGTTGGATCTCCGAATGGTCCGAATATGGCGATCAGAGTACAACCTCGGTCAACAGGTGGACGCGGGAAATGCTAAAAAGCTCAACTGTGGATCAGGTCGGCAACCATTGTTTCCTGAGTGTGAAGACATCGTCTGTGAATGGATTGTTCATAGGGCTGATATTCAAGTATTTGCCCTTGCAATGGTGATATTTCATAAAAAGATGACATGACTGAACTTGAATAAATGAAATTTTTTGTACATGAATATATGAATAAATGTAGAATGAATAAATGTAAATTGTTGTGCATGAAAAAAATAAGACATCCCCTGGAAATAAGCCCTAATGAGTCTTTTAGAGCAAAAAATAATATAAGACCCTATCTTATTTTTTGGGAAACACAGTAATAAATTATCCAACGGAACGGTGATGGGTTTGGGGTTTTGGTTTGGAGCGCTAAGGTCAGTTTTTTGCTACACGAAGGCTAATTATATCGGGACCTACTGCTTAAAGCTGATTCCAAACGGCTACAAACGTCCATGCCAAGAGTGGGACTGGAACCCACAGATTCTGGTACCGAAGGTCAGCGCCCTAGCCATTTGTCCATCATCCGGTGAAACCATGATGGGAATGGGTCAATATGCTCAGTACAAAATACTTGCCGCATTTGGAAAAAACAAAAAACTTTGGTTGTATGATATATCTTCCAGTTATCATAACATTACATCTCAAATGAGGTTGAAATGTGATCTAATACTGGGAATATACATTCGCGAAACAGAGAGCGAAGTGTAGGGGAAAGCAGTGATTTATTGGTCCCGTCGCCGAGAGGAGTTTTTATGGCGTCCCTCGTCCCTTTGATGATTCGTACTCAGTCTCTCCGGAGAGCGGTTTTAAGATGAATGGTCAAAGCGACGAAATACTCCCCCCCCCTAAAGGAGGGGGGACTAATAGACACCAAAATGTGTCAAGAGGCGACGGGGAGGGGAGCTTATTCGCGTATATGTAGTTGTAGCTTAATATTTTTTTCTGTACATCAAATAAAATCTTTCCGATTTGTTTTGCAATTGATATGTGGCTCAATTCAACTATTCGTGAAAACTAAACCTCCACGAAAACGGGGTTAGAATGATACCTTTGAATACAAAAATTTCCCTAGCCATTTATTTCTCTAGGTTTTTGATAGCTTGTGAAACCACGAAACAGTCCATTCACACGGCTGTAGACCTAGGATACCTTTTTTTCTATCTTCATCATCAACAGAAAGCCTTAGCTGGTCTGTTACTATTGCTTTCATAAGCATAACAAAACAGAATAATTGACATGTTTAATCTTGACAATGCTTTAAATATAGTCCTTTGATCGCCTTCTATCGCAAGTAAATAAATCGTCCTTACGGAACTTACCGAAAAAAAATTTTCGGTATCACAAATGAGTTGACTTAAGTATCGCATTATTTATTTTTGTCCTTTTGAATCCTTCATTCCTACCTAATGTCTCGCTCAATATCTATGCTTACAAATTTTCAGCAGTTTTATGCCTGTAACGTAAATGATATCCCTGACTGCGTGTTGTTCTTACTGATCATCATAAAATAATTTTAAACATGAGATAATACATCATTTTTTAATAGTCATTGCACTAACATTAAAATTGATTTACATGGACTTTAATTAGGGGGGGGGGGCAGTACTATGCAAGCATGAATGCATACTTGTATTTTTTCCACCCCCTTTAATCTCATTTAAAACTCCTGGTTTGTACTTAAAAACAATTAGGTATACTATTTACATATAATTATGCACACACACACATACGTGTGTTTGTTGATATATATATATATATATATATATATATATATATATATATATATATATATATATATATATCAACAAACATACGTATGTTTGTGTGTGCATAATTATATGTAAATAGTATACCTAATTGTATTTAAGTACAAACCAGGAGTTTTAAATGAGATTAAAGGGGGTGGAAAAAATACAAGTATGCATTCATGCTTGCATAGTACTCGGCACAGTTAGTATGGTCCCTGAACTAGAAAACTTATGTTCTCTCCGTCTCAAAAGAAGTGTTACGTTTAACATTTGAAAAGAATGGGCAAATGTGACGCTTATTTTGGGACAAAGAGAGTACAAGATTCCTCCATGGAGGTTCTAGCATGGAGTTACATTATAAGAAAAGCCAATACTTGAACTAAAATATTTGATGCCTAGATTTAATTCCTTAAAAAAATATGTTTGGGAAGTAAAATATAATTGTAATCACCCCAAAATCTGAAACTCGATTATTTTTCTCTGCGTGGTACATTTCTATGAATAAAGGTCTATGTATTTCTCTGTATCAGTATACAATTACACGAATCTGCTTGAAATGTGACCCAAACATTATCAATTTATTGATGATCCGCACATGGAATCTAAATATATATCATAATACCGGAGTTACGAATATCAATGTCATAAGAAAAATTGTCTATATTCTTTCAATGTATGGATGTGAATCTAAAATTCTACATTTATTAACTCTTTGTGTTTCATGTTAATTTATGATCACAGCAGATGTCAAGAATTGAAGTCCTTTTAAACACTGTTATAATTCCAATGTTTCACATGGGAATGCTCTGCCTAAATTAAATACTCTACCTGAGGTTTAAAAAAAATTAGTTACTGAGTGTAAAAAATGAATTCTATGATTATATTTACAAATAATGTACGATTATTATCTGTAAGCAAGAATTTAATCCTTTCTGTGAAAACTCTTTTTCATATTTAACTTTTTAAAACTTTATAATAGTTACGAAAACTCTTCCAATTTTTTCGAAAATATTAAAGAAGGTGTCACAAGTCAATATTTATGTTTGTATTTTTGTGACGAAAATGCTCATGCATGCATTGAAACAATTCATAGATACATATAGTATAAAAGTCTATTCAAAATCCCGGGTATTTAAAATTAACTGATTATTTGATGGAGTCAGTCTAAATGCATTCATCTTTAATGACTCCATTAAAAAATAAAGCGGCTGAGAAGCTTCTAAAAGCATAAAGAAACTTAACTGTTGTAACAGCTTGGCCTGTTGGCTCACTATTAAATAAATCCAATGTGTAAGGCGAAAAGCACTAAACATGGACGATTAACATCTCATGCATCTATTTATTATATAAAAAGAACACACATTTTAAATGTAAGTTACAATCACATCTCAGCGTGCGGAGCTGAAATACAAAAATCCCGGCGCGCGCAAAAAACTCCCAGCGCGCGGAAAAAACTCCAAATCTTGCGCGTGGAAAAAGCTCCCAACGCTGTTGTAAATAAACAATCTTCGTCTACTATCCAGTGGCGAACCATGACTTTAAATTTTCAACTCTGGCGTTGTCACACTGTGAACACTGTTCCGGCTTTATTGTGATTTCTTCTGCATGTTTGGGTTTCGAAGTAGAGAGTTATTAGTATATTTGCGAAATTAATGCCATATTTGGCAAATTGACAGACAATACCTTATAAGAAGGGACAGATTTATTTTTTTATCTGTCTCTTTCCTTTTATTAAACATTATAATTGCCCCCTTTTTAAGAATGCCGTGGTTTCTAAATTGAGTCCATAATATTTTAAATGACAGTTACTTAACCTCTCTTTAAAAATAACTTTACTATTGTTTCAAGAATTGGATCATGTATTAAACCACCATTATAAACTAAATTCTAACAAAAACGGGGAAAACAAACCTAAAGCGATCCGTGGTTTTACCACGTTGTAAGGAAATGTTACTTCTTTAAAGATATTACGAATGTTGTTTTAAAAGGCAATGATCCTATTTATCAATGCAGTGCTCTATGACGTTGTAATTTAGCAAATGATCTTAGTTGCAGTTAAAAAATAACGATGAAATATAGTTTTGACTCACAAATTGCCACAGCTGAAAAGAATGCACATTCTACTTGAAATTTAGAAACTCAGTTTGAGGTATTATTCATTTTTTTTTAAATCAGAGAATCAAATAACATCCAAGCAAACTTACCCATTTTAATGTATCCGTAAGATCTTGAAATATATGGAAACACAAGAATAAATCACAAGAGACCTGGGAAAGCCGTGATTTTTTAAATCAACTGATCCAATTGAAACCAGGCTTGCTACATGCTTTCTTCACGCAGTCACCTGTAGATCCCACATCGGTGAACCCCGAATCGGTTCTACGTTCGGAGCACCAACCTCAAGGAAGTGACGCGAATTCCAGACTTTGTTTTTTCCTGTAAGTTTTTTTTTTCTTGCTTCCACCCTCAGGGTTCTAGAGCGTCACAGGGGTTTACGCACGCGAAGTGAAACAGACCTTCCTTCCTCGTGGCCCATTTAATGCAACGTGTGTCCAACATGGGTAGTCAAAAAGTTACTTGCTGCGGCTATACTGTTGTTACAGAATACGTAACTGCAATTTTTCAGTGCATTTTGGTATTGGAGGTTTTTCTCTTGGGTCACAGCTGAGTGGAAGTGTTAAGTAGTCTTAAAGAGCGGCTTGTTTTGCATGTATTTTGCCTGTATAAACACTTTCCTTTTTGATTGTAAGGATTCCATCCGGAAATTAAAAACACCTGCTCCTTGATCTTGCGCACGGGGCTTCGGAAATGGAAAAGTTCTTTTTTCGGGGTGTCAAACATAGGCATGTTTCTTTTGTAAAAGCGAGCAGTATTATTAGAGAAAGAAATGGAATGTTTTCTCTCGTTAAAGATTAAACTTCCTAATAATATTTCAAAATAGTCAAGTAAGGTCACCATAGTTTACAACTAAATATGCAGGCCCGCCGTCAGGGTGGGGCAGGGGAACCAAAATTCCCGGGGCCCGGTTAAAATAAGAGTTCACTAAAAAAAGATGTATACAATGTTCAAATATTGAGTTGGAACGGGTCCCGCTGTATTGTTTTGCCCCCGGACCCTGGTTCAGCTGACGGTGGCCCTGTAAATATGTGTTCTATGTAACTTCAGTTCTTTCATTCAGTTCCAGGGCCGGATGATGGCCGAATAGCTAGGGCGCTGGCATTCGGTACCAAAGTCTGTGGATTCGAATCCCACTCTTGCCATGGACGTTTGTAGCCGTTCGGAATCGGCTTTAAGCAGTAGGTCCCGGTCTAATTAGCCCTCGTGTAGCATAAGTTGACCGTAGCGCTCTAAACCAAACCATTTAGTTCCAGGTGATGGCCGAATGGCTAGGGCGTTGGCATTCGGTTCAGATCCTATGGGTTCGAGTCTCACTGTTGGCATGGATGTTTATAGCCGTTCGGAATCGGCTTTAAACTGTAGGTCCCGGTCTATTTACCCCTCGCGTAGCGAAAAGTTGACCGTAGCTCTCCAAACCAAACCATCTTATATTCAGTTTCTATTTTTTTTTCCTCCCCCAACCTCCCAGAATTTGGGGTTTTATTTATTTATTTATTTTGTTGTTTTTCGTTGATTTGGAGAGCTAAAGTCATTTTTAGCAACACGAGAGCTAAACTGACCTCCTTATATTTAATTTTTTTATTCAGAACTTTTGACTATTTGAGAAAAGTCATTTACGAGTGACTGCCAAAGTCAACCGTTTCGTTTTCATGGAAAGATAAATTGCTACCTGAAAACAAAACAAAGAGGTGGACAGGAAAAAAGGACCTGATTCGAACCTGACCCATAATAAAATTTCTGATTTGAAACTTAATTGACACTATTTTAAGCGATGTTATTTTGATAACATCCTGCATGTTAGTAAAGTATGCAGAAATAAAATAAATCCAGGGTGAATAACTGACTCCAGTGCCTCCATCGGTAGGCCTTTGCGAAATTTGTAATTGTTCGTTTTGCCGAGAGGCCAGAAAATGTCACTTACACCACTTTTTTCGTATATGTATTTTAAAGGATCTTTTTGCTTATTTTTAAGACGCGGTGGCCCGGTTGGCAAAGGTGTCGAGCCACTGATCTGAGAGTTGCGGGTTCGAGGCCGGTCGCTCGCAAAATCCACCGTCGTGTACACTAATGTCGGCTGGTGCACGTAAAATCTGTCGTGGCTGCAATGTCCTCCAAGTTCTCAAATTTACCTCTGTAGGTGCGGGATCAAGTGTTCCGGTTTCGTCACTTGACTTGGTTCAAAATTACGTGGCCGGCCCATAGGGGGGTAATGCTGTTCCACTTATACGGTGCATGTAAACCGGATCGCCGTGGACCCGATGGTATAAGCCACTCGTAATATTAATGTGGACACTAATACATTGCTATTTTCATCTTGTTTAATATGCACTATTTACATTGATCAATATATACATTCGTTTCGTTCCTTCGAATCATCCTACATCGACTAAGGGGCGCGGAGTTAATAAATCCGTTCAATATAGACCTTGTCTCTTTCTATTCTGTCCGCTCGCCCTCGTCCTTTCGGCAAAGTCCAAGTTCAGTCCATTCTTTTTCTTGCGGTCTCCTCTTTTTCTCCCTTTTCCTCTCTGTCTTTCTAGAACATTCTAGACCTTTCCACACCTCGAACCCCCGTCTTCCGGTTTCCTTTGCACGTGGTCCACCCATCGTGGTTCCCTCCGCTGTCGGCTCTCGCTTTGTTGAATCCCGCTTCTTTCGGCGCTAATGGCCTTCGCTAATCATTCTAAACGATGTGTCTACTTCACTTAGTGTTGGACATTTTCAAAGGTGTATTCAAATCTCACCACCTGTTTGTGCTCTTTTAAGTTTATTGATGATCCTGTCGATCAAACTTAATTCAGTCCCAATTAAGAGTGTCGGACGCGAGTTTGACAATATTCCCAGAAAAGTGTCCAGCAAAACTGCGGTGTCATATGACGGTAAGGATAATGTCCAAGTAACCGTCTGCCGCATTGGAGAAGTTTTACCGATTAAAAATTTAATCCATTAGATTTAAATATCCTTTGAGTAATTATTTTAGCTCCTTTTTCTGTCTATTTGTACTCGAAAAGCGTACAATGTAACTGTGAGTGGAAAATTTAAGTTCATTGTCATACACGTCAGATAAAGTTTTATTATTATTATTGTGTGTTTTCTGGTAACACAGAGTTGCATATTTAAAAATCTTGCTATAGCTATTTTTCTTTGAACACGCTATTAAAGTTAAAATAATTTAAGCGAAATTTTGTGACTAATTGATTAGTTTATTGCTTCATTTTAAAATGTCTTATAAAAAAGACAGCATTTATTTGTTTTTCTTATACGTTACCTGCTGTATAAAAAATATAGCAAAAAAAAAAATAGCCAATATACAACCAAGAACGCTAATTTAAAAACATCTACAGAGTGACATTTATTCCTTGATTTCATGATTTGGATTATTCGTTGATACGTTACAGAACTGTCAACTTTTTCTAATGCTTTTAAAGTTTTTCCTTTCGGTCGTTACAATTTACTCAGTCGGTAGTCAAACTTTTTTTAAATTTCCAGTGCAGAAAACCTGTGTACACAGTCCTTCGGTATACAGAAAATAAAAGGAAATAGGCAAAACCACAAAAGGAGGACAAAATATAGAGACTACATAAACAAGAAAAAACCCTTTAATAACGTCCGTACAGAGTAGGCAGAACAGGAGAGGATGTACTGACTGTCCATGTTCTCTGAATTGCAAAGAGGGCCTACAGGGCTAGAAAAAATTCCCATTCTATTCAAATGTACAGCCAAGCAGTCGTGTTCGGTTGCAATCCTGAAAGCAGCCACTGCAATTTCACGTAGGCCATCGGGAAGGCCATCCACGGTCTTGCTCCAGACTTTATTTTTAATGCGATTTCGGAGGTCGAAGATAAAATAACCTTTTATTTTCTACTTTATAATCTTCCATGCAGTTTTTCTATGTAATTTTATTGGGAGAATAAAATTATATTGAAGTTCCTTTCTTTGCTAAAGAGTCCACTGCCTCATTTCCTAGTATGCCGCGATGGGATAGTATAAGAAAGTAGTACTTACTGTCCATGTTCTCTGAATTGCAAAGAGGGCCTACAGGGCTAGAAAAAATTCCCATTCTATTCAAATGTACAGCCAAACAGTCATGTTCGCTTGCAATCCTGAAAGCAGCCACTGCAATTTCACGTAGGCCATCGGGAAGGCCATCCAAGGTCTTGCTCCAGACTTTATTTTTAATGCGATTTCAGAGGTCGAAGATAAAATAACCCTTTATTTTCTACTTTATAATCTTCCATGCAGTTTACTATGTAATTTTATTGGGAGAACAAAATGATATTGAAGTTCCCTTCTTTGCTAATACTAGGGCTACCGCGGCATACTAGGAAATGAGTCCACTGCCTCATTTCCTAGTATGCCGCGATGAGATAGTATTCAAACTAATGGGATAGTATAAGAAAAGTAGATCAGGATGACTGACTGCTCTACTGAACAGACAGACTTGACTGTTACAAATGCGATAACGGTAGAGTTTCTAATAAATGGCCAATGGTCAAAAGCCTTTTAAATTATAGCAGGTCAGAGGCAATAATTTAGTTGATTATTTCCCTCTTTTCTTATCAAAAAATGAATGAAAAAAGAACTTTGTGTGTGTGTGTGTGTACGTACATGCAATTAGCTCAAATCTGTAGCGTTTTTCAGTTGCGTTTTTCTTTTACTTTTTACATTAATTTAATTTTCTCGCTTATCTTTTATTATTTATTTCAAATGGACAAAAAATGAATTGAGAGAAAGGGGAGGCATTCGCCATCGAGGGGAGGGGTATTCATTGAAGTAATAGTTTACTTCATTTGTTTCGTAAGTGTACTTTTGGATGGTTCTTGTGCAATTAGAGAAAGTTCGAAGCATATGGACTCCATAGCACTTACCTTCAGATAACTGTCAGAATTCCAACGGTGGGGAAGATTTAATGCCGATTACATATATATGGTCGCTACAGGCTATAAAACTAATATCAGTATTCTGTTCCCAGACATTAAAAAATAATAATAAACAATATTTCCCCCCCCCCCAAAAAAAAAAGCAAAAGGTTTGGTAAAATATTATAAGAATAAATAACACAAAACTTTTGTTGTGAGCAAATTATTATTATCTCTGCATTTACTGCAAAATTGTCAGAAAACATGTAACAAAGAAACGTTTACAAGTAACACATTAATACATAACTTGCGTTGTATCAGAGAGGAATTTTAAATATTTAAGTATCTCTGTAGGATAAAAAAGAAAAGATATTTATGTGTAAATACTTTTTGTAAAGAGCGAATGATGGGGATGTTTGTATATAGAGAGAAAGGGACGTATGTGTGTGTGTGAATGCTACAAGTGTAGATAGACATCACTAAAAGAATAATTTGTGGTCAGCCTTTAACACTAGAAAGACGGGAATCTTTTTCTTACTAAAAAGACAACGCCGTCATTTTGACGGTTAAAAATAAAATCAAGAATTTAAAATATTTAATTTTTTTAAATGGTTAAATACTTTAAATTTTGAACTATTTCATATCAATATATAATAAATTAGTAGATATATTTTTATGCAAGTATACAGAGCTGACAACCTGGTATAGTTTATCCGTAAAAATATATGCATGGTTTGTGCAGTTCTTATTTTTCAACTCCAATAGTTTTGGAAGAGTCAATATTTTTGTTATTTGCAAAAAAGGGGAAGAGACGTAAAGTAACTAACATTTTCCTTGTATTATTGTAAAGATTTCTGCCTGTTTTCTATAATGCCGTCAAATTGACGGCTTTCAATCTTTGTAGGTAGGCAACACATTTTCTCCTCATCTTTATTATCGAATACAATTTTGTAAATGAGTGTGAATATTTCGCGTAAAATCAGAAAAAGTCATAAAATTTCAGAAGCCTGAGGACATAAATACAAACATAGCGCTCAATAGTATGTCCGAAACCGTCAAAATGAGGCAGCCGTCTTTCTAGTGTTAATACATAAGACATATAAAAATAAAAATCGCATTGAAAATATTAAGAGAAGAAATTAAATTAAATTTAAGGAGAAAGATATATTAATTTTTTCTAGATCATTTATCTATTATTAAACGTCAATGTATTTAATACTTAATGTCACATGTACTATAACGTCATTGTGTTTGACATTTATTCTGACATCGCACTTGAGATAGTATTTTAACCTATTCAAGACATCCCTCTCCTGATCACCTGGAAATAAAAATACTTAAAAGAAACTGTTTAAATAAATTCTAAATGTAGAAAGTTGATAGATTTTCTATTAGCATGCAGCATGATATACTTGTCTGACTGCCTTGAGTGTGTTTTTATTTCTCAAAAAAAACTCATTCCAATTTATCATCAAGAGGAAGTGAAAACGCCGGAAAAGACCTCTTTGCTATCGTTATCAATTTTAAATGCTAATTAGGATGTCACCTGCTTTCGTGAACCATCTATTGCAGGGGTGAGCAGACTTTCCCAGGGTACGGGCTACTTCTAATTTTTTCAAGGTATTGCGGTCCACCCAGTGGCGTAGGTGTGGTGAGCTAAAAAAAAGGTCTACAATATTTATTATAACTTAATAATAAATACGGAATATGTACTTACCTACATAACTACAATAAAAAAAACTTATTCTTTGTCGGTGCCTATGGCGTCGGTGTTCCATAAATATGTTTCTTTTAGTATGCGTATCTTAGGTCTTAGTAAAGGCGGTCACCCCAAAATGTCTTGGTGGTCCACCGGTCGATCGCTATCGACTTAATGCCCATCCCTGATCTAATGTGTCAGATTGTTTTATTTTATTTTTTTACTCTTCAAAACATTATTCCACATCTCCAAATTTTTACTCAAAATTTACCAGAGGTTAATCTATGCAGAACAAAATGCAAATAATTTTTGCGTAAATATAAAATATCTAAGTGCGGTGTTCCAACCATCTGCAGTGACTATATTAAAGAAGGGGGCGCAGTGGCCCAAATGACAAGAGCAGCGGGCTAGAGATCTGAAAGTCGATGGTTCGATGATTGTCGCTGACAAATCCACTGCCGTGTATACGAATGGAGGCTGGTGCATGTAAAATATATTGTGGCTGCAATGTCCTCCAAATTCTCAAAATTACCTCTGGAGGTGGAGGGTCAAGGGTTCTGGTCCCGCCACTTGACTCGGTTCAAAATTACGGGACTGGTCCTTTGGTCAAGTCGGACTCCGACCCTTGTGGTGCCATTCAAAACAGAAGCGGCACCTTCATCGCCCATAGCCTTCGGGACTTGATCTGATGTTGCTGTCGGTCAAGTGGCATAAGCAACAACAACAACACAACATATTAAAGAAGTGACAAGCGAAAGGGAAGTACACTGCACTCGGAGAGTTTGCCATGAGCACCTATAATCGCTTGCGAACTTTCTCGAACCGCGGTTCTAGGTTCGTCACTGACAAATTTTACTGCCTAAAACTTAACTTTTTTAAGGTGAGCAATAATTTTTCTTCAAAATATGTTCCTAATATTGACTGCATCGCTAGCCGTCTGTGACGACGCGGGCTTTTGCCTCTCATAGGCGAATAAATTTATGTGTTTGATGTGCCGTCAAACACGAAACGATTAATTCTAAAAACAAATAAAGGAAAAGACAGGTAGAACTGAATTTTATATATTCGTTTAAACACGGTAACGCAATTTAATATTGTAACCATTTTTGTTATTGATTTATTTCTAAACAAAATGAACTCATGAGATTGATTTTTTTTTTCATTACTTTAACAACGTTTGATAGTCCACAATTTTTATTGGATTAAAAACTTGAAGTCCCAAACAATTGCGGTGCTCTGATATTTATTCTTTTCCTGAGAGCTGATGTGGCCACTTCTGCACATCTATAAACTCTCAGAATATGCAAACTACGATAAAGTGTACGAATCAGATTTGAATGAGTTTTAGGACTTGAAAGAAAAAAAAAATGTGGATATGTCTCAAAGATATCATATACACTCTTAGAAAAAAAAATCACGTACCAAGAAGGAATTATCCGATTGGGTCGAAAATCGGTAGATGTGATGTACATGTACAAAAAAATAAATTATTACAATTTGAGAAAAATTGGTTGATTAATTCAAGTGAAAGAGCTTCACAAAGTGAAAAAGTCAATAACGCGTTGGTCCACCTCTGGCCCTTATGCAAGCAGTTATTCGGCTTGGCACCGATTGATAGAGGTGGCAGATGTCCTCCTGTAGGATATCGTGCCAAATTCTGTCCAACTGGCGTGTTAGATTGTCAAAGTCCCGAGCTAGTTGGAGGGCCCTGCCCTTAATGCTCGAAACGTGCTCAATGGGGGGGGGAGAGATCCGGCGAGCTTGCTGGCCAAGGAAACGTTGGGCAAGCACGAAGACAAGCAGTAGAAACTCTCGCCGTGTGCGGGTGGGCATTATCTTGCTGAAATGTAAGCCCAAGATGGCGTGATATGAAGGTCAACACAACGGGGCGTAGAATATCATCGACGTACCGATGTGCTGTAAGGGTGTCGCGGATAACAACCAAAGAGGTCCTGCTATGAAATGAAATGGCACCCCAGACTATCACTCCTGGCTTTCGGCCCGTATGGTGGAAGACAGTCAGGTTGGTATCCCACCGCTATCCAGGGCGTCTCCAGGCACATATCCGTTAGTCATCGGGGCTCAGTTCTAAGCGGGACTCATCACTGAAGACAATGCTACTCCAGTCAGTGATATTCCAGGTCGAATGTGCCCGACACCACTGCAAACGGGCTCGTCGGTGTACCGAGGTCAATGGTAGTCGGCGCAAGGGGCACCGTGAGCTGAGCCCCCCTTTCTCTGAGCCGCCTATGACTGGTCCCCGCGGTCACTGAAGTACCAGTTGCACTTGCGATCGATGATAATGATGAATCTGACGCTGTGAGTGCCGCTCTGACGATTGCTCGGTCCTCACGTTCTGTCGTTTCTCTAGGCCGACTGCTTACTGTATGACGCTGTGCTCGGCCATGGTTCACCCATTCCTGCCAACATCGTCTAATAGTGGCATCGCTCCTATCCAAATGTCGAGCAATTCGCCGATTAGATCAAACGGCTTCTTTGAGACCAACTACACATCCTCTCTCAAATGCTGACATCTGCGCATATTGTTAGCGCACCTGTATGCGAGGCATAGTTACTGTCTACCTGAGTACACGGAATGAAATTCGCAAAGAATTTATGACCTAGAATCGAAATTTCTCCTCTTTAATATCCTGCCAGTTGGGCAGTTAAAATGCGCTGCAGCGTCACATGTTCATTCATTGGCCGCCAAACTTTAAAATTTTGCATTTTTCGTCGAAACCTGTATGCATATGAATTTGTGTCCAGTTTTCATTAACCCTTCTTGGTGCGTCGTTTTATTTGTCTAAGAGTGTAGTTGTCTGAAATTAGTCTTTGGCAGAGACCTTCTTTTGAAATGTTAATTAATTCTTACGTTTCATACACACGTGTTATGTTTGAGGGAAAAATAGTCACAACACTTGAAGCATAACTCTACAAACTATTTTAAATTCCTTAAACAAAGGATTTAAAACAAATAATAATGAATAATAATAAGCTGTACATCCCAGATTTTCTGATAATAGCTGATAAATTATATACTATATATATATACACATACATATACATACACACACACACACAGCATTTGCCAAACTATCAAATTTTTCAGCATCTTAAATATATTTTACAAAATATATCAGCTAATTTAGTCTCTTATGAAGAGAACGCAAAAAAGGTAATTTGGATTAGTTGTATATATCTTAATTTGTTCAGGAATATTAACATTACTGTTGAAACTATTATACTTATAAAAGAAATCATTTGATGATACTTCCACAGAATAACACCTATTATCACTAGAGTTCATGATATTTATTCACTAGTTTATTAGATGTTAATCCCTGTTAGAATTGTGAAAACAACAATAATATGACAGATATTGAAAGATCAGTTTTGAGGGATAATATTAGATATTATGTCATAAGCTATCACAAGTCAATACACAAATGGTTTTTTAATCAATGAATTCGTATGAACCGGTGCTATAACCCCTCAAAAATTATTTAACTACTGATCATCATTAGTTGAAAAAGTTTTCGATTAATTACAATGACAGCACTTAGGATTTTATTTAGGCTTTGTGACTCCGAATTAATTTCTTGTGATTGTATTAACTACAGAAAAGAAAATATAAGACATTTCAGAGTATATTGAAATCAAAATTCATCAAAAATATATTTTGGCAAATGGAGAAAAATAAAAAAAAGAATAATGTTTTTCCAATGCGGTACTTAAATGGGAAGAATTCCTTCTAAAGTGCGATTGTACTCCCCAGAAATTTTGGCAGCTCATGCCAATTTAAGGAAAATATAATGACCGGTAGTAATTTTGATTGAATCATTCTAAAACATCACTGCACAAGAGAGAGAACAAGCATCTCACTGCTTCTCTTATGTTTTAGTTAAACATTATTCAAGGAATAACCAATTTTCTGGCAAGTTTTTCTTGGGATACTGCCTCATTTACGACTGGATTAAACTAACGACAAAAAGCATTGTCCCGTTTGGGGTATAACTGATACTTTTACGGCGTCTTACTCTCCATAGTCTTTCTTCTCAGTACCAGGGCTATAAAAAATGTAACGGATCCAAAAATAGGAAACCAATCTACTGGATACTTGATAAGTTTCACTGTACAACATCAGCTGAACCTTGGACTACCGCTCCGGTATTCGGCTTCAGGGGAAATAAATTCTTACTAGTGGACTTTGTAGGCTCCGAGCGGGAGCCATCATCACGACACCACTCTCAGATGTGCCTCAGGCATGGCCCCCTTAATTAATTTATACTTTTCTTTTCCAACAGGTTTTCTCTTTCGGCACTGTATCCAGTCCTGTAAGCATATTTTTTCCACCTCAGCAATTAACTCTATTTCTTTTTGCACCTTAGTAGCCGTTAGCTCCAACTTAGCTCAACTTAGGCTCCTGGTTTCTTTTTATAATTATTATTTATCTCAATTTCAACACTTGCGTAACTACCATTTCCATCCAGAAGTCAGAGTTTAATCTTTAATTACGGCTTAGCTTAGTTCATTTAAACTTAAATTTCCCCAGATCTGACTGGTCCAGATCCTTTAGGCCAGAGGATTCCCCGAAGGCTAACAGTGAGTCAAAGCGACGAACTGGGAACCCGTTGGGCTTAGTAGAGTTAAGGTTAAGGACCTGCTACCATGAGTGAGATGGCAACGAGGCTCGTGTAAGACAAGAGATTTGGTCCTACCCCACTTTGGATACTGATCTATCGACTGCAATCTCGCTGGGTAAGCTGACCCAACCCCAGGAGCTTCAGTCTTCTTCGGAGGGGCAGTGCTCAAAGGCAAATCAAGGACGCGCCGGATCACGGTATTTCCGCATGGTGGTCAACAACCAGTGACAAATGAGATATTGACTTTGCGTCGCCGGCAATGTAGCCCAGGATTGAGACTGCTCCCTCTCCAAATCGACCATACCCTCTTTAGGCCAAGTCATCGTCAAGTCTGGCTCGTTGCACGATACCATCTTTTTTTCTTTTTTTTCTTCTTTTGTGTGTGTGTTTGTTTTTTTTTTCGCGTTTTTGCCGTCGTTCTAAAAGTCAGGGGCGCCTTTCTCTCTCTTTTTTCCCCTCTACCAGAGCATTCCGCGCCTTATTTCAAAGTCCGTCGTTCCGTTTTTTCTGTGGTGTTGGTCTTGTGGGCCTGACGTGTGGGCAACTCGCCTGGCTCCGTACACGGAGCAAAAACCTGCTGCGGTCTGTTCCTCACCGCTAGGAATTCCCCCTGGTATAGCCTTGTTGCTTGGTTGGGTCCTGGCCGGTGCAATGGTAAGTTTCACTGTACATGATGAAATGATGCCTTCCGCTTGGGCCTACACTTCTCCAGAATAGCCTATTTTCAACGTTACAGCTGAAATTCAACAATACTCCATCGGAAACATTACAAGTTCTTATTCATACTAATACACCCTGGTCATAATATCCCCTGGACAGAGGGGGGGGGGGGGGTCGAGTACAGCCTACTGTACTCGCAATCAAATCAAGGAATAGCTAGGGATGTAAGGTCAGGGTTCGCTTTCGATGAAAAAGAAGCACATCCTTTTTCTTTCAGTGATTTCAGATCTTTCCACTGCATTTTTCATCGCAGATTTCTGCTTTAAGGGAAAGAAATATTTCGCCCTACCCTTTTAGTGATCTGGGCCCCTGCTCGTTTCGCAACCTGGTGCAAAACGAGCCATTAGTAACCCCCCCCCCCCCCGTCGTTGGCAGACTGGAAACTGACAAGCCGAAGTCGGACGTTTTTGCAGACTAAAATACGTATTCCTCAATCTCATATATACGGACGCGATTTCCTCGCAGAGAAAATATTCGACGTCGATGTGGTCAAGGCTGTTCGAGGGCTACTACTGAATCTATGAGCCGATGTCTATCTCCTTTGGCCAGACAAAATCATCATGCAACAAAAAGCAGCTGATATTCTCCTCACAGTAGCCACTCGTACGAGAGAGAATAAGTTGGTTAACTGCTTACCGGAGACTAAGCGTTCCGTGATTGTTCAAACTCGCCCTTACCTTACTAGTTAACTTCAGAAACCATCAAGAAAACAGAAGGTTTCAATTGACCTTAAGTAAAAACAGTTCATTTTAACTATTAGAATACATAAAAGAATTCCTACATTAACCTAAAAACTCGATGAGTTCAATGATAATAATAATAATAATAATAATAATAATAATAATAAAAATTAAGGTAGTCTCTTCTAACGAAACTTCCGCGGGTTATTAACGTAGGATTCCTTATCGTTACTTACCTCTTTTTTTTTACAGTAAAATTCCTACATACGAAGAGAAGAATGAGTAATACCCCTATGCAGAATAGGTCGATGGTAAGAAAAATAAGTTACATATATAAAAAAAATCGGGGGTAATGTGTCGTGTAAATTGCAAATCAATAAATGAGTTTCCCAGTGTACTCGGATAGTTGGATGGAACCATATCTAAATTAAACATGATGTTTCAGGAAATCGAATGCCTTTTCGTTGCGTTTTGCACCTACATTAAAATCACCCAACATGATGATCGGCACATAAGCATGTAAGGTATACACAAGATTCGATTCACAAGAATCGAACTTTTGAGTGAATTAAAGAAGCTGCTTCAGATATGCTAATTTTGGCATACGCGCTTAGTATAAATACCACGCAGCGTCATTAATGAAAGGGGGAGGTTGTTAAGGTTGAAAAAGGTGTTGTCCTGCGCTAGTGCTTTACGGGCCAGAAGTTTTACATGGCAGTACTGCTGGTTTGACTTACTGTTCGTGAGTATAAAAATATATTGTTCTTAAAAAGCTGTATTTACATTCCGTACAAGTAGTACGCATGCTTATTGCTGTAAAAGCCAATTATATGTGCAGCGAATTCAATAAACATTATTTCATGTATAAACTGTGTTTGTATATAATTCAAATAGAGTGCCACTTCAAATTATATACACCCAAGTCTGGGTAGAAGTGAGCATAGATTCTCTATAAGCATCAATATCAAACTCTTCATCTATAAGTAAACTTGATTCGGAATATTTCATGAGCGCACTAAACAGAAAGAATTTTAGATCGGCTGAATTGACTGATGGGTGTATATATACGGAAACCAGTATGAATTAATGACATCACAGAATGATAATAGAAACAAACGATTTTTAAATTTAAAAGTTCAGTGCGATTGATAATCTATATATATATAACAGTTCCGTAACTGACTGACTCACTGACATACAACGCACAGACCAAACCACTGGACCTAAAGGGCTGAAATTTTGCATGGCAATTCTTCTTATGGTGTAGGGGTGCACTAAGAAAGATTTTTGAAAAATTCTTCTTAGATTTTTTTAAATTAAATTTTTAAGCTGTTTTAGTAACTCTTTAAGTTTGCATTTAAATTAATAATTTGGGGGTTATAAAATTTATATCACGAGAAAGATCCTAAAAGTTCCTTCAAAATGAAATCTTTTTCGAATCTTTACCTCCATTTTCTGATTTTTTGGGGAATTTTTAAAGATTAATTTTTAGAATTTAATTTATTGAATACTTATCACGTGATTTCTTTTTCTGGGACTTTAAATAAATTTATCGTCACGTGTGAAATAGACAAAAAAAAAATTTTTTTTTCTTGCTAATGCGGCAGACGATTGGACATTATCCAAAAAATATTAAAATTCAGTAAAAGATATGTTACTCAAACTGTACTATATTAACTGTACTATATTCTTTAGTATGTCCTATTAGATTTAATTTGAATATTTTCTTCTGTATTATTTTGTCTATAAAAATATCCCTTACGATTTTTTTATAAATATATATATATATATTTTTCGATCAATTGCATACATTGATCGTCGTATTTATTATAAACATATATATATATATATATATATATATATATATATATATATATATATATATATTTATTTATTTATTTATTTATTTTTTGTTTGGCATTAATTGCATACATTGACCGTTGTATTTAATTTGAATGTACTCCGTAGCGAAGTGCGGGTTTTCAGCTAGTGGTAAAATAAAATCGTACGAAGCGGAAATCTTAGGGCCTGTTCTCATAGGAGTCCGGTTGCGGAAGCCTTAAAGTATTGAAATATATTTAACCAATGACAAACCTCCAAATGATTAGCAATGCAATTTTTAACGCCTATGATATTGGTATATTTCCGTCTCAACGCCATCATTCCTTTTACGCTTCCGCTACCGGACTCCTATGTGAACAGGCCCTTAATCTTTAAAATGGTATCCCATTTATCGATTTTGGTTAAGTATGAAGTGAGAAAAGGAGATAAAACAAAAAACAGTTTTTAGAAATAATATTCTGCAACACTTGATTTATAATTCGCGACGAGGGTTTTAACGTCTGAAATTTTGCTTTACCCTGGACCGTTATGGAGGAATGCAATCCTGCGTTAAAAAAAATAATCAATGAAAATATTTAACATCAATGTTATATAATTGAAAACTGTATTACAATTAGGTTTATTGGTTGTATGTTTAAAATACCAGATATATAGAACCACTGCCTACTAAAGATTATGGTTAAACATCTGGTTTCTGGTGGCAATGGATAATTCTCTTAAAAGAGAAAGAGAGACAAACCGAAAAAAAAAACGAAAATCGTTGGTATGGTTTGTTTCAGATTCATATATGAGAGTGCCTGATTGATGGACTTACAATTCATATTATAACCAGTTGAAATGAAATCAATTTAAAGGATACCTTAAACAATTTCAAACTCTCTTTTTTGCCGCTTTATGAACTATAAGATCTCTGCCTTGTATTTCATTAATAGTGACACCGGAAATGACTGTCATCCATAAAAATCAGTTTCTAAATAAATTAAATATAACAAGTTAAATAGTTGCCATTAGCAAAAATGCAATTTTAATAGAAGAAGCATCTTGAAGCAGATACTTGTATTGGACACCGCAGCCATCAAGATGACTAATTGAAGTGATATGCTTGGTAATTTTTATCACTGATAATAATAATCTATATACTATATAAAACAGTTCCGTAACTGACTGACTGACTAACATATAACGCACAGACCAAACCGCTGGACCTAAAGGGCTGAAATTTTGCATGGCAATTCTTCTTATAGTGTAGGGGTGCACTAAGAAAGATCTTCAAAAAATTCCTCTTTTTTTATATTAAATTTTTAAACTGTTTTAGTAACTTTTTTAAAGTTTGCATTTAAAATAATAATTTGAGGGTTATAAAATTTACATCACGAGAAAGATTATAAAAATTCCTTTAAAATGAAATTTTTTCGAATCTTTACTTTCATTTTCTAATTTTTGGTGAATTTTTAAAGATTAATTTTTAGAATTTAATTTATTAAATGCTGATCACGGGGTTTCTTTTCTTTTGTGATACTTTAAACTAATTTTGCGTCATGTGCATAACAACGAAATAGACAAAAAAAGTTTTTTTTTCTTCCCAATGCGGCAGATGATAGGACATTATCAAAAAAAAATATTAAAATTCAGTAAAAGATATGTTCCTCAAACTGTACTATATTAACTGTATTATATTCTTTAGTATGTTCTATTAGATTTAATTTGAATATTTTCTTCTACATTATTTTGTACATAAAAATATCCCTTACGATTTTTTTTATAATATGTATATATATCATAGATATATATACATATTTTTTGGCATTAATTGCATACATTTACCGTTGTATTTATTTTGAATGTACTCCGTAGTGAAGTACGGGTATTTAGCTAGTAGAAATATAAACACTAATTGAGGGGAGAGAAACTGAAACGAAATTTGTTTCTCAAAGAGTTTCCTTATATGAATTAAAAATAATAATTATAACTCAAATCAAAAACTATTTATTGTTTTCAAAGAGAGTAAATTATTTAGTTTATTCAGAGGGTGTATATGTTTGCAGTCATTTTTCCATAGAGTTCAAAAGGTTTTATTTCTTTTTTATACCTTAGGAGATTTCTTAAATCGTACACATAAGTTTTCATTGCTTTTTGTTTTATGCATCAATATTTGAAAAAAAAAGAAAAAAAGAAGAACAAAACCTCTTATAAACGAGAAAATTACCGATAAGCCTAAGGTACTCTTTTATATTCTGTGAAAAAGCGTGTAAGAAGATTACGTGAAGACAACAGTCAGTGGTTTCCTTATTTAGAAATTTCCAAAATGAAGAGATGAGAGAAAACACCCTGCGAGAAAAATCACCCTAGAGGTGATTTTCGGCGCAGTAAGCAGAACTTATGACCCTGTGCCTACAATAAGTCGTTGAACGTTGACAGCAACTTTTCACTCGGTCGAGTGAAGTTTACGTGTACATTTTAGTTATAACATATGTAAAGCATATTATTATAGATTATGCAAAGTTCCAAATTCAATACAACTTTCATACTGTTTTATTATTGAAAAACTACATCTTCTACCCAGTAATATGCTCGCATTTCTGATTATTTCGAAACTGGTCCCGCAATTATTGAATAAGAAATCTCTCACGTTTTTTGCCTTAACCTGACTTCCGGTGCAGATAAGTCTTTAATAACTTACCCAAGTTTATTGCTTTCTGTTGAATCACTAACTTTTGAATCCTATTTGCACTGAACTCTCGATTATATGAGGACGTAATATACGTTCATTACAGAATAAATAAAATTTGAAATGGGTTATTGTTGATATGAATATCAACATGAATAACAAGGTATCATCAGCAACGAAGTATCAAAATCGTAAACAAAGGAATGTTGCAGCCGTTTCACCGATGAAAAGCTGGAAAATTCAGTTTTATTATTATTATTATTATTAATCCTCTGGATATGTTCATTACTAACACCTTTATGCTAAAACAGAGGAAGGTTAAAAGCTGTGAATGGAGTATATAATGTAAGACTTATAATAAGAAATATAAGGCTTTTAATAATTTCAAAAAAACAATTACTATTTGGTGCTTACAAACAGTAGTTACGAACCATCATAAGTTATTAAGGATTTTATCTGTGTTTTCTGTTTTACTGTGCACACATGGACTTTAATTTAGACTAATTATTAAAACTCCATTGTATGTGGCAACTTTCATATTTTTCATGCTGGTTCGTCCATTAAATATGTTCTCTTTCAGTCTCCCGCTTTCTTTTAAAAATTATTTTATTATATGGATATTTAGAATATAAATAGCTGATAATTCGTTAACATTTGAACAAAATATAAGGCTACTGATGTGATGGACTGGCATATACACAAGCGGCTAGATTCTGCCATTTAGCGAAAATTACTTGTGCTCTAACAGTACAATGTGTAGTGTCTTTTAAGATGAAATCAGTTCCTTTTTGCTTCCTTTTCTGGAAATTTTATGCCGAATCTTTATCATAGAAAATGAATTACATTTGCATTTAGTTGCTTGGGGATTTAACAAGCTCCATGTTTGGAGCTAAAGAACTAATCAAAGAAAACTTTCTTTTTTTTTTGTCTGCTTTCACGGCACTTTGAACAGCCAGTTAGAGAGTCGCCGTTTTATACTAAAGGGTAGCTAACTTCCCGTCTCATTTGCCACCTTCAGTTAAGAGCTAACAATCTGCATAGGGGTTTTTTTTCTTATTTTTAAGAGTTCTGCTAGTGGCTTATTAGTATTGAATTTAACCTATCTACCATCTAAATCCTTTCAACTCTAAAATCCAGTTTTGATCCGACGGTGAGGAACTGAATTCAGTTTGTGCAGGCTGTACATTGCGGTTGGTAAGTCGACTCAAAATAGGATCGACATGCTCCTATAGGCTTTGGCCTTATTCACACTGAGTTCGTCAGCATTATGTGGCATCAGCGTTGCTCATATCGAAATAATATTAACAAATCACAAACCTTAACAATTTCGTGGCGAGTTGTTTCGAAGTCTGTGATTGGTTTAAATTATCCCGATACGAATGACGCTGACGGACTCAATGTGAACAATGCCTTACTGAAGATCTATGAACCATAGATCAAAAATACACCTTTTTTTCTAATTCGGCATACAGACCTCCAGGTTCAGATTCAGGTTTAAGGGTTCAAAAGTGGTCACTGCACCTTTTAAAATATTAAATTAAATCTTTTGTAACATATGTAGGGAATTCAGCTTGTAAGTATGCCCTAGAAAGATAAATTTCTCAATTTTGCTTGGAAGTTAAATTTACATCCTGCTTTCTATTATTTTCGTCACTAAAGGAATTAATTAAGTTGTTAATTTACTGATCTTGTAACTAGCAACATAAATTTATTTGTAAGGAGTTCCTAGTACAATCAGTTTCAATATTATCTAAAGTAAAAGTTATTTTATAAGTAATTTTGCCATTGAAGATTTATTAGAAGAATTATGCTCTGTTAAAAACAGTATATGCTATGGAAAACTCTGAATGTTTATTGATTTATTGATTTATTTTGTATGTGTGTGTGTGTGTGTAAACACCATTTTTGAATAATCCGTGTTTTCCGATGATCTGACCACAACTGTTATGGAAAATCGGGCGTTCTGTGTATTAAGATTATGAAAATAATTGCTTTAATTTTTTGGAGGGGGGATGTTTACCTTTATTTAAATTAATTTTTTATTTACGACGACTGTGTGCTCCTATTTCTATACCAAACTAACTTCATATTATTCTCCCATCATCATTTCATTTCGCTTATTTTAATTTTTTAACAAAAAAATAATGTCGCTGAATCTAGTTCCTTTGCATAAATAAAGAAAAGTAAAACACTCTATGATATAAAGTCGGGGTCAAATGCGTGTATTACTTTTTTAAAAGCTATTATTTTTTCCACTTACAAATCATAACAACAAATTCAAGTTTTATTCAATTATATTTTAACTTATTTTTACATAGATACATAAGATATCTCCATTTAATTAATATAATTTATCTGCAAAGTGAGCTATTCGATTTTTTAGAAAAAAAAAACCTTATAATGTCTGTTTGCCAGACCGGGATTCACACCCGAGTTTAAGATCTTGATCGCTCAAAAATTGGCTTAGGCTGAATTTCATAATATGATACAGTTAAGAGATTTAAGACCTTCCAAAAGTAATTACGATTCACCACCTCATGTGGTCCCCAAGAAAGGGACCGTGGATGAAGAGATTATCGTGCTCTCAACGCACAAACCATTAAATAAAAATATCCAATTCCTCGCATAGTTGATTTTATTTTAGAATTACATGGAACAGAATTTTTCAGTCACATTGACTTGATTAAGACATATCATCAAATTCCTATACAGCTGAATGATACTCATAAAACAGCAATATGCACTCCTCCGGGTTGTTTGAGGGCACGTGCATGCAATTTGGCTTGTGGAATGTTTCAACGTTTGAGTCACGAAGTCAGAGGAGATTTACCAGGTGTTTAATGCCTTCGTTGACAATATACTTGTTGCTTCCAAAGATTCTAATGAACCTTGTGATGGCTCCAAGGCGAAGACGCTTCACTGCTGGGCCCCGGGCGATCACCTGCTAACTGTCCCGGCTTTGACTGGCCGTGACTATCTCCACAACCCAAGAAACTGACTCGAGAAGCGGAGTTCAGTGTTTCAAACACTTTATTCTTTTCTGGAAAGGTTCACAGGGAAATGCACTGTACATAAAAATTCACATAAACCAAGGCAAACTGCCTTTCGTTTTACACGGCGCACAGCCGAAAATAACGCTCACGCTTCGACGGTCCTGTCGAAGCACGTGGCCCGCTGACGAGATCACTTCAGTCCGCTGAAAATCCGACGTCCAACGCCTCGCAGAATCTCCCAGCAACCAGCCCCCGTCGAAGGTATGCAGTCCTTTATATAGACCTCGTTCCTCCCCTGAAACTCGTCCCTGGTGACGTCAAACCTGTTCGCGCCAAAAAGGGACTCGCCTGAAAATTGTCTTTTCGTCCCCCACACACCGTTTGGGGGACAAAACCCTTTCTTCACCAGATTCACTTCTGGCACATTTTCGTAAGCGTTATTCCCACGCTATTACAGCTTTCCCCCCCTAAAAAACTTTTTTATACTTCAAAAAGTTCAGAAGTTAGTCCCTTAGATGCGTCCAGCTGAAACACACTTCTAGAGAGGTATCTATATTGTCGACTTCTCTGGTCGTTAATCTTAGCAATTATACCCGCCTGTTTGAAGAGCTACGCGTCTGGGACACAGTACTCAGGTTAGGACAAACTGCCGTGGGTTTTTTTTTCATTTTTTTTTTCGACCGGAATGCAGGACATCGTTTTGTTCCCGCAAAATCACATAAGATTCACACTGAATCTATACACATACAATCATGACATAGGACATATGGATACATACACAAAAACAAAAAACATAAATAAATTTTGCACAAATCATATACATAACACAGAAACATACATTTGCATAAAAGATAAGTACGCCCTCGACCATTACATGTCTTCTAGAGACGGCTCGAGGTGCCCTTCTTCATCTAGACCCTCTGTCCTACTCAAACCATCCGCGTTTCCATTCGACTTTCCGGCTTTGTGTTCTATCTCAAAGTTATATTGTTGTAGGCACAAAGCCCAACGGGTCAGCCTGGCGTTTGTTCCCATCATTTTCCTCAGAAAAACGAGAGGATTATGGTCCGTTTGTATTCGAAACTTTTGGCCGTCTAGATAATGATTTAGCTTTTTAAGCCCGAATACGATGGCTGCCAATTCCCGTTCTACGGTGCTATAGTTACGCTCCGCCTTTGAGAATTTCCTACTCAGAAACACTATGGGGTGCTCCTCGCCTCCCTGATTTTGGGACAAGACCACTCCCGCCCCGAATGCACTTGCATCCGTTTGCACGATAAATTCCTTACTGAAATCCGGCGCATACAAAATCGGACTGGTGATTAACCGGGATTTTAACTCTTCGTACGCCTCATTTCTCTCGGGGGTCCACTCGATCTTTTCTCTCTTAATTTTCCCTTTTAGCGCGTCCGTTAGAGGGACGGCTATGGCGGCATAATTCGGGACGTATCTCGAGTAATAACCTGTCAACCCTAAAAACGCTCTCAACTGGGTCTTTGTTCTAGGGGTGGGAAATTCCTTAATTGCCCGTATCTTCACCTCACTAGGTGACCTCCTCCCCGAGCCTACCTCGTGTCCTAAAAACTTCACATGATCTTGGGCGAACTTGCACTTGGTGGGTTTCACCGTTAGTTTCGCCTCCCCAAGTCTTTTCAGCACAACATCAATATCTCTCACGTGTGTCTCCCAGTTGGGGGAGAAAATTGCGATGTCGTCAATGTACGGCAGGGCAAATTGTTCCAGACCGGTTAAAACACTCGCCATTAATTTACAAAAATAGAACGGAGCGTTCACCAGCCCAAACATCATTACCCGAGGAATAAAAGTTCCGAACGGGGTGATAAAAGCCGCATACCGTTGCGCCCGACTCGTGAGGGGTATCTGAAAATAACCCTTCGTTAAGTCCATCACGGTAATTAACGACGAGGCGCTGACCCTTTCAACTACTTCCTCGATGTTTGGAAGGGGGAAAAACTCTGTACGCGTCTTGGCATTTAAACGGAGATAGTCCACGCAGGGCCTAGGGTCTTTCCCGGGACATTCTACCAGTATCATCGGTGAGGTGTAATCCGATTGCCCCACTTCGATTACCCCCAAAGCTAACAGCCTCCGGATTTCCTCCCTCAGAATTTCGACCTGGCGCGGAGACATTCGGTAGGGTTTTGCCCTAACCGGGGTCTCATCTTCCAAAATGATGTCCATTTCAGTCAAATGCGTCCTCCCTGGATCGGAAGAGAAAACCCTCCCCCGTTTTTCTATCATTTCTCTAAATTTGCCTATCTGATCAGCCGACGCACGGCTTTCTAAATCGCTTCCGCTGACGATTTCCCAGAAGTCGAGCTGGGTGGAGTCCGCGGAGGGATAAGGAATTTCGACTTCGTCCACTCCTTCCTCACTCCCCTGATCAATGATCATATTTATAAATTCGGGTCGGCGATGGTATGGTTTTAGCAAGTTGACATGATATATAGTGTTTTTATCCCTTTTTCCCGGTACGTCTACCACATAATTAGTTTCGGATAAAACCCTGGTCACTCTGCCGGGTCCCACCCAATTAACCGCCATCTTATTTGGTTTTGACGTGGCCAACACCAGGACCGGGTCCCCTTCTTTAAACTTTCGTAGGACTGCGTTCCTATCGTACCACACTTTACGCTTCGCCTGACTCTCTATCATACTTTTCCCCGCCAGTTCTTGACAGGTTTTCAGTCTTTCCATCAAGTTCAGCACATATTCGACCACGTTCTGATCTACCTCCTCCCGCTCTAACCAATTTTCATACACTAATGAATGAGGAGCCCTCAGATTCTTACCGTGTACTAGCTCAACAGGACTAAATCCCGTGCTCTCGTGACTAACGGACCGTAAGGAAAATAAAGCCATGGGTAGCACCGCTTCCCATCCGCTTCCCGTTTCCAAACATAACGCCTTAAGGACCCTTTTTAAGGTAGAGTGCACCCTTTCCACGCTATTTGACTGAGGGTGACAGATGCTGCTATGTTTGACCCTTATTCCAAATTTGGAAAAGAATTCCGACGTTAACTCGCTCGTGAATGACCTCCCCAGGTCGCACTGAACCTCT
Organism: Dolomedes plantarius; assembly: GCA_907164885.2. Classification (NCBI taxonomy): domain Eukaryota; kingdom Metazoa; phylum Arthropoda; class Arachnida; order Araneae; family Dolomedidae; genus Dolomedes; species Dolomedes plantarius. Next base: position 22,611,017 of record OU015501.1, on the reverse strand, counting down.
TTCGGGAAACCGGTTCGGGAGAATATCTGCAACAAAGCTTCAATTACTGAGGTGGAGCTTATGTCCCCTACCGGGATCGCATCGGGATACTTAGATGCCACACAAATTGAGGTAATCAAGTATCGGTTGTTTTTCTCGCTAATTGGTAACGGCCCCACCGCATCCACATTAATTTTAGAGAATACTTCGGTGATTATCGGGACTAATTTTAACGGCGCCTTCCGTTTGTCTTTATGCTTACCCACCCGTTGACATACATCACATGATCGGACGTACTCCTCGATTTCTTTGTAACAATTGGGCCAATAATAGCATTGCAGAACCCTGTCTTTTGTTTTAATCGAACCGAGATGTCCGGACACGAGATTATGACACAAGTCCAAGATCTCTCTGCGAAAATCAACTGGGACTCATAATTGAGTTCGTTCTTCTCCCTGCTTAGACTTCGTAACCCTCACGAGTCTCCCTTTTAACGTCACAAATTCTCCGGGCGGTTCTGCCTTCGCTTTTTCCCACAGGCTCGATAACGAGGGACACGCCTCTTGCGCTCTCACAAACCCCTCGGGGCTGATCGCCACCAACCGGGATTCCTGGAAGGACTCGCCTGAGAAATCCTCCATTTCTTTGGCTTCCCCCACCGTTTTCCCCCCGTTCTCTGAAACCTCCTTTTCTCCTACTTTCCCCTTTATATCCGAAATCACGCTCCCTTCAGCTTCGTCCCGAGTCTTACTTCTCGTGAGAACAGCATTCACGGGGACACAATTTAATTTCTTCTCTATTAATTCCGCAGTTTTGTTACCTAACAGGTAATAACCCTGCTCTACTCCGACGGGCTTAATTGCGGCCTTCGTCACAACCCTTCCGAACTCGCCCTCAATTGACACCCATGCCAGAGGCAAACAAACACATTCGTTGTCTAGGGGTTGTCTTACCCAGGTGACTTCACCTATTAGGTCTTCGTTTTGTACCCAAGAATGATCGCATAAATCAACCCCTGCGCCTGTGTCTCTCAGGTATTGCCTGGGGACCCCATTTATTACCGCTTTCCTCAGGCAGGGCTCAAAACAACTGCTCAAATTCCCTTCTGTCCCTACGTGGTTCACAATTTCCCCTTTGGCGATACTTTTCTGGTACTCCGGACACTCATATTTGAAATGTCCAGCCTTTGAACAGAAATAACAGGTCAACGCCTTCTTTTTTTCAAAACCCTGCTCTTTGCGCCAATTTGAGCTAACGGAAACCTCCCTCTTATTTCCAATTTCTGGTCCGGGTTTAATTTCGGCTTTATCCTTTACGTACGACTGGCCTTTGTTTTTCTCCCCTAATTTTTTCTCTGGCCTCCTAGTACCCTGTCTTATGGTTTCGTACCGATCACACTTGTCTGTTAAGATAGAAACCACTTTCAGCTCATCCCACTCGTCTAGATATTTTTCTCTTATCTCCATCGGTACCCGTTTTTTTATTTGTTCGGTCACCATAAGCTCTTTAAGGGACTCGAAATTGGTCACCTCCACCGACTCCAACCAATTTTCTAGGTATCCCCTTAATTCATATGCCAGATCTGACCACAACGCCCCTGGTTTACGCTGATGCGTCAAGAATTTCGTCCTCAAAGCGCCCGTGCCCAGTCTAAAACGTTTTAACAGAAGACTTTTCATATAGGGATAGTCGTCGCCCTTTTCCCCTGGTTCCTTCACGATAATTTCGGCCATATCTGCGGGTAATAACGGGATCAATTGGCTAACCCAATCGTTTTCGGGTAAATTAGCCTTCTTTGCCTGTCTTTCAAAGATCATAAAAAACAAAGTGATGTCTCCCTCCTTAGGGTCAAATTTGGAGACTAGATCTTTTATGCTGTTCCTCGGACCCCTAGCCATCTCTGTATTAGAGCCGTTCGCAATTACCCTGCTCGTCTCTGCCGCACCCTGTATGCGTAATTTCTCTAATTCAAATTTCCTCCCTTCCTGAATTTCTCTCGCTTCTCTTTCTTTCTGTTCTAGAATTCCTTCTAGACACGCATTGGTCAATAGCTCACTGTAATTTTCCGCTCCCATGATTCGTTGGGTAATTACTATTTTTTTCTCATCTATCGACGCCTCAACGTCCAAATCATCGGCCAAAGCCAAAAGAACTACTTTAGTCTGTTTAATTAGAAGAGCTTCCATTTTCTGCAGCTAAAGACTACCCACACTATACCCAGAAATCACAATTTCTTATTCTTAACCTAATGCCGTACACTGAATACACTCCCAGAAATACACATGTAATTTCACTTGCCCTACCTAACACGGAAATATAGGACAGGTACTAGATATAACGACACTATAATTATAATCTTAGAATCTTCACTTATACACATAAACTGGTACAATTAATCACAAGCAATCCTATCAAATTACATAATAATAGCTCGAACATATATCACAATATATTATCAAACATTTAAAAGAAACACACATGTATCACATTATATTATAGCATACAACATTCCAAACTGAAATTGCTTATTCACTTCTAGAATTATGACACTAATACAAATATACTATTTGAAATCAGCGTTTTGTCCCAAACTGAGTACATTTCCTATCAAACCTATGTTCTTCTAGTACCTAACCTGGGAGATTTATCCCAAAAGCAAACACTTTTCTTCTATTTTTGCACAACACGTGCCCGTGAGGTTCCCTGTGGATTTCCTCACCAAATTTTTGATTACTCGAATCACTTTTTAACACCTCCCCTCAGAGATTTATAACCCAATTACAAAAATCAGAAATACATTAAAACCTCTCTAGAAAAAGTTTCAAAATGGACTCACCTGTCCTTGTGTCACAAACAGCTTCAACCGCTGGTCAATTTCCACACTACGATGCCTCTGTCGAGTCACACTCGTCCGGCTCCTTTCACTGTAATCCTGTGGTATCACTCTCCTTGTGTTACAAACAGCTACAGCCGCTGGTCAATTTCCACGCTAAGATGCCTCTGTCGAGTCGCACTCGTCCGGCTCCTTTCACTGTAATCCTGTGGTATCACTCTCCTTGTGTTACAAACAGCTACAACCGCTGGTCAATTTCCACACTAAGAAATCCTTAGCACTAATGCTTGAGTCCGTGTACCTTATCTTCCGGCACAATATTCCACGAGCTGCCACCAAGCTGTGATGGCTCCAAGGCGAAGACGCTTCACTGCTGGGCCCCGGGCGATCACCTGCTAACTGTCCCGGCTTTGACTGGCCGTGACTATCTCCACAACCCAAGAAACTGACTCGAGAAGCGGAGTTCAGTGTTTCAAACACTTTATTCTTTACTGGAAAGGTTCACAGGGAAATGCACTGTACATAAAAATTCACATAAGCCAAGGCAAACTGCCTTTCGTTTTACACGGCGCACAGCCGAAAATAACGCTCACGCTTCGACGGTCCTGTCGAAGCACATGGCCCGCTGACGAGATCACTTCAGTCCGCTGAAAATCCGGCGTCCAACGCCTCGCAGAATCTCCCAGCAACCAGCCCCCGTCGAGGGCATGCAGTCCTTTATATAGACCTCGTTCCTCCCCTGAAACTCGTCCCTGGTGACGTCAAGCCTGTTCGCGCCAAAAAGGGACTCGCCTGAAAATTGTCTTTTCGTCCCCCACACACCGTTTGAGGGACAAAACCCTTTCTTCACCAGATTCACTTCTGGAACATTTTCGTAAGCGTTATTCCCACGCTATTACAACCTATTGAACATCCCAAAGGCTTATTTTCAAAATTTCAATAATATGACCTTTGTATTAACAGTGACGTAGCGAGCATAACTGGCGCCCGGGACACGATACCTTTTTGCCCCCCCCCCGAAAAACATATTGTAACATAATATATAAATTAGTTAAAAGGACCATTTGGCGCTCGCTACACCACTGTAGTATTAATGTTGAGAAATGCACCTTTCGTCAACCTACCATTGACATTTTAGGTTATAAATTCTCTGAAAATGATATAGAAATTCTATCCGAAAGAATAAAATGCGTTCTTGATTTTCCGCAACTAACTACACTAACACGCCTACGCAGATTTCTAGGAATGTTCAGTTTCTATACCCCCAATTGGCCTAAATTTCACCTTTAGTAAAATTTTTGGAAGAGCCCAAAATCGAAAAGAAATCTCCTTCTCCTGCTGCTTGATCCAAGCAACTGCAATGGAACTATCTCACTGAAAAATCATTTAATGATACAAAACAGGCTATTGTTGAAGCAACACTTTCAAGACACCCTATTCCAAGGGTGAATTGAATTGAATTGAATTGAATTGAATTGAAAATTTGTGAGACTTATGCTACAGCCAGGCGGCCGACTTTGTCTCTACATAAACGACCCGAAAAGGAAAAACATGGACGGACAGAAGCTAGACCAACTAGCACGGAGAAACTTTGAAACACAAACTTCGAACATGGGAGAAGGAAAGCGGCGAGAAGCCCCACCCGGGACCTCAAAAACAAAACACGGGGAAGAAGAACCACGCAGACACCGCAAACCAACGACAAACAACAGACACAGAACAACACACACACGAACAAAATCAGAGATCACCCCCAACCAAGGGAGCGAAGCGTAAAACACGCCAGGACAACCAACCCACGCCACGAACTCCAAGGGTGAAATTAAGTGTCTGGGAAGATGCTTCAGACGTTGCCATAGATGGTACTTAATGCAATTCTCTCAAAGGCAATGGGAACCGATCGCCTTTGAGAGAAACTTATTAGCAGCATAGCCGATAATAATGAATTATAATTATATTAGCATTATATTATATTAACAGCATAGCCGATAATGCCACAGCGCCCTGCGCTGTCGGCGTGATCGGGCCTTTTTCCTCGGTATCTGTGGAGTTAAGATGTCTGTAATCCCGTCCAAATAATGTCCAGCCACGAAACTGCTTCAGAAATAAAGACTATGTTATCAACCAGTTGCCTCTTCCTTCTGGTATGGATTCCAATTAGTTCTTCTTCATCCCAGCCACTCCAAGCCACTTCGACTACACCCCGGATCAGACAGGCTAAGATTTTCAGGCCTGTCGAGCTTCGCCCCCGCCTTAGTACTGATATTACATATATATATATATATATATATATATATATATATATATATATATATATATATTAGACAAAGTTGTAAGGGAAAAATCAGTATAAGCCATAAACCACTACAGCCAGGAACCAAAAACATGAAAAGATAAGTGAAAAATAGGTTTTTGACAGCATCGTTTCATCAGCGGTGCCGATACTGTCTAAAAACCAATGGATTGTTTCTAATAAGTATGATCTGAGCAATAAACATACTTAGACACCGTACAATCCATAAGAAACAGAAGAAGTGAGTATCAGTGGCTTTATCATAGAACACCAAACTCTGTGCCAGACAAAGTGAAAGTTAAATTAGGGAGACCGCAAGAAGACTGACGTCACAAACATTGCAACCATGGAGCAAATAGATTCACAAAAGCAGACTTACAAAGGATACTGTTTTATAGGACATAATAACCTAAGTTAACTTAGACATTTATTATGACTAAGAGTTATTATTATTTATTATTTTAATTACACTAGTTTTTATTTACTTTTTTAGTAGTTATTTACTAACTTATAATACTCATTTAGTTTTGTATTACAAATTATTAGCAACAGAACATGCTATTCATTAAATCTAAAACAACCAATTATGTGCTTGAAAAGACTATCAGGGTAATAATTACGTTTTAGCAGTACTAACAATTCTTTTATATGCTTATGTCTATTGTCCTTATATATATATGTAGGACGGCGTCTAGGGGTAAGTAACTTTACGGAAAGAATTATACGAAAAGAATAAAAGATTAATGTCTAAACTAACATTTTATTTATTACTAAACACATAAAGAAAACACTTCACGCTATTTACAATTTGCAAATTTACGAGGAAGGTAAATTAAGGTTTCACTACAGAGCATGGTTCACCTGTGAGATGGGGACTCCGAAATATCCCAATTCTTTTAGCGAATTCGATAAAATCGCGAAGCGGGGGAAAAAGCACGACTTTCTTCGTCCATGTCACGCGGGGGGTCTGAGTGTGAGCTTCAAATGCTCTCTCTGAAAAGGTGACGTCACACGCGCGCGCAAAGTTTTCCTATTGGACGCTTAAGCCCAAAGGAATAAAATTCGTTCAGGTCTAAGCCTCCATCTCTCACAAATCAATTTTCTACAAGTTCAGCCAGCCTGGAATCACTGACCTCAGTAATCTGACTTTACATAAAACGATTGGCCTAAAACATCACTAAATAAATGTACATCAAAATTTTCGAAAGGATTTAGATATGAGAAATAACCATACAATTCGCGTAAATGAATTGCAATGAGGAAATACAATAAACAAAAACACAGTAAACAATTACGAAATAATAAAAAAAAAGTTTAATCCCTCATCCTGGTGAGTAGGGTTTCATTAGATCGGCAGACGAGGAGGTCAATCTAGGACTCTCGTGGTTACCTACTTTCTCTAACTCGTATCTATCTCTAGGTTTTACTTCGATAACTCTATATGGTCCTAAAAATTTAGGCCATAGCTTCAAGCCTGTTCCAAATTGCGTTCTTCGGATGACTACTAGATCTCCCTGCTGATACTCAGGGGCCTTCTTGAATGTTTCTTTTAGCATCTTGCCTTAATTGGTTTCTTTGCTCTTGAAATTCTGCAACCGTCTCTTCCATTAGCAGATTTTTTAGGTGAAGGTCCTCCTTATTTCTCATGATGACGCCAGTTAATAGTTCAAATGGAGACCATTTAGTACTTCGGTTGGAGGTGCTGTTTAGAATTCTTTGCAGAGGGTCTACGAATTTGTACCACTTGGTAGGATCGACGATGGACATCTTGGTCAAAACAGGGATAAGAGTTCGGTGGATTCTCTCCACTTGACCGTTTCCTCGCGGTACGCCAGTAGTGATCTGCAGATGTTGGATGTTCTCTTCGGTACAATAGTCACTAAACACTTTGGAGATGAAAGCAGAACCGCGATCTGTTATTATTCTTTGGGGATTGCCGAAAGTCTTTTGTTGCAATTTCAATTTATCCAGGGCATCTTCTGCGGTGGTAGATCTTACGGGATACAGCCAGGTGAACTTCGTGAAGGCGTCGACTATTGTGAGGATATGTTGGTACCTTTTGTTGGTAGAGGGCATAGGACCAATGAAATCTACGTGATAGGTGCTTAACGGTGCATCTTCTTTCTGAATAGGGTATAGGAAACCTTATTTTTTCCCTCTCTTTCTGTTGGTTAAAATACACGGTACACAGTTAACGATCACGTTTTGCACTTGTCTGCTTAAATTAGGTATGAAAAATTCTCGTTTAACAATTTCTTCTGTTTTTGCAGCTGCGAAGTGTCCTTTCTCATGAGCTAGCTTGATTAGCTCAGTTTGCATATCTCTTGGTACTACCATTAATTCACGGCCATCTACGTATTTGTATAATATTTCGTTTTTAATGAAGAAGTCAGAAGTAGGGTTTGTTTCAATCTGTGATTTAAAATTTTGAGTGTTTTCGTCTCCTTGTTGTGCTCTTTTCAATCTGGCCGGGAGAGTATCGCTTGTAATTATGGCGACGGGGTATCGACTTAAAGCGTCTACATGTTGCATTCTCTGGCCGGGTCGATGCACAATTTCGTAATCGCAATTTTCCAACAGTAGTGCTCATCTCGCTATACGAGTAACTAAATCTTTTTTGTCCATAGTCTTTTGAAAAGCTGAACAGTCCGTTATGATTTTGAAATGTTGCCCTAGAAGGTAGATTCGAAATTTCTTTAAAGCGGTGACAACAGCAAGAACTTCCAGTTCATAGCTACTGTATTTCTCCTCGGCTGGAGTAGTTTTCTGCGACATGTATTGAACAGGGTGTAATTTTCCGTCATCCGCTTCCAGGAGCAAAACAGCGCCATATCCTTGTTGGCTTGCATTGGTGTGTAGTTCGGTCCTTTTCCCTTGCTGAAAAATGCTTAAAACGGGACTTTCAGTTAATAGTTTCTTGAGCTTTTCGAATGCTTCAATTTGGGCTTGTTCGAATACAAATGGATTGTCTTTCCTTGTTAGATCACTCAGAGCTTTCGTTATTTTAGAGTACGCGGGAATAAATTTTCGAAAGTAGCCGGTTAATCCTAAAAAACTCTGGATCTGCTTGACCGTTGTTGGCTCTGGGAACTTCTTGACGGCTATCGTCTTCGCAACTGACGGGCGTATTGTTCCGTTTTCGACGACGTGACGCAAAAATTCGACCTTCCTACTTAGGAATCGACATTTCTCAAACTTAATTTCTAAGCCATACTTCGAGGCAACTTCAAACACTTTCTTTAGTTTTTCTAAACCTTCTTCTTCATCTTTTGCCGGAATTATCAAATCGTCCATGTAAATTACTATAATACCTTTTCGCATTAGTTCTCGAAAAATACTGTACATATATCTTTGGAATACGCTGGGACTAGTGCTTAGGTCGAAAGGTATTTTATTGAACTCGAATTGTCCGTCCGAAACAACGAAGGAGGTGAGATGTTTGCAGTCTTCATTGACATCGACATGGAAAAATCCATTTCTCAAATCTAACGTAGTGTACACCTTCGCTTCTTGGAGTTTATCTAACACGTCTTCTATCAACGGCAATGGAAAACAATCCTTGACCAGTTTCCGATTCAACTTTCTGTAGTCCACACACAATCTAGTGGTGCCATCTTTTTTCTTGACTAGCACAATTGGACTCGCATATTCGGATGAGCTTGGTCTTATAATTCCTTGTTCAAGCCATTCGTCGACTTGCTTGTTGACTGCTTGGTTCTCGGTAAAGGATAAGCGACGTGCAGGCTGGTAAACCGGTATGTCATCTTTCAAAATAATCCTCATGGACACGTTTGTCGTTTCGGTCTTATTTGGCTCATAGTTGGAGATCAATTCAAACAGTTCTTTTCTTATTCGTGGATTGCTAACATGTTTGACTTCAATTTCGTCTTCAGTTTTCGCTTCGTATACTTGCGTGTACATGAACCAAATTTTATCTTCATGTTTACGGAACTGAACACTTTCTTTGTCGAAGAAGACGGAGGCTTGTTCCAAAATATCTGATCCGATTACTGCCTGAAATTCTAAACACGGCGTAGGTACGATGTGCCACGTGAGGGAATATTCTTTTCCATCCAATTCAATTTTTCGTTGGAACGACCCTTTTGTTTTGACTTCGTACTTCCCTAATCCAGATAACACTACTATGTCTTTCGAGAGTTCTGAGGGTTCGATTATTCCTTCGCACATATCTTCACGAATGAGTGTCGCTGAACTGCCGGTATCGATGAGAGCTTCAAAAGTCTTGATACCCATGGTTATTTTCTTTGTTTAAACTCTTTCTTGAGAGATTCGTGAGCAGACTTGAACCGGAGAGCTTGCAGATTTATTAATGTTTGGGTTTTTGGGTCGCTTTGTACAATCTACGACATAATGACCCGGTCCTTTTCAGTAGCTACAGATTAGTTGCTTATTTCTTCCGGCGTAAGGAGTTCCGTTTGATTGAAAGTATTTCATGCCTATTGTTCCCAATTTGGAAATGTTCAGGTCTTCGAGAATAAGTATCGTTAGATCCTCAGGTTTCATATTTTCCTTTCGCGAATGAGTTGGATGACTTCGGTTTTAATGTTCTTCGAACATCTTCATATTCTTCAAATTTTTTAGCTAGTTCGGCAGGTGAGTTAATAGTAGACCATTCGTCTAGAAAATGCTGCTGAAACTCGTAAGGGGCTTTCTTCTTTCTCTTTGATCGGCTATAATTAACTCTCGTAGTTGATCGAAAGTTTCTATTTTCGAACCGGAAGTCCATCCGTCGAAATACGTGTGCAGTTCGTAGTGAAAATCTTGCCATGTTCGCTCAGCAGATTTTTGGTGAGATACAAATAGTTGACGAAGTTTTTCCGGAGACAACTTAAATCTTTTCAATAGTAAATCCTTGACGTGGTCGTAATCATTACATTTATCCGCTGGTTCTCTTGCGATCAGATGAGCAACGTCAATGGGTATCAATCCTATCAGTTTCTGTACCCAATCTTTCTTCGGCAAAAATATCAATTCTGCGTGCTGTTCAAATAAGGTGAGGTTCAAGCTGATGTCATCCTTCATATTAAACTTATGGAAAGTTTCGTGAATCAGTTTATTCGGCTCTTGGACGTTTTCGGCGTTATTCGTCGTATTGACACTCTGTTGAGCCTGTATTCGTAATTTCTCGAGTTCATGTCCTCGCTCTTCTCGCTTCTGTTCAATTTCTCTATCTTCTGCTTCTCGGCGTAATTTCTCTTCTTTTTCTTCTGCTTCTCTGTGTAATTTCTCTTCTTTTTCTTCTGCTTCTTGGCGTACGCGTTCCTCAACTATGCTATCGATCAGTATTTTGACATCTTCCTCTACGTAATTTGGACTTTTCACGATCAGTTCTTTTATCCGAAGTTTAGTTAAACCCACTTGGATACTTAACGACAATTCTGCGGCAAGTTCTATCAGGTCTTCCCTTTTCTTAGAGAGAAGAAATGCCATTTCGTATAAAAATAAATCGGAGTGGTAACCCGGAGAACAAATTTAATTTAAAACTTAGTTCAATATTTCTTCAAAACTTATTCTCAATGTGAGAAATTTATTTAGTCACACTTAAAAAAAACACTTGCTCAACCAGGAAGAGAGATAAAACGTGAACAATAAAATGCAATCTCTTACGATATTCGAATAAAACAAACAAATGTTAGAAACTTCTGAAATCCGAAAATGGCACTAAAAAATATTCATAAACAACTTTTCAATTATTAACAATACCCAATTATTCATAAACAACTTTTAAAACCAGAACAAAATATATATTTTTTAGTTGCAATAAAAGAACATTATTTGAACTCATGTTTTCACACAAAATGCAAAAAATCCTTTCTCAACATTTAATTTCTATTTTCGATGAGCGCCAAAATGATAGACTAAACAGAGGGAGAAAGATAAACACTCCTCTCTTTTCCCGCCACTTGTCGCGACAGCTTCTCGCCTAATGTCTGCAAACGAGCGGAAATGATTTTCCATTTTATCACTCTACCGTTACATCTGACAGGAAACAGACACTCTCAATTGAAACAACTCATCACAAGTCATTTGTAAGCAAAGTAAACGCACTAGGCCTACTTAAAAGACACAAGTTCAAAAAGAATTGATCATATTAAAAAGAGATGCAAATAAAAAACCATAGCAAAGTTATACACTTTTAGTTCCGAGCTGATTAAAATAATAATTATTGTCAGTAAATTGAAAACAAACAACATATAATTAATTTCACGATGTCATTCACTATCGGTCTTTCACAAACTCACAATCATCACTGACCTGGCGATGGCGATTTCTCGAAGTATGATGTGCTGGCTCTCTTCCGCAGACGGGCTGATTTCTTTGGCGAATCTGTTAGCTGTGAACTTAAAAAATACGTTAGCATGAGAGGTGAGGTCTCAACGTTGGTCTGTGAGCGAAAACCGAAAAAGATGATCCGGAAAGGAAAAAAATGCTCTTAGTGAAAAATAAAATTCTTCAAAGCGAAAACAGAAGTAAAAGTATAAAATTCTTCAAACCGAAAACGGAAGTAAAAGTATAAAATTCTTCAAACCGAAAACGGAAGTAAAAGTAAAGATGTTCCTAGGCAAATGCCTAATGTAAGGAAGCAGGTTGTAATCCGGGCCGCGGCCCCAATTTGTATGACGGCGTCTAAGGGTAAGTAACTTTACGGAAAGAATTATACGAAAAGAATAAAAGATTAATGTCTAAACTAACATTTTATTTATTATTAAACACACAAAGAAAAGACATCACGCTATTTACAATTTGCAAATTTACGAGGAAGGTAAATTAAGGTTTCACTACAGAGCATGGTTCACTTGTGAGATGGGGACTCCGAAATATCCCAATTCGTTTAGCGAATTCGATAAAAACGCGAAGCGGGGAAAAAGGAACGACTTTCTTCGTCCATGTCACACGGGGGTCTGAGTGTGAGCTTCAAATGCTCTCTCCGAAAAGGTGACGTCACACGCGCGCGCAAAGCTTTCCTATTGGACGCTTAAGCCCAACGGAATAAAATTCGTTCAGGTCGAAGCCTCCATCTCTCACAAATCAATTTTCTACATATATACATATATATATATATATATATATATATATATATATATATATATATATATATATATATATATAAAAGAGCTCGTCTGTTTGTCCGCTATAGAATCATAGACTGTTTTACCCACCGGGGCCAAATTCGGCACAGTAAATGTCTAGGACTCGAGAAACTTAACGCAGCAAAAATGAAATTTGGGGCTCAATTAGTTTTTTAAAATTAATTTTTTAATGATTTTTCGTACCCCTAAGAGGTGCTACAGCCCCTTCACCACAACCAGCTGCGTTAAGAGGTTTCGGGGTGACAGGGGAGGGTCAAATTCCAATGCGCGGGAGGAAGAACCTTTGGCCCTGGCTCCCCACATAAACACAACTTTCCTGGCTCTGCTTTGTGAAATCTGCAGATGATTTTGATTACACATATCGTTTGGATGCTCATATGACGTCACATTCGTTTTCATGCGGAAAGTGATGCAGACTTATTTTTTTAACGGATTTTTAAACGGATGACGTTTTTAAAAAGTATAAAGGAATAAATGCATCTGGATGTTTATCTTTAATTAAAATAAAGGAGAAAAACTAATAATGCCACCAAAGAATCTTTTATATCTATATATCTACCCGGGCAACGCCGGGCAATAATGCTAGTATATAATAAGTGTGTGTGTGTGTGATAATAAACCCCAATTAACACACGGGAGAGATGATGGCCATCGTTGATCCAGGAAATCAGTTTTACTTAATCATTAAGCATTACGAAGCATTATAGCTGTAACTTAACTTGATATGAATTAAAACGTTAATCGAAGTTCATTTAAAATCGAAAATTGTAAAAAACTTTTGAGAAAGTTGGGTTTTTTTCGGCTTTTTCAAACTGTGAAACTGAAGATTCCGATTATGTCTCTAGCATAGTTTTTAACAATGATATGATCCATAAAAAAAATTCGAAGCTATATTTTTCCCCATTTTAATTATATGATAATTATTTTTCTCATTATACAATTTTGAATATTAATCAGACATCAATTCTATTGTTATTCAATTTTAAAAAAATAATATTCCTTATTTTAAGGACCGTCCGGCAGTCAATGCGCTGAGGAGTATCCTAACTGAGTTCAATTCGTGCCCCCCCCCCCAAAAAAAAAAAAAAAAAAAAAATGTTAGAAGCACGCTACGCCTACTGTTAGGAGTGAAGAGAAGAGCCGTGGCCTTACATAATATGAGTGGAGATGGGGTATCCACAACAGAACGAGGCGCGGAGACAGCAGCTGCTTACATGACAAAGTTAAGAGAGAAGAGAGAGAAGTCTTTCATTCAAGCTATTATCAAATGACTGTTTCTGATCTGGCCACCAGTGGTTGGAAGTTACTTAATTGGTCAGATTTAGTCGCGTGGTGTACAACGTCGTGGCTTTCCCGGGGATTAATTAATTGCTAGATCACGCGTGTTGTATGACGAAATAGGCGCGTGGTCGTGAATCATCTCTGAATCACGCTCGCGTTACTGTGTTCTGTTAGTGAGTAGGAGTTTAAAAATAACTTCATATATTATCAAATGACTGCGTAATGGTCAGCACGTGCATTCAGGGATAGTATAGATGGTCAATTAGTTTATTTCTAGGTCGCAATTTGGAAAAGGGGTTGTGGTTTACTAAAAAGAGAATATGCTTTAAAAGTAATTTAGGAAGACGTGTTTTTTTCGTTACACACACACACACATATATATAAATTCGGATACGGATAAAATAAAATTATTGTCAAAATAGAATATATTGGTCACTTTAATATTAAATATTGATTCATCCAAATCAGTGGTTCCCAACCCGTAGAAGTCTGCGGAGCACTAAGTCAGGATGGCCTCCAAACCAAGATTGACGAACTTAGAGATTTCCTCATCGATAACTCTGTTGATTTGGTCCTGGTACAGGAGGTTAGAAATCGCCATGCGAGGTACCTTAAAATCCAAAATTATAATTTAATACACACGCCACATGTTGACAGCAGTAATAATAGTACCCTACCTTATGGAAGTACAGCAATCTATATCAAGAGAAACATTAAATTTGTTCATATCCCCAGTCTTAATCTGAATATTCTTGAAAACACCATAGTCAAAATTTATCCTACCCCCAATAATCCTATCTACATTGTTAGCATCTATCTCAGGGCAGCTTATAATTTTTCGGCCAGTCTTGATATTCAAAATTTATTCTCCCTAGGTGATAAAGTTATTTTGGCTGGGGATTTTAATGCACACCACCCACGCTGGAATTGCGCGTACAATAGAAATTTCATCTGTAGGTATGGAAGGGAAATTAATGAATACTGTAACGATAATAGTATAGATATAGCTTTCCCACCCACCAGGGCCGGCTTTATGCTTAGGCAAAGTAGGCTCCGGCTAAGGGCGCCACAACTCGAAGGGCGCCATCCCATGATAAAAAAAAATCGTACAAAATTAAAATTCGCCTGTCGGTATTTCGCCGACGAATAGTGTTTTTTTGCGCATGAGGCCTTATTTTTTTATACAATGCATCGCGGCGGCGGTAGACTAGATGTTATTCGCAGTCAATTTTGTCTACGCACGAAGGAAATTAATATTGAATACATACTCGACTCGAATTCGTAACATATTACAGAAAATAGGAACTGCATACCGTATCTCGATGCATTGTACTACGGACTACGGCCCTACAAAACCTTAACCTTGCGAGCACTACGCATTTTTTTTTCGGCTGAAAGTTCGGTGGCCGAGTGAAATACACTCTGACTTTTATTGTAAAAATATAGAAGGTAAGTTGTAACTTATTTTATAGTTATAGATTATGCTATGCATTTTTTTGTTTACATTTACTAAAGTACTTATTGTTTTGCGTTTTAGAATTATTTTCATTTGGATTCTTATTTGACAATTTGACTAATTTCAACATGTTTAAAAGAAAAAAACTAAGTGGTTCAGATAATAGAAAAAATAAAGCCAAAAAAGATGCAGTTGCAGAAAAACATAAGAACGCTTTACAGAAGTTTTTAACTAAATCAAACGATATCGAATGCGAACCATCAACATCAAAAAGTTACTCAACTAACTCAACATTCGCCCTTGATCAAAACGACGATATGATCGAAAATATTGAAAGGGAAGTTTGTGAAACTGAGGTTATTTCAAAAAGTTCTCAAAATGAAAAAAATTCTGAAAAATGAAGGAAAAATTGAAGAAGCACAGAAAGAAATTTCGGTACAATTATTGAAAGATTATAAAGATGTTGGAAAATGCCCACAGCCAGAAAATAGAAAGTCCATAATAGACATATTGGTAAGAATTGGACCTGTGCAATTAATAAATCACAAATTTCCGAAGGACGTAAACACCAATAGAAAATTTTTGTCAACGAATTATTTTCGAATATTTCCTAACGGTGAAAAATATCTTCGAGACTGGTTAGTATACTCTAAATCTCTCGATGTGGTACATTGTTTTTGCTGCAAATTATTTTCCAAGGTCCAAGTAGCAATAAACCAGGAGGGTTTAAAAGATTGGAAAAATATTATCAGTAGATTAAAGATACACGAAACATGTAAAGAACATTTAAATTCCTATAATATCTGGAAGGATTTCGTAAACAGAATTAATTATACCTCAACAATTGATAAAATGCAGCAGAAACAAATTAATGAAAATACGAAATACTGGAAAAGTATTTTAAAGAGAATTTTTTCAATTATTAAATTGCATGGAACAGAAAATTTACCTTTACGTGGTACATCTGATAAGTTGTACACAGATAATAATGGAATTTTTTTGAAAATTATAGAAGTTTTAGCGGAATTCGATCCTCTTATGAAAGAGCATTTAAGAAAATTTTTAAATAAAGATGTTAATTACCATTATTTGGGGAAGAATATCCAAAATAAAATTATATTTCTTTTCAACGATATGATTAAGGAAAGTATAGTCAAGAAATTAAAAGAAGCCAAGTATTATTCTATAATTGTTGATTGTACACCAGATCTTTCACACATTGAACAAATGTCTTTAATTGTCCGCTTTGTTAAAATACTTCCCTCCGCAAATGAAAATGGAGATTTTTTGGAAATCTCAGAACATTTTTTAGGATTTATTGAGATTAACAACAGTACTGGCAAAGGAATGACGGAGAAAATATATGAAATTTTGAATAAAAATGAGATATCTTTAAATGATTTAAGAAGACAAGGATACGACAACGGCGCAAATATGCGTGGAAAGCATAATGGAGTTCAAAGCCGTATACTGACCACATATCCGAGAGCATTTTTTGTACCATCCTCAGCTCACTGTCTAAATCTTGTAGTAAATGATGCAGCAAATTGTTGTTCTGAAGCTGTGTCCTTTTTTGATAATGTACAGCGCCTTATTTATATGTTCATTAATAATATGGTATGATATTTTAAACAACATAAATATTACAAGTAAAACTCTTCAGAACATAAATTTAGATTTAGTAAATGCAAATTTCCATATAAACAGTTCAATTTGTTTTCTTGAAAAATATAGAAGTGAGGAGAAATTTGAAACTATTTTGTTGGAAGCAAAACAAATTGCAACTAATTTAGATATCGACCCAAATTTTGAAAAAAATCGAATTCGCAAAAAAAGAAACCTTTTTGAATATGAAGGCAATGACGAAATAGGATCTATTGAAAAAGACAATTTTAGGATTCATTTTTTTATAAATATTCTAGACACTGCTATAAATGCGTTAAAAGATCGATTTGAATTATCTTCCAAACATGCTGACAATTTTAATATTTTGTATATGATTAAAAAATCTAAAGAATGGGATGACACAGTTCTTATGAAAAATTGTATGGATTTGGAAATTCTGTTAACCGATAATGAAGAGAAAGACATAAGTGGATTAGATTTATTTCAAGAAATAAGATATATACAAAATTTGTATCGATGCGAAGAATTGCCAGAAAAAATTTTGGAATTTATATGAAAAATAAATTAACTTCCTCACTTCCTAATTTGTTTATTGCATTACGTATTTTATTAACATTACCGGTTTCAGTAGCTAGTGCTGAACGAAGTTTTTCAAAGTTAAAGCTAATAAAAACTTATTTAAGAACATCGATGACACAACACAGATTGGATGGATTATCAACGATGTCAATTGAGCGCAAACTTTTAAATGAAATTGATTTAAGTGATGTAATTGATAAATTTGCTATTGTAAAAGCACGAAAAGCTCATATTTAGTTGTATTTTATATTTTAATAAATCATAGTTTTGTTGCAAATTTTTTTCCCTTTTATTAAAAAAATATTTCATTTGAAAGGGCGCTCTTAAGAAATTTTGCTAAGGGCGCCAACCAACCTCGAGCCGGCCCTGCCACCCACCCCTACCCGTTTCGGTCACTCTGGTTCTCAGTCAGCCATTGATTTTGCTCTTTTAAATAATATTAATTTTCCTTATAACATTACCACAATAGACGCTCTTTCCTCTGACCATATTCCAATCATTTTAAATTTACATACTAATACTCCCCTCCCTTCTATACTAACCCCCCCCACTTCATAAATTGGATTGACTATACTAATAATGTTTTTAACTCACCCCCCTCTTTTGAATAGTATTAACTGTAAAGAGGCTATAGATAAAGCTGTTACCTACATCACTGACAATGTCAATAATGTGCTTAGCTCTGCCAAGACTCACATTCCCCCAAATAACCATAATAAACTCCCACTGTACATTAAAACGCAAATTAGAAATAGAAATCAAATTAGGAAAATTTGGCAGCGTACGGGCCATCCGTCAGTGAGCGGTGATGTTCATAGACTTAATACTAAAATTAAAAATGATATCAAAAATTATAAAAATAAAAAATGGACTGTGTTTATGAGTCACTTGCTCCCTCGGACAATAGCATTTGGAATTACCTAAAACGCATTAAGAAACCGCCTACCCCACTCCCCCCCCCCCTTTTAACTCCCCTTCTGGTATTCTGACGAGTGACTCGGACAAAATTGAGGCCCTGGCAGATAACTACGAAAATCAGTTCTCCCCCCACCATAATGTCTTTTGCTCATACACTATTGATAATGTTGACGACATTCTCAGACAGTTTTACAACAATAGGCTGTCTTCTATCAATAACGAACCTCTTGAACCCACCACCCCTGCTGAAATTCAAAATGCTGTCAACTCGCTTCCTAATAATAAAGCACCTGGAATTTATAACATAACTAATTCTGCTATAAAAACTTACCTATAAATTACGTTAACATTTTATGTGAGCTCACCAATAAAATTTAAGAATTTAAGTACTTTCCAATAGCATGGAAAACTGCGATAATTATACCGATTAGGAAACCTAGCGAGGATCCCTCCATTCCAAAAAATTATCGTCCCATTAGTTTACTCTCCTTTCTTAGCAAGCTGGTTGAACATATACTGTGTAAAAGAATTAACAAGTTCTTGGATGATAACAATGTCATTATTAATTCACAATTTGGCTTTAGAGCCCAACATGCCACTACGCATCAGCTACTCTGAGTAACGGAATACATCCATGATGGATTCCAAAATCGGATGCAGACTGGCGCAATTCTCTTCGACATAGAAAAATCGTTCGACCGTGTATGGCATAGCGCACTAATTTATAAACTAATTAAACTTAAGATGCCATCTGCTATTATTCACCAAATTCGCTCTTATCTGCTTAACAGAACATTTAAAGTTCGCCACACACAATCAATTTCCTCTCTTCGTAACATTAATGCTGGAGTTCCTCAGGGTTCCAAGTTAGGACCTGTTTTGTGTAATATATTTATTAATGATATCCCACATTCTCCACACACTACACTAGCCATGTTTGCGGACGACACGGCAATCTTAGCGAAGCATCGCAATACTAAATATATGCACAAGCAACTCCAAAAGCATGTTGACATTCTTGAACGTTGGTTCGAACGGTGGAGAACTAAACCAAATCCTGCTAAAACGAAAGCCATATTTTTTAGCTATAACAGGATTCCACCTCCGCCTGTCACAGTATGTGGTCATCTGGTACACATTGAGAGAGAGGGGAAATACCTTGGAGTTTACTTGGACAGCAGGCTAACCTGAAGAAAAAATATAGAATACATTATTAGAAAGTTCTTTATGGCACGTAGGGATATCGCACACCTCTTGTATCAGAACCAAATGGTTATTGATAATAAACTTTTATTGTATAAGACCGTGCTTCGCCCAATTCTGATGTATGCTGTTCCGGTTTGGGGTTCAGCAGCTGACACTCATATCCAGAGACTGCAAACTATACAAAAAAGACTCTTCGTGGTACCAGGAAGGCGCCATGGTACTTACGTAACGCTCTTATTCATAGGGATCTGGCTATCGAACCAATTCGGTATCATATTAAAGATCTGGCTACGAACTTTTACAATAGGATATACTCAATTAATAACGAAGAACTTGCTAACCTGCCTGATTATGATCCCATGTAGTGCTTTACGCTCCCGAAGGCTACTTTGGTTATGAACCCCAGCCTTGTTCCTGTTCGGTAATTCCTTTCCTTATCAAAATTCAAAATTACAATAGCCTGGCTACTTCTGGTTTCTGACCTGTCTTTCTTTTTCGATCGTTCCTCTTTCTACCATGCGATTTCCCCTCGGACCAGCTGTTTGCTGGAGAAGGGGATTGATTATCTATTCCCGAAATTCCAATCCTGCTTGCTTTCCTCTTTGTTTTCGCTACTCGCAGCTTACGGACCTCGGACCTACCGCTCTTTCGTGTAACTTCCACTTACTTGTTTTTTTTATCCCAATCATATTCCAAATTTCCCGTCTTCTAGTTTTTGAATTTTTTTATTATTATTAATACTTTTATTATTTATTTATATAATCTCTTGTTTCACCCCTTGTTTAATTTCTCCATTATCCTTTAAGTAGGCCATGCCACATTGGTTACTCGTACTCGTTCTAGTTAATTAGTTGATTTTTCAACTAATTAATTTTTATTTACTCCCTCAATCATTGTCAACACTATTTGTAAACTTGAGAACGGTTAATCTTATGTCACATACTAACCTTGATACTGAGGATAAGGAGCTCTTGCTCCCTGGTTCCTCTATAGTGTTTTATGTCAAGTCATTGTCAACTTTCAAAATCCCCATTAATTTGGCAATCATTTTGCATGTGGTTTCCAGACCACTCCCGAGGGTCTCGTGGACCACCTGTGGTGTTGGGAACCACTGATCTATTTAAATATAATATATCTATTAAAATATAAGAGATTAAAATATAAGTGATCATTAAAATATAAGATCCAGTGATATTTGACCTTTATCCTTTAAGTAGGCCATGCCACATTGGTTACTCGTACTCGTTCTAGTTAATTAGTTGATTTTTCAACTAATTAATTTTTATTTACTCCCTCAATCATTGTCAACACTATTTGTAAACTTGAGAACGGTTAATCTTATGTCACATACTAACCTTGATACTGAGGATAAGGAGCTCTTGCTCCCTGGTTCCTCTATAGTGTTTTATGTCAAGTCATTGTCAACTTTCAAAATCCCCATTAATTTGGCAATCATTTTGCATGTGGTTTCCAGACCACTCCCGAGGGTCTCGTGGACCACCTGTGGTGTTGGGAACCACTGATCTATTTAAATATAATATATCTATTAAAATATAAGAGATTAAAATATAAGTGATCATTAAAATATAAGATCTAGTGATATTTGACCTCAAATTTTGTCTCAAACATTTGATAGGTGTAATAAACACACCTCGATATATTTCTTATATGATTACAAATTAATTTTTAAATCTATTTTTACAGGACGTAAGTTTAAAAAACAATCCTTTTTTTTTTCAATTAGTAAACTCCATGAATTTAAGTTGTTGAAATTACAAAAGAGAAAGAGAGCAAGGAATTGAGTGGCTGTAACCGTTTGTATTTTGTAAATTGTTTGGAAAGGTAAACATTGATTGAAGTGATTTAATGTATGACAGTTACTGCCGTTGGGTATACGAAGAGATTATTTAAATATTTAAGTGGCATTTATCGCATATTTCATCATATTTACTGCTCGCTTTACGAGGATTTCTATCCTATGTGTAAACGTTGGCAAAATGTTTTTTAGATTAGCAGCCGCTTTATTTGTTGTGAGTGTTGTTTTTTGTGGTCCTCATAACCATAAAGTTAAAAATGGATTTAAAGAAAAAGTAGAAGATGGAATATTTATTTCACGTGACAGTAAACACTATAAAGACGGCAAGCATAACCATGATTTTGATCACGAAGCCGTGTTGGGTAAGTGCATGCCTACACACTAGTAATTTCAAAATTTAATGCTATAGTGTACAAAACTCCGAATTCTCCGATTTTTTTTTCCTTGTCATGCCAAAATATGGGAAGATGTTGCCGTTAGGAAGTAAGTGCATTCCATTAAAGTATCACAATATTATATAGGGAATGTTTTGCCGAAAGATTATGCTCGATCTCACAAATATATATAATTAGTAACTCGTGCAATCAAGATTTTATAGTGGGTGTTTAAAGGATTTCTATTTAGCTTGCGAATGATTTATTTATTAAAACAAAAAATGATTAGGTAACTTTTTACATAAGTATTATCTGCAATTTTCATTAGATGCTATTCATAATTTCTAGGAAATGTCAGATCTTTACCAGGAACCATGATAAAAAGCAGGTTTTTTGCTAAAGAAGGAATCACGAATTAAAAATGGATAGACTATGAAGCGGTATTATGGAAGTATTTATATACACACATACCGACATACAAGATTCCCACAAAAAAGTTCTATATGGTGCTTAGCAGTTAATAATTTCATTTTAAAGGTCATTTAAACTCTTAATTTTTAATTGAAACCCCTTGAAAATACTGTATTGAAAATGAAACTGAAGATGATATACTTCCAATCTTTGAATTTGAATATATCAATGGGATTGAATGGTTATGGTCAACTTTTGCTACACAAGGACTAATAAAACCAGAATATACATATTAATAAGGATATTAAATCTGTGGAACAAATTTTTCTAGCATCTTTTGTTAATTTTATTAATTGAGACAGCCTCAACCCTACACTATAAATAAAGTGATTTTCTGTCAGTAATGTAACTGGATAGGTTTTTCTCACTTTTGGTGTTATTATAAAATTATGTTTTAGACCAAAAATTTGATTTCTTGGAATTTTCCTTATCTCAAAGAAAATTTGAAAGAACATTGTCAAATTCAAATAATATGTTGCATTTTCTGTTGTCAGTATTCAGAGATGAAATTTATTTTTTCTCATCATGAACTTTCATGGGATATTAATACTAGCTAACTAAAATTTTCTTGTTTTAAAAAAAATTCCAGATGTACTTCAGCAGAATATGCAGGATGATGTGTTTTATATGTTACATTCTTTCTGTACTTTTCGAAAAGTAGGGTTTATACAAAAACCGACTTTTTGAAAAACCGGTTTTCGAATTCCAGATTTCCAAAAAACCGGTTTTAGCCAGTTTTCGAATTTTTGTCAAAAAAAATAGAATAGGGGAAAATATTTTATTTATTTTATATAAAATAACAAAAAACGAAATCAATATCAAAGTCAAAAAAAAAAAAAAAATAAGGATTACACATTACTTACACAAAATAACTAAAACTCAAACAAAATTTCAAGTAATATTTATATTTATTTCACTAATTTTAATTTCTCCTAAGAAAATAGGATTTTAAAAAACATAAAATATCCACTGAGCGGTGGCTAAGTCTTGTTCTTATTTTGGACACAATGTTGCCTGAAATTGAAAATACTCGTTCACTAGCTAATGAGCTTGGTTTTATAGTTTTCAGGGCATCAAATAACAAATCTAAGTTTTTGGTTCTTTTATTCGTTGCCTCAAATAATGAAAATTCAGCTTTCAGTGTCTTTGGATTTGTAAGTTTTTCTTCAGGGTCTTCAAGAAACTTATGAATTGATTTTTCCATGGCTTCTGTTAAAAAAGCATTATTCTAATGAGTAGATTCTTCGATTTGCTGTTTATCAGAATTGGTATCCACATAAGTATTTGGAAATATTCTAGATAATATCTTTCCAGATAACTATAACATATTTATATTTTTGTTTCCAGTTTTCCCTTTACAAGATTAAGCGAACCTGTCGTGACTTGTGACGGATTGCACATACTATGTACTAACATAAAATAAGTCGGTTAGGCACTATTTTGCACAGTGCACAATGCACAAGCACTGGCCAACGCAACTCGCAACGTTGAAAAAATATGTCTGCTGCCCGTTGCATAGAATGAAAATCTTTACATAATAATTTGAATTCTTTTAAACCAGTTTTCTTAATTAAAAAACCGGTTTTCAAATGTGACAAATTTATTTTAAAAACCAGTTTTTTAAAACCGGATTTGAAAAACCATCAAACCTTATCGAAAAGCTAAATTGTTTTGTAGTGTAATTCATATGCAAAATTGCTAGTTGGAAGAAAAGCACATTGCTTATTAAGAATGGCTGAGTGTCTACAACACCAACACCTAGTGAACATCATGAATGTTCACTGTGAACATTTTTCAGGACATTTTAGTGTAGTGTTTCTCAACATAGGGGCTCCTAGATGGGTTGTGATGACATATTAAGGGGGTTGTGAAAGGTGGCTTTAAAGGCAACTTAATAGTTTGAACTAGTTGCTTATACAGTTATTTATTATTATTGTTATTAAGTTTTGTTCTGGGGGTTTGCAAAGTGTTCATTTGATTTGTCTTAGGTTATGTGAGAGGTCGTAGGGCTAAAAAGGTTGAAAACTGCTGTTTTAGGGTGTATTTTTAACAATTTTTACTGAGCTGTTATAAAGACATCTAGTATCTAATTTTTCTCTGTTTTCTTCTGTTGTTTTAAAGTGATATAATTTTTTCTGATGTGAATGCTGTGTTACTAAATAATTTAACACAACATTAGTCCTGTGATGTCATTCCTTAAAGAATCAAATATTTTTGTCATTATTAACTTGAATGTCAATAAGAAAAAAGTTTTCCCCAGCAGGTTGTTATAAACTTTGTCACAACTTTTGATTTTTTAAACTGCCACTAATTTCTCTTGTAGGAAGTCATGATGCAGCAGAAGAATTTGATCATTTACCCCCAGAAGAAGCCAAAAATAGGCTGTTACATCTTGCTGTAAAGATGGACTCAAACAAAGATAAATTTGTGGATAAAAAAGAGTTGACAAATTGGGTTCTTCATTCCTTTAAGTGAGTTATATATGAAAAGTCATATCTCAGTACTTGTCATATTTCAATGCGAAAAAATTTCTCAGTAATTGCACATGCTAAAACATGTATGAGACAAGACGGGGCTTTACACCTCTCACTTCCGACGAAATGAAAGACTGTCCCACTATTCTTATGGTAGTTTGTGCGCTGTGGGAAAAATACATATTTCACCGTGAACCTCCTTTTATTTGCTTTTTTCATTTGATGCTTATTTTTTTTCTTATAAGCCATCATGAGTTCAAAGAAGGTTAGTGATATCTCTCAGTATAAAAGGAAAATAGTGAGAATCATGATAGAACAGAAAAAAAGAGATAATAGCTAAGTGTGAGCGTGATAGCCATGTGTCTGATTTCACTGCACTATATAAAATGCCTAGAAGAATAATCTCTTTGATAGTGAAAACTAAAGAAACTATTAAAGGAGCCAGTATTGCTAGAGGTCTGAGGGCCATGACCATGCAAAGGGCACAGGCATTAGAAAAATTGAAGAAATTGTACATTTGGATTAAGGAAAAACAGTTGCAGGTGATACCATATCCAGGGCAATAATTTGCGAGAAGGCATAACAAATGCATGTACAACTATTAAAAGACAAGACTGAAATGAAACCTGAGAGCAGTGAAATGATTATAGCCAGTCATGGACTCCCCTTCCACGCATTAACCCCTCTCCTTCTCTATTTCCCAATCTTATTAGGCATTCAATTCCTTTCAGTAGAGGTTGAGTGAAGATAAATTTTCTTTTATGCTTATTATTGTTTTAAGTTATGTGTGTCTAGTTTTAAGATTTTGTTTTAAAAAAACCTATCGGTTTATAAATTTCCCAATAAAATATAAAATTTCTGGTTTCCAGGAAGGAGTTAATTCAATTTACATTATCAGATTTGTTTCTCTTGTAATTGGTATTTTTTAAATGAAGTTTTGGCCCCCTCCTTCCTCCCTCCAAAAAAAAGTCTACTTGAGTAAAGCAGTGTACTAGTATTCCTATAAGCCTTGCAATTCCATTTCCATTACTCTTTATGGGAAAAATTCGCTCAGTACTTGTTGTGCCTTCTGGAACCAATTAACGACAACTACCAAGATACCACTGTATATAAAATTATAGTGTTTATAATACGAACTTTTTTTTCACATTTTAGTCCGCTAAAATGAGGGTGCGTATTATACTCGAGTACAAAAATAAACGTAGTTTTAAACATTGAATAAACGAATGTACAGCAGCTGTAAGACATTGTCGCAACACAGGTACGTACACATCTTCACTCCGTGATTCATCCACCCGTTTACTAAGCAGGTGTTCCTTTTAAACAAACAGAACTCACAGTTCATATCGCACATGCATTCATTTAATAACAGGTCCCTTGAAATAGTGATAGTTCATGGTTGTTGCAAGTGCAAAAATTTATTATTTTATTTTATTTATTTCCCTCAAAATGTGTCCAAGATGGTCCTATACGGCAGCAGAAAAATTATCATAATATTTGTGCAATTTTTAAATAAAATATTGAAAAGTTATGGTGCATATTATACTCGAATTTTAATTTTTTCCGAAAATTTCATGCACAATCAAGCATACATATTATACTTGGGTACGTATTATAGTCGAGACTTTATGGTAGTCATTTTTTAAAAGATATGAAGTTTTGGCCCCCTCCTTCCTCCCTCCAAAAAGAAATGTCTACTTAAGTAATGCACTATACTAGTATTCCTTTAAGCCTTGCAATTCCATTCCCATTACTCTTTATGGGAAAAATTCACTCAGTATTTGTTGTGCCTTCTGGAACCAATTAATGACAACTACCAAGATACCACTGTATATAAAATTATAGTGTTTCACTTTAAAATTTGTTTACCATAAAATCTCGAGTATAATACTCACTTTTTTTTCACATTTTAGTCTGCTAAAAAGAGGGTGCATATTATACTCGAGTACAAAAATAAATATAGTTTTAAACATTGAATAAACAAATGTACAGCAGCTGTAAGACATTGTCGCAACACAGGTACGTACACATCTTCACTCCGTGATTCATCCACCCGTTTACTAAGCAGGTGTTCCTTTTAAACAAACAGAACTCACAGTTCATATCGCACATGCATTCATTTAATAACAGGTCCCTTGAAATAGTGATAGTTCATGGTTGTTGCAAGTGCAAAAATTTATTATTTTATTTTATTTATTTCCCTCAAAATGTGTCCAAGATGGTCCTATACGGCAGCAGAAAAATTATCATAATATTTGTGCAATTTTTAAATAAATAATTGAAAAGTTATGGTGCATATTATACTCGAATTTTAATTTTTTCCAAAAATTTCATGCACAATCAAGCATACATATTATACTTGGGTACGTATTATAGTCGAGACTTTATGGTAGTCATTTTTTAAAAGATATGAAGTTTTGGCCCCCTCCTTCCTCCCTCCAAAAAGAAATGTCTACTTAAGTAAAGCAGTGTACTAGTATTCCTTTAAGCCTTGCAATTCCATTCCCATTACTCTTTATGGGAAAAATTCGCTCAGTACTTGTTGTGCCTTCTGGAACCAATTAATGACAACTACCAAGATACCACTGTATATAAAATTATAGTGCTTCACTTTAAAATTTGTTTACCATAAAATCTCGAGTATAATACGCACTTTTTTTTCACATTTTAGTCCGCTAAAAAGAGGGTGCATATTATACTCGAGTACAAAAATAAATATAGTTTTAAACATTAAATAAACAAATGTACAGCAGCTGTAAGACATTGTCGCAACACAGTTGCGTACACATCTCCACTCCGTGATTCATCCACCCGTTTACTAAGCAGGTGTTCCTTTTAAACAAACAGAACTCACAGTTCATATTGCACATGCATTCGTTTAATAACAGGTCCCTTGAAATAGTGATAGTTCATGGTTGTTGCAAGTGCAAAAATTTATTATTTTATTTTATTTATGTACCTCAAAATGTGTTAAAGACAGTCCTATACAGCAGCAGAAAAATTATCATAATATTTGTGCAGTTTTTAAATAAAATATTAAAAAGTTATGGTGCATATTATACTCGAATTTTAATTTTTTCCGAAAATTTCACACAAAATCAAGCATGCATATTATAGTCGGGTGCGCATTATAGTCGAGATTTTACGGTAGTCATTTTTTAAAAGATATGAAGTTTTGGCTTCCTCCTTCCTCCCTCGAAAAAGAAATGTCTACTTAAGTAAAGCAGTTTACTAGTATTCCAATAAGCCTTGCAATTTCATTCTACCAGTAATTCTAATCAAGAGGTTTGCTAATGTACTGTGCTCTCATTGAATTTACTACATTCAAATTCTAGTGGGTTTTATGATGTTTATTGAGTTACATTGACATCTTATTACATAATGCAGATTTTTATTATCTTTTAAAATTATTCAGTATTCTACTAACGTTACTTGAGAGTTTCTATAGAGTAGCACTCTATGAGATACGTAAATGTGATGTTGCTGTCTCAATTTTTTTAATGTTATTTTTGAAAACTATTTTAAATGTTTTTAATGGGGAAAAATATGTACAATTTATAGAAGTTTCAATTCTGTTCATAATTAGGCATTCTTTTAAACAATCCATACAACTAGATAGTGGCCCAACCGGGCCACTATTTACTGCCTTTGCCAATATGACTTGGCCACACATGCCTTTGCCAATCTGAGGGTTGTAGGTTTGAGGCTGATCGCTGACAAAATCTACTGTCGTGTTCACTAATGGTGGCCAGGGCATGTAGAATAGGGCATGGCTGCAATGTCCTCCAAGTTCTCAAATTTACCTCTGGAGGTACGGGGTCAAGTGTTCTGGTCTTGTCACTTGACTTGGTTCAAAATTACGAGACCGGCCTATAGAGGGGTAATGCAGGTCCACCTATACAGTGCTTCCAGAAAAGTGGCCAGCAAAATGTCAATGTCATATGATGGTAAGGGTAATGTCCAAGTAACCGTCTGCCATATTGGAGAAGATATTCCTTGCAGGAAACTATATTATTTCTCTTGTTTCTTAGGTAAATAACTCAAATGTAAATAGTATTTATGTAATAAAGCCATTTATAAAGTATTCTCTCATAGTCATATAAGATTTCTGATTGATATTTATTTAATAACCTGATAGAAAGTTAATATATATTCATAATTTTATCATAACTTGACTGTAAAACAAAAATTTTAAATTTTCTTAGACCCTAAAGATTTCTCTTGTGCATCTGATAAATGTGTGTATGAGATAGAATTTCAAATAAATACTGCTATAAAAAAATTATAATAATATTATTTAAATTTGTTAACACTTTTGATTTGATATTAATGTAATATATTATTTTCTCTGTAGAATGTTGACACAAGAAGAAGCACTGGATGAATTTGAAGATGAAGATGTTGATGAGGATGGTACAGTTACCTGGGAGGAACATGCAGCTGAAACTTATGGTATATATGATGATGATAAATTGACTTTTAAAGATTTACCAGAGGAATCACAGGTATTAAAATTTTTCCTAATTTATAAGTTTCATAGTTTGATCTTTTCACTGCAGTTTAGAGTTTATGGCAAAACTTCATTTTAGATGTGCTCAATTTTCTATGACTACAGTTATTAGTTAAAAATAGTAATTTTCATAAAAAGAAAAATAAATTTCTGATAAATTTTATAGTACTGTACTAAAAAAATGCTGGAAATTGTCTAACTGCTATAATATCTCTATTTGTTAAAAAAAAAAAAGAGTTGTAAAGTTGGAAAATTTACTGTGATAGATTTATTATCAGTAACTTTTTCATATTTGTTAAGCTAACAGCATAAAATAGTTCTTGATTAAATTATATATTTATGAACTGCATAATACTATTCCTGCATATATAACTGCATAATAACCTATTCCTAAAGTTCTAAAATGAAAGTATACATACTTTTTTTTGAATGTCTGATGAAATTCTGAAAACAGCAATTCATTTAATTTTCAGATCATGATGCATTATAATACAATTAATATATATATTAAGATGATATTAAAAGTTACATCAGGAAATTTATTAACATTAAAAAAAATCCTAGTTTAAGCATCTTATGTCATATGACATCTTACAAAAATTAAATAAGAACTAAAATTATGTGAAAGAAAAAAAAACTATAGGGAAAATAATTGGGAAGCTAGTGAAATCATCTGTATTTCTCCTGTTAAGTATCAAAATCAGTAATTTTCCTGATATAGCATTCATACATTTTAGTTTTCAGTCAGAATCTTCAAATATCTCTTGCTAATTCTTTTCAACCCTTTCCTTTTCTATAATTTTTGCATCTGTACTGTCTTTAGGATACCCTATACTGACATGGCATGTACAGTGCTACAGAAGGTCATTTTGGGGAGGGGTAGAGGGGGCTGAGCTGATTTGGCCATTAAGACTTATTCTTAAAATGCCGGAAATTCATTATCTCTCTCAGTCACTGCATGTGCATTTTGAAAAATAACTGATTCTTGTCTTAAATGTGTAGACTTATAGTTTGAAATAATGTGGAATAAACACCTAATTTATTGTCCATAAATAGGGGTCCAGTGCTAATCACTGACTAATATGTGTTTATAGTCAAACTGATGTGGAATGTTCTCCTTCTAGATGTATGAAAATGACATGGAACTATTCAAAGGGGCTGATTTAAATGGTGATGGTATTTTGAGTAAATCAGAATTTCCAGCTTACTCACATCCTGAGGAATTTGAACACATGCATGAAGTAAGTAGAATTTGCTACTTTATATATAAACATAAGCAGAAGTTATATACAATCCTGGTTGATTTCTTTAATTGTACAAATATTTCCATTTTTTATCCCTAATTCTTTATTTTAATCTAAATACATATATAATTATATATGTGTGTATGTTTATTTCTAAAGGTGTACCTTATTTAGTTGTTTTCCTAAGAAGGGGATCAATGCTCAAGTCATAAATTCATCCAGTTGTAAGGCTGTCTTGATATTACATTTTAAATAGAATGGGTCTTTAGTATTTGAATTTTTTTTTTAAAGTATTACCCATTTATTACAGTTTCACATTCTAAATTGAATGCATATAGATCTATGAAAAACTAACATTTAGTTAATCTCATTATATTATACAAACTGACTATAAATGGATAGTATGATGTTTGTGAGATTATTGATTCAAAGCTTGTTTAGGATCAAGAGTACTGCTTTTACCTTGCAAATTGGCTGTGAATTGTTTTTCTTTTTAGTTAAGTAAATTATGAAAATTTATAAAATCTATGAAAATATGAAATAGATATAGAATTTTGCAAGTTTGTGTATGCCTTTTTAGGAAATAGTCACTGCTGATGAGTACTAATGTTTTTCCCTACTATTTTGGTTCAAAAACTTTGTTTCACTTCAGCAGCATTTTGTTCTCTCACAGTCACTTTGATTCTGAACAGTTATGTCTTCTAAATTGCAGTTATTTTTATATGTTATCTCTCGGTTCGTTTTTTACAGTTCTCCTTCATATGCTTTATAAATAACGTAGGACACTTTATAAATTGATAAATTTGTTCCTTAACAATATTTTAGGTAGTATAAAGGTTATTTCAGATATTTCCTAGAAAATTAGTTGTTGATCATAAAAATTCTTTAATTCTTTTTGACTATGCTGTCCATACTTTGACATATTGTGTGGCTGGTTTTTATTGATGCAAAGCAAGCTATTTTAAACAAAAATCTACTATAAAGAGACGTGTGTGGGGAGCATCCCATCAAATTCTATGCATATTCTGTAATTGTAGCCTCCTTGGTAATTTTAAAGGAAGTTATGACTTAACCCCTTCCCGGCTTAGCCCGAGTTCAGCTCGGGCAAGCGAAAAGTACCGATCTGGCTCATCCCGAGTGTAGCTCGGCCAGTAGGAAGATTTACACTATGCACGCAGTCTTTCCCAAATTATTTCGTATGGGCATTTTAATGGCAACTTTACAGGTAATTTTCCCTTGTATTTAAATAGTTCTTTTTTACGTTATTTTTTATGAAATGTTATATGCAAATCGTGTTATTATGTTTTAAAAATGTATATCTATGAAAATAAGCATTAAAGAAATTGACATTTTTTTACCTTCAAAGCTGGGATAAATTGAGCCTGGAAGGGGTTAATCTGTTTTCATCCACATATTTCTGTTGTTGTTGCCAATGTCTATGTCTAACCCCAGCTAGACCAAATTCCTAATCCATTCATAACATCCTATACCAAATACGGATCTTAAAAAAAGGTCGAGTCAACCCTAGGCACTCGAGAATAACTTGATATATTACTCAGATTTTTCGTAAGTAGGATAATAGCCTATGACTCTCATTTTGATTAAAATGATCCTTGTATTACCCTGTTTGATTTTAGTATTCTTTTAAAAGAAAATTGAAATTACATAAAGTTTGACTTTTCTTTTTTAAGCCTTTGAAGTTAGACATTAAGCTCAATATCAAATTCAAAAAATTTTGCTATGATGGGTATTATTTCTGTTGTTATTAGAAAAAGGGTCTTTTCATCACTTTTAGCCTACAGAATTGAGTAGGAATCTTTGATAGGAATTAAGTCGTTTTATTCCTCGGCTTCTTCGCTTTTGCATATCAGCCCATGATTCACCAAAGACCTGTCGCTATGCAGCAATTCCTGCATACGCAGACAAAGGTTAATTTCCCAAGTTCAGTAAAATGTCATTGTTGTGGGCCTGGGCACCAGTTGAACGGTACAGATCCGTCGACAGTTGGGTAACCCAGGGCCCTTGATAGGAATTAAATTTATTTCCTATTAATGCTACTGTATATTATATCAAACTGGAAGACATGCATGAAAAAGCATATTTGAAGTAGTAGTATTGTTGGCCAGTTAACAAGAAAGATGACTGTGGCTCTTAATCACATACCACAAGTTGTAAGAAAAAGCTGCCCCTTGCACAAATCTGTAGGTAATGGGAGACTCCCATCTCAGAGAGAGTGAAGCTCCTGTATTCACAAATTAAGGTTCAATGGGTTTTCTCTCTCTCCCTCTCTTTATTAGGGAATAGGTTTCTGTTGTTTTAATATTTCTAGAGGAGCATGTTCTTGGTCTCTGTGCAGTTACTTTTTATTTCTATTATATTGTGATATAAGGCAAATTAAAATATTTCACTATGATAATAAGAATTAGAACTTACTCATGTATATGTTTTACCCTTTATCATTTGTATTACTTACCATAATGTTAGAGTAATTCAGGAGTTTATTTGTCAAATCAGTTTTAAGTGTTTTTCTCAGTTTTAAAATTTACAAAGTTTCCCCATTAGACTCTAGTTTTTATTGCAGTGTTAACCTTATTAACTGGAAATTTTATATGTTATCCTATACTTCAGGACTTTTGAAAAGAAATTCCTGGGTTATAACATCTTTAAATTTTTCTTTTAATGGATTATTTTTATTTCTAATGCAGCAAAGCCTGTGAGAAAATGCCTTTAAATGGTTTGACATGATAATTATGAAATACAGGTAGCCCTCATACAGCACAGCATCTTACAACATGGTTTCGCTCTAACACAATAGGATAAATTACGGGAACCCTCGTATAACACTGCAACCTGTAACATGGTTTCGCTCTAACATCATAAAAAAAATTGGGAAAACCTTTGTACAAAACTGTACTTCTATAGCACTAGATAACATAATTTTTGTTTAACTCATTTAAAAACTAAATTACCTTAAAATAATGACGGGAAAGAATAATGATCTATAGTGGCTTTACATGAAAATGTGTAAACAAATTATAATTTATTCATTTAAAACTCTATAAAATTACAAGAAGGCCTAAGCTTAGCTGAAAATCTTGAATAATTTTTCCTGAATGCAGACCCTTCCACTGAAAAAAGTCGAAAATTCAAAAGGGAGCTGCAAAATTGTCTATCTCCATCTGAATCTACAATGACCTTGTAAAAACCAGCAAATAAACCAAAATTGCAGATTTTTTTTAAAGAGGATAGAAGGTACAAAAAATCTAAATGAAGAAAAAGGTTCTGAAAGTGAAGGTAATATAATTCATTTGAAAAAACGTTCTCGTTTGATTGTACTGAGCAGTGATGGGGAAGAAATTTATTAAATTAAGGTCGCATTAAATGAAAATAATATTTTTTTTTTGTTTCTTTTCATTTTGTGTTAACATACATTTATACTTTTAATAAAAATTAAGTTGCTTATATGGAATTTTTTAAAAAAATGTTTGTTTTTAATAAGTTTTCAGAATGTAATCCCCCTTATTTGAACTGTCTCTGGGTCTCATATAATATGGTTTCACACAACACAGCATTTTATAGGAACCTATCTACCGTGTTGTAGGAGGGTTACTTGTAGTAAGTCATTTCTAAGGTCACAAAATTTCAAATTTTTTATGATTAAGCTGCTAATAAAAAGATAAACACTTTATTTGATTTTATCATGAAAGTGTAGAATACTTTCATCCTCCTAAGTATTTCAGTACAAAATAATGAACCAAGGTAATCATGTATTCTGTCTTACTGTTGTGAGTCAATTTTGCCAGTTTTCATTCAAATTATATCTGAAGATTTAACCTGTAATTTTTTAAGATCAAAGGGAAAGCAGCAAATTCAAGCACACAGAGAGGGCTTAGATCTACCCATTTATTGATTCATTCCGAATGAAAGTTAAACATTTTAATTGCATCATCAAATGACACAGTGGCACACTTAGAATCACTTTCTAGAGGGTTTCTCATTTAACTTTGTTCCTGGTGAGGTAAGGAAAAGTTATCTTGGAATGAACATTTTCTGCTAAATTTTAGGTCTCAAAGTAGGGCTCTGACCCTCAACCATTTCCTTGATTAATTTACTAAAAGCAGCAAGCAGCTGTGAAATCTTAGAATTATATCCTGCCATAAATGATTCATTATCAGCAAAAATTAAGGTTGCAGATTGTACCCTGCAGTAGACTATGGACAGGAAATGAATGTGAGTGCGTGTGTATTAAATGAAATCTATTAAATAATATCAGTCATCTATACTCCCATTGGAATCTTTGATTAATAAATAACTGAAAATAACTTTTTAAATTTAATTATATTCAAAGAACTTGGTTATATATATATATTGCCTGGATAATTCAATTAGTTAATCTTTGAAAAAGTCAATGCATTAATAGTATATCATCTCTACCATCATAATAAATGTAATTATCTTTAAATTTTTAAGGACACTAAGGTGTTCCTTGAAACTGGAAGTATAATCATCTGTATGTTGTGTACTAACACATTTTGAATTTTTTTTTTTTAGAATTCTATTTGAATACTAAGAATTTTAAATGCTTTTGATGAAAGAGATATTTTTACTGAAATCTTTATAAAAAAAGTCTTAGTTGAAAGCATTTACAATAACTAAAATAAAGTAATAAATTATACTAAACATACTTTTGCATGCCATTACAAAACTTTCTCTGTATTTTCAGAGATATCTTTCTGTGTGTGCCTTTATCCAGAAGGCTCTCAATATTTGCCTAACTAAGAAATATTTTTTGCCTTTTTCAATATCAAAATTTTTGGACAGTTAAAAGAAAAATGAAAGATGACAATCTGTAGCTATATATGATTGAAAATTGATTTCAACATGGCTTTACAGTTCATTGAGAAAGAGAAAAATTTTGAGAAAACTCCTATGTTTATGACTTGTGGTATATACTTTGTAAATGTTTAAGGGAGAAGACAGTTGAGTAATCTTTGAACTTTAGTTTCTTCACGTGAAAATTAAAAGAGAACAAAATTCAGTGGATAACTGGTTACATATTTGCTGCAATACAGCCAATGATCGTAAAGGTCATATATTTATATATGTGTGTGTGTGTGTGTGCAGTTAAACGATGGTTTGGTCTTGCATTTTTAAAATTTGGATTTTTTAGTACTTTCCCTTTCATTTGGCTAAAGTAATCAGAATTCCCTAATCCATTTCTTTCGTATGAAAGAAAAAAAATTTTTTTTTAAACTTTCCTTGTTCTACACCAGTCTGTATGTCTATTTGCATTGTACACAAAACTTTGTTTTTAAAATCATATATCTTTTCTTTTTTAGATTGTTTACAAGCAAGCAATGCAAAGAAGAGATAAGGACAAAGATGGCTTTTTAAGTTTTGAAGAATTTATTGCTGATACATATGGTGCAAGTCCTGTTCCAACTACAGAGCATTATATCATGGAAAAAGATCGCTTTGATATTGATTTCGATGCAAATGGTGATAAGAAATTAAATAAGGAAGAAGTGATGAGCTGGCTTATTCCAAATAACGTGTAATTATTATAAGCTTCATTCTTTTATAATTAAAATTAATGAATGATTTCATTGTATTCTTGAAGGAAAACCTCAAGGGTCATTTGATGAGTTTGTGCAAAAATAATGAAAACTTTTTTTAAAAATTTATTTTCTTTATTACATTATCCCTTAAGATTGATACATTTGGTCCTACAATTTTATTCCCTTTATAAAGTAAGACACCCAACTTACAAAATAAACATTTGTTTCATTAATAACTATGGAATTCGATGCACATTGTGCTTTGAAGTAGCAAACTTGGCACCCATCATTCTAACTTTCTCATATCCAAATATTCAGACAGAATTTTGTGTACATGTTCTGATGAGATGCCAGCAGCCTTAGAAATCTCATGTTCTTTTAATCTTCTATCCCTTGTCACCATATCATGGATTTTTTTTCAATTTATGATGAAGTGACCTGTCCAGGGACCAGAATGTGTAACATCAATTGTGCTCATTTGGCCACTATGGAAGTCAACAACCACTTGTAAATAATTCTTAGGGCAACTGGAGACTATCCATAATATTTATCAAGCCTAGATTTAGTTTCTGTTGCTGTTTTGCTTCTTAAAAAGTAAATTTTTTTATCAACATGCAGAACTCATTTTCATCTTAGTGTGAACAGTAACAAGAGTTACGGACCAAAATGGTTGCCAGTCACAGACTAAACATCAAATCTATTTACAATTTGACATTCATATCCTTGAAGCATACGAAATGTGAGAGCCTGGTCTTATCAAATGACCCTTGTATTTCAATATTTCAAACTTTAATTGCTATTTAAATATATACCTTTGTCTGTAACTTAGAAGTATATTAATAATTCTAAGAAATTTTAAATGCATTGCAACTTTAAAACAAAGTGTGCATTTTCATATAGTTGTATACATTATCTACCTATAAGTATTTGGACAGCATGCTTTCTACAAGTCCTTGTATGATGGCTAGTGGTATTTTCCACCACTTGGCTTGGAGAAGATATCTAAGTTCTTTCATCAAATTTGGATGGTTGTTGCACCCCTTAATTCAGCAATCCGCTTGTCCCAGAGGTTCTTGATAGGGTTCAGGTCTGGGCTCTGGGCAGGCCAGTCCATTCAGTTAACCCCATTGTCACCATGCCAATCCAGAGTTGACCTTGCAACATGATAGCTGACGTTGTTGTCCTGGAAGTAACATGGGTCCAACCCATAAAACTGCCATAACGTAGGAAGTACAATGTCCTCTAAAATAGTACAGTAGGTGTCAACTTTGAGCTTACCATGAATTGGGACCAAGGGTCCCAGACTATAGTTCCACCTCCACTGAACTTTACTGTGGGCACAATACATTCTGGCAGGAGATGTTCTCCAGGCAGACGTCAGACCCATCTATCTGAACGGTAGAGGGTGAACCATGATTCGTCGCTCCAGAGAACCCCTTTTCCACTGATCTATGGTCCACTTTTGACGTGCTTCACACCACATTAACTGAGCAGTGCAGTTGGACTTTGTGATCAAAGTGTTAGGAATCATAAAAAAAACTCCATAATAAAAATTTAAAATTGAGTAAAATAACAGAGGAACACTAGAGGATAAGCCCAAAAATTGTAAAAAAAAATCTACCTGAAGTATGTGTGTGGAGTTAAGGTAAAAACATCACAAATTCATTATAAGACATGAATGTTTAATTATCCATTCTTTAATATTTTTAACAAAAAATATTTAAAACAGTTTATGTGCATCCCCTGTCCTATTAATAGTAGCATTGTAGATTGGAGCTAACTTGATCAACCCAAAGAATATTGCTCTACAAAACATAATTTTTATGACATTTAACTTAACTTCTAAATGCCAGTAAATAAACTTGAGTGGTATTCACTCATTCAAACTTTATCACTACCATTTATAAAAAAAACTCTTTGATCCCAAAAATTTAAGACTCAGAATCATTCACTGAAATTACTGAAACCATCAACATATGAGGTGCCATATAAATGGGTGAAACATTCATGGGCCATTAGCAAGGAAAAATATGTGAAAATCTTTTTTCACTATGTATGCTTAAAGATAACTTGAAGAACTGAAACAGAATTGGATGAAGGTGACATGTCAAATGTTTTTTACATTCTTTAAAGCAGAAGGCTGCATTAACAGATGTGACTTGGAAGGAGTATGCTCCAGTTGCCATTGGACTCATTTCTACTTCAAGTTAGTGAAATTTCCTTCAGACAACCAGAATCATAGGAAGAGATTAATGAAGAAGAGGAACAACAAAGAAATGGAACATGATGAAAATAAATTAAACATTTCTTACTATGCTGAAGTAAGAAATGTTTAGAGTTAGATGGTCTGAAAATGTTTACGTTTTAACTCTGTGATAGAAGCAGTTAGAATTAATTACCCAATTAAAATTAAAACATATCACAATTAAAGCTCATTTCAAAGTCTAAATCCTGATGATAAAATTCAATCCATTATTCATTCAAGCTATTTTCTAATGAGTTTAAGTAATTTTAAATCTCAAAAACATTTTATTTTGTACATGTTATAGTTGCATACCTCCATAACAGTAAACGTGTTTATTATATTTTAAATAGTTACACATATAGTAATTAAAAAGAGCAATTAAATTTGTAATATTTGAAGCCCCTTTTTTGTGGACACTCTGTGGGCTTCTTCCGCCTTATGCATTATCCATAAATGGGAGTTTTTACTACATTCAAAAGGCTGTAAAGTTTTTACCCACTGTTACTACCCGATGAATCAAATTCATGCTTCAGCTGTTAGCCAAAATGTGGCACTTCTAGTTTACTTGCAATTGTAACAACCATTCAATCTTCCCTCTATCAATTGCATAATTTTTCATTGTTCTTTTAATGAGAGTTTTTGTCTGAAAAACTTGAATATAACATTTATACTAGGGATGTCGAAACTTTTGACTTTCTTCGGCCACACTGAAGTAGGAGGAATAGCCTTGGGCCATATATATAATACAGTTAATTGATATAAATAACAAAACTTCCTTTATTTTTTTATTTTAACATAAAGAGAGCAACATAAACTTAAAACTAGTAGGATCTTTGACTCCTTTTTTTCGTGTGAAACTAATGCCTCAGTGTCTCGTTCAGTGGAAGTGTTTGCAATTCTTTGTGGGTCTGTAAGGTTTGTCATGAGAAATTTGTAGTCTAATTTTACTTGAGTGCTTCCTCTTTGAAAACAGTTGTTCACAAATGTAGCTACTGCCAAAAAGCAATGTATAGGACTTGTGAAGAGAGAGATATTTTTCTTTGGGATGATAGATGTTATAAAATATAAAGTTTAAGATCTTGTGGGGCCTCATTGCTAACTTCCAAGGGCTGTGGGTTGGACATGCCTGATTTATACTAAAGCAGAAAAGAATTATGTTCTATTTTATTTTATTGATCTTTAAAGGACATTTATGTAACATTTGAATTATCCTTTATTCATATTCTCACACCTAATAAAATGAGTTGGGAATTTTGATACATAAAGTGTGGGAAAATTATTTTTTAAATTCTCTTGGTATCATGTAAATCAAAAGATACAAACTCCATTTTTTGCATTGTTAAGTTTTAAATAATCTAAATCATATATATGTAATTAATTAAATTAATTTTTTTCTCATTTGAAAGCAATTTTTTCACTGCTTCATAAAAATATTTTGAAATTCTTTTTATATTATAAAATTAACATTTAAAGTCATACCTCATGTTATATCAACAGTACCTGAGGTTTTTACTGTTTTATACAGGGTTTGTATAAAAAGTATCGGGAAATTTTTTTTCCTGATGTGACTGTACGTCGGAGCGTGTTCGTACTGTGCATGCTCGGTGGTGGGGGATGTGACCTACAAGAAGCACCAAGCTCCAATCGCCTGCAAGCATTCGTCTAGGCTAGATCGTGTTTTTAGTGGACCCCTGTCGAGTGACTCGGTGCAAGTGCAAAATGCAGCGAACGATTGAACAGCGGTGCGCCATCAAATTTTGTGTTAGACTGGGGAAATTGGGTACGGAGACGTTGGGCATAATTTGCCAAGTGTCCAAGAATCAAAGCATGTCACAAACTGCAGTTTTTAAGTGGCACAAGCTCTTCAAAGATGGCCGAGAGAGTGTGGAGGACGAGCCCCAAGCTGGCCGGCCGTCGACCTCAAGAACCAACGACAACGTGCAACGAGTGCGGGAAGTGCTGAATACAGACTGTCGGTTAAGTGTGCGCATGGTCACAGATAAAATTGGCATTCATAAGATGACAGTGCACAGTATTATCACTGAAAATTTGGCGATGCGAAATATCTGCACTAAACTCGTCCCAGTGCACCCAGCTACACTTGCTCTAAAGTGACCGAGTACTTGTCGATAAACGGCATTGAGACGATTCCCCAACCTCCTTACAGTCTGGACTTGACACCAGCAGACTATTTCCTATTTCCAAAAGTGAAATCCTCCCTCAAAGGACACGACCATGGGACCCTAAGTGCCGTCAAAGAAGCTTGCACGCGTACCCTTAAGGACGTTCCAGAATTCGCCTACCAGGGAGCCTTCGAGTTATTGAAAAGCCGCTGGCAAAAGTGTGTCAATGCTCAAGGGATGTATTTTGAAGGCTTTTGAGGAATTGTAGCAATATCTCAAACAAATTTATTTTTCCGAAACTTTTCCCAATACTTTTTATACAAACCATGTATATGTCTAAGTAATGTTTATTTTTCATTGTGAAATGAAAAAAATCTTAGTATTTAAAGATTTGGTACTTTTCATTTTTGGTTACATTAGTATCTTATTGATTAACTAGATTTTGATATTTTCATAACAGAAATATTACATATTGAAGTAAGAAATTACCTTTTTAAATTTAACTGAAATGAACAATTTAACTCTTTAAGTCTTAAAATATGTAACTTTTTAGCTTATGTCTCTAGTTTTTATGCTTATTTCTTTATTCATTTTTCTGAATAAAGGCACTTCATATTTTGACCCTTAGTAATGCAAATGAATTTTAAACAAGATTCTTATTTGATTTTTAGTGAAAGTGCAGAGAATGAAGCCGAACATTTGATTGAAAGTTCAGACACAGACAAAGATGGAAAGTTGTCACTTGATGAGATTGTACAACATTATGAAATATTTGTCGGTAGTGAAGCTACTGACTTTGGGGAGCAGCTACATAATTTTCATAAATTTAGTGATGAATTGTGAAAATTGTTTTTATTTAGTTTAAACACTGTTTTCTGGGTGATTATGGCTATATCAACCAGAAGATAGTCAAATTTTATTTTTAAAAGCTTAATCATACTACATTTTTTTACAGCTTTATAATTTTTTAATAAAGCTTAATGTGACATGAGCTGAATCAAAATCATTTCATTATGCAAGAGCATTCTAGTCGCAACTCCATTTAAATTTTTGGTTCTAAAAGCCATTCCTTTTAAATGCTCTGTATATGCGTTTTTATATATTTTTTGCATTAGATGTTGTGTTGAATATGCTACATGTTTTATTTGTTTTTGTGTCTTGTTTTCCTCATATAGAGGGTGATTCAATCAAGAGAGGCCCCAAATATTCTGTAGTAACTCTCACTAGGATGAAGCAATCTGAATGAAACAGCATACAACGTGATGCACAGAAAATTTCACATCATATTAGATGGTTCTTGGATGAGTCGGGGTTCTATTTGTCAGGTTATGTTATCTCGTAAAATACTCCTATGTGGTCAGCTGAAAATCCCTTTGTCACTCACCTAACAGTGTTCCATGGTCATGAATTAGCACAGTTGGTGTGTGGTGTGCAATGTCTCAGTTGCATATCATAGGTCCCATTTTTTATTTATACCACTGTGAACACCTATGTGTACCTGGCCTTTTTTTAACCATTCGTGAATCGACTGGATAATCATGAGTTAATGGAAGGTAGTTACTTCCAGCAAGATGGAACAGCATGTAATTCATCAGCAAAGAACATAGCAAAAATTGAATCCTTCTTTGGCAATAGGGTAATTTCTAAAGAACTTTGGCCACCACAGTTGCTCAATCTGACACCACAGACATTTTCCTTTGGGAAAAGCTTATTGGAACAAGCCTCGCACTGTGGAAGATGTGAAGGAGAGCA
This sequence comes from Dolomedes plantarius, assembly GCA_907164885.2. Classification (NCBI taxonomy): domain Eukaryota; kingdom Metazoa; phylum Arthropoda; class Arachnida; order Araneae; family Dolomedidae; genus Dolomedes; species Dolomedes plantarius. The sequence goes on along the minus strand of OU015501.1, from coordinate 22,569,167 downwards.
TCCAACATGAAGTTGCTGCTATTAACCCCCCCCCCTCCACCGATATTCTTGCCCATACATTCAGGAACATGGAGTGCCAGGTCGAAATGTATTTGGCAGAAAACGATGATCACTTCCAGCATTGCATGTAATGCAATCGATTACACATACGTCAATGTTTGTACTTTTTTTTTCTTTTTCAAGTGGTTCAAATTGCTTCGTCCTAGCAAGAGTTATTACAGAAAATTCGGACCTCTTTCGAGTGAATTACCCTATACATTGATAAAACACAACTTACATCTTAAATTTTTTATTTGTGCCATATCAAAATTTTTCTTCAAAACTGAGTACTGTTTTGTTAATATGAAATTTATTATCAGACTGTAAGCTTTGGTAGATAAAGAATCTTCAGTTGTACTATTATGTTGACAAAGCCGCACATGACCTGCGTAAGTCAGGAGATTAGGCTTTATCCCTAGGGATTCTGGTCAGTCGACTGCTGCCTAAAGCTGCTGGATAGCTCATGCTTACCACTAAGGTCCACGGATCAATTTTCATTTATTCTTTTCTTTGTTTGTTTGTTTAATTTATTAGTATTCCCCTTAGTCTTTTTCTCAAAGTTTTTCTGGGGGATGGCAGTCCAAAGGATTCTTTTTAAGCATGCCACTTCACAGGGGCACGACTTGTGATGTTGATCTCTTTGAGTTGTGAGATACAGACCCAGGATTGCGACTGTCGCCTCTCAAAATTGACCAGTTACCAGATTAGGCTTATTTGGTTACTAGATAGTCCTTTCAACGATACCCAAGATCCATTGCTTTGTTCTCTTTTATCTGGCTTTGCATTTTCATGCCGCCCTCATTAATTTGTGTAGTTGGGTCTCTTCTTGTGCCTCTAGAGCATCCTTCTTCCGGCCAATCCTCCCAAATTAATTTTCTCCTTTCTTAGCCAGGGTAGCTAGTATCTTAAATGGCTACTTCTTGTCTGCTGATCTGAGCGGCTCACACTCCCCTCTGGCGGCTTCTGTGGGCCTGGGGTGGGGGTGGTCGTCTGCTGCAGTCTACAACTACCCATGGGGGGCACAACCTGGAGGGTCCTGGCAGCCATATTGGGGCCCCATCCAGTGCAATGAAATGATATGGAATCTTCAGTTGTAAAAACATTTTTGGTTATTTTATTTTATTTTTGTCAAGTGTGCCGAATAAAGTTTTTTATCTTTTTCACTATTATTTGAAATATTGCTCCAATTTTTTATAAGACAGCAACTGACTTGTTATAAAATGTTGTAATGTAACACCAGCATTTGGTAGTCAGTGTCTGAAAGCGAGCCACTCAAGCTGAGCAATCATACTCCTCTAAACTGTTGATTTTTCATGTATCTCTTGGATTGTTATATTGCAAGTCAGTGCAGGTCACACTAAACTGACTGAAGTAGAGCACCTTTTGAGTTGAGCATTCGTGAAGAAACATGGGTACACTTGTTCACCATGACCATTACATTACAAGCCAGTCTGCTTAAAGATATATTCAACTAACATTTTGTAGTTTGCCTTTTTTAATTATTAATTGTGGGATATTTCTTTGTGATTTTAATTTAATTTCTGCTATGTGTACCAAATGCAGTGTTTCATTGCTTTCCATGCTGCTACTTTTTGAGTTATTTAATATTTTTTTTTGCCTACAGAGATGCTCTAAGTTTTGTCTGAAACAATCTGCAACGTGTCTGACCCTATGGACATTAAACCATTGAGAAAGTTGTCATATTTTTGATTATGAGTGGTGTAAAAAAGATATTTTAATGTCTCTTAAAATATTTTTTTGAACACTCATATTTAATTGTATAGTTAATGATAACATGTAGAGTACTTATTTAGAGTATAGTTGTAGCATTTAATTTTTTAAAACAAATTGTAGCACTGGCTTGAATTTGTGCTTTTGTTATTATACATTATCCTAGTATTTAATCATTCTTACATATTTTGAAATTTATCTGTAACAGCAGATTTATAAATAAGGTGCTTTGAAATATTTTAATTAAGTATGAAATAGTATTACTTGAAATGAGAGTGTCTATATTTTTGTGTTTGTGATTTAGAGAGTATATTCTCGTAATGCATCACAATTTTCATTCATGCTATTTTGTACAAGTACTCTGTTTTTTTATATAATTTTACTACCATCCTTTTTGCAGCTTATAGATAGTGATTAAATGAAAATGAAAACTATTATCTAATTCCCTTTTTAATTTTTTTTGTCTGTTTCAGGGTATTTTTTTTTTATAAGCTGATCTTCTTCATTTTGTACTTATTCATTTGTGTTGTGATCTATCAGTGAAAAATTACTATACGGTTGCTAAAATAGGGTGTATCATTAACTTTTATAACTCCTTAAGATAATTTAACAATTACAATTAATGTAAAGTACTCTAAGCTATTTTAAATATTTAATATTGTCATAAAGTATTATTTTTTAATTTCTGTATACTCATGAAAGAATTTGATCTGACTTTTTATATGTTTGTTATATCGTATTGTGTCTGTCTTCCAGCATGATGCTGGGTCATAACTTTTATCAAAAGTAATAAAATATTTATATAATCATTAAGTCTCCTGGTTTTCCCACGCCAACCTATATATGAGTCTTCATTTATTTATATATAGGATATTCATATCTGTAATCTTGTACTTAATCATGGCAGCTGGTATTGCTTTATAAAAGGAATGGCCCACATAGTTTAGTGGTTAGCATTCTGAGCTGTCACACGGTGGGCTTGGGTTTGAATCCTAAGTAAGGCTTGGTCGCTTCCGTGTCGCCTTCCCTCATAGGGAGCAATGCTCACCTACATAGTATTCCCATTATAAAGTGGCCAGTAAAACTTCACAGATCTTTGTGGGACAGTGTCACTAGCGCACCCAGGATTTAATCTTGGAGGGGGCCGAGTTGAACGGATAAAAATATTTATAATGCAATTTCTATTTCTTTGGAGGGGGCCAGGGCCCCTTGCCCCACCCCCTGAGTGCACCACTGGACAATGTCAAGAAATTGTTGATGCTTATGCCACTTGACCGACAGCAACATCAGATCAAGTCCCAAAGGCTATGGGCGATGAAAGTGCGGCCCCTGTTTTGAATTAGCACCACAAGGGTCGGAGTCCAACTTGGCTAAGTGACGGGTCCTGTAATTTTGAACCAAGTCAAGTGACAAGACTGGAACACTTGACCCCGCACCTCCAGGGGTGAATTTCAGAACTTGAAGGACATTGCAGCCACGCCCTATTTTACGTGGCCCGGTCACCATTATTGAACACGGCGGTGGATTTGCAGTGACGAGCATCGAACCAGTGACGTTAAGATCACTGGCCCTCTGCTCTTGCCAACTTGGCCACCGCACCCCGCATGTTAAGAAGTACCTACCATCAGAGACAAATGCCTGCCACTTAAAAAAAACTTTATGAAAGGAGGACTCCTTTATTTTATTTAATAGTAGTTGAATAAAAGCATTCAAATATAAAACTTGAAAATAAGCACAAACATATCTTAAGAGTTTTTATTAGAGCATTATGTGTTTCACAACACTGGCCATTTTAGCATACCTTTATATGATGATCTCTTACATTGCATGTTCTATGTGTGGAAGCTTTTAGACAAACAGAAGAATCATATTGAAAAGTTAGTACGATATATGCATACATAGATTCACAGCTGATCAACAAATTTATCTAGCGGCTGGCCTCGAGTTCCATGTCCAGTTACCGCAAAAACAGCACCAGCTTGTGGCGTTCGTTCTTTTTCTTCTTCTGTTTCGGCTGCTGATGTAGTAACATACAAAGTAGAATAATGAGGTCCTCCAAAGCAACATGATGTTGCTTTTCTGGCTGGTATATCAACTTTCTCGAGTAGAGTCTCTAAAAGTTCACAGAAAAAAAAAGAAAACATTTTGGGGAACTCTTATAGCACTTAAATACTAATTTCAATATTTATTTTTATTCTCTTTTTTTTAGTACATGCTTAGTTAATTAGTAAATTTTTCTAATGAACGTGAGTAATCTAATTGTTCATATAAAATAACTGGTGATATGGACATGTAACTGTGATCAGATTGTTGTGGATTTTCTGAAGAAGAAGGGCATTTTTTTATTATTTTTTTCCCCGAATGCGGAGACACTTGTCGCTAGACATTAGCGCCCTTTACACGTACGCTCTTTTGCGAGTGCTTGGAGCGTACGGCATTGCGAGCGGGAAAACTTGCAGTATGCTCCAAAGCAGCTTTCCCTTCCTCTCCGACACCTTCTCACGTGCACTCAATCGCGCGGGATCGTGGTATCACGCGGGAAAGAGCGTACGGGTAAAGGGCGCTATTCGCCTGTATATATACCGCGAGACTGCTGGCCATTCATTCAAGGGGGTACCATATAGGTGGCTAGCACTACCCTCTACAAGCGGGTCCAGTAATTTATTACCGAGTCAAGTGACGAGACCAGTACACTTGACCCCGCACCACAAGAGGTAAATTTAACTGTGTATTGTAACATTATATGTAATATTTGTAATGTGTACATTTTTTATATGTAATATTTGTAAACACAAAGAATTTTTCATTTTATGAATCAAATGTTTCATTTCGTGTTCTTGCAGATTAATTTGGGCTGTTTCTATTAGTTAACAGTTTGGGTGTAATTTGGAAGTTCAAAATGATGTATGGTCAGATTGGGGTTAAAGAACTTTTGAAAACGATTCTGTAAAATAGTATTGTAATTTTTTTTTTAAATGTTTTGTAGCTATTTTAGCTTATAGAGGTGAGAAGTATTATTTTGATTCCAAAATGTACATTTTTTTTCCTCAAACCTTTTCTTAGATATTATTATTTTTCTCCTCCTTGTTATGTAATGTGGCTTTGCTGTTTGTAGAAACGTTTCATTCACATACATTGGAGGGTAGTAAAACACAAACGAAAACGTCAGGGGTAAAATTGTTTTAGTGTTAGGCTCAGTTATTTGGCATACTGTATACATTCCTTAAGTACAGGTAACCCTCCTATAACACGGTAGATAGGTTCCTAGAAAATGCCGTGTTGTGTGAAACCGTGTTATATGAAACCCAGAGCCAGTACAATAAGAGGGGTTACGTTCCGAAAACTTATTATAAACAAACTTTTTTTTAAATTCCATATAAGCAACTTAATTTTTATTAAAAATATAAATATATGTATAACACAAAACGAAAAGAAACAAAAAATATTATTTTCAACTAATGCGACCTTAATTTAATAAATTTCTTCCTCATCACTGCCCAGTACAATCAAACGAGACCGTTTTTTCGATTGAACGATATCACCTTCACTTTCAGAACCTTTTTCTTCATTTAGATTTCTTGCACCCTCTTTCCTCTTTAAAAATTTTGGTTTATTTTGGTGTATTTTTGGTTTATTTGCTGTTTCTTACAAGGTCATTGTAGATTTACGGTATGGAGACAATTTTCTCTCTTTTGAATGACAAGCTCTCTTTTGAATTTTCTGCTGCTTTCCGCGGAAGGGGTCTGCATTCAGGAAAAATGATTCAAGATTTTCAGCTAAGCTTAGGCCTTCTTGTAATTTTATAGAGTTATAAATGAATAAATTATAATTTGTTTATACATTTTCATGTAAAGCCACTATAGTTCATTTTTCCTTCCCGTCATTATTTTAAGGTAATTCAGTTTTTAAATGTCTTAAACCAAAAATCATGTTACCTAGTGCTATAGAAGTACAGTGTTGTACAAAGGTTTTCGCATTTTTTTTATCGTGTTAGAGCGAAACCGTGTTACAGGTTGCAGTGTTATACGAGGGCTCCCGCAATTTATCTTATCGTGTTAGAGCGAAACCGTGTTGTAAGATGTCGTGCTGTAGGAGGGCTACCTGTACATTACAATCTCAGCGTCCTCCTTTAAAAATTTCTTGGCAGAAATGTATTAGCACCAATCTGCTGCGAACCTCTACTTTGCGGACATTCTCAGATACAGACAAAGACACTCTTAACAGTTCGCTACATTAGAATAGGACCCCCTCGGACATTATTTGAACTTGCCCGATATCTATGGAATTTCACTGATGCTAAAAATAGCGTTTTTAATTACTTGTAATATTAAAAGCTGCTTATAGAATCTAGGCTCTAAAAAGTCAAGACTACTGAAACAGATTTAAACAATAATGTACGATCAAAAATTTTAGTTTTTAATGGAAAAGATTACGTTTACAGATTTGGCTTAGGAAATATTCTCCTTTAGAGCAGTGGTGAGCAAACTTTTTCCAACCGCTAAACACTTTCTTTAAATAATTCGACCCCCTATGAGAAATTTTGGCAGTAGTAATTTTTAATTTTTTTTTTAAGACTAGGAAAATGCTAACAACAAAAAAAAAAAATAGAAGAAATAAGCAAGTTTTGAGAAAATATTTTAAAAATCAGTGAACTGTAAATTTGAGGTATGTATATACTTTGCATAATAACAATAAAAAAAAGTCTCGCTTACCTTCTGCACTTGTTTTGGGAAAATATCGTGCGACTAAAACTTTCTATCGAAATATTAATATGCATTTGCATTTCATTTAAGTAAAAATTAACAAAATTTAAATTGTAAGAGATCGTGATTTCAAAATTATAACCTTCCTTTAAAAAAAACATTCAAAATTATAAACTTCGTTTATTATATAATACTAAAATTCTTCGTTTTTAACATTAAATGTTTGTTACAGTTCAGATTTAGATTAGATTACTGGAGCTGAAAGGGTTATACATTAAGAAACAATATATGATACAGTAGAGTCCCGATAATCCAAAATGATTGGGAGCAGACCCTTTTCGGATTAACGAATTTTTCGGATTAAGCGAAATCATTCTTAAAATATACTTAAATTACATAATGACGTGTGATTACATAAATATTACATATTACGCGTGATTAAACAGTTTATTTTATAAGATCTGTCTAAACATTACCAAATCTCGGGACGAAATGGGTGATAAGAGAGCGGAACTCTGCCTAGTACAGTACAGTAGAGTGTAAGTTGTTCGTTCAGTAGAGAGTGAGATTTTAGACGATCAGTAGATTGTTGAAATGGTTTTAAAAGAACCTATCAACGTCTCATAGCGCGTGCAGACTTGAACAGCGCTCTCTGCTTCACCCCAGTGATTAATGTGTCTCTGTACACCATAGGCGTAGCGTCGGGGGGGCACGGGGGGGCACGTGCCCCCCCAACTGAACTTGAAATAAATTAAAACTTAATAGAGTTCAGTTAAAATCGGAAAATTGTAGAAAACTTTTAAGAAAGTTGGGTTTTTTCCCGCTTTTTCAAACTGTGAAACTGAATATTCCGATTATGTCTTTAGCCTTAAGATAGTTTTTAACAATGATATGATCCATAACAAAAATTTGATACCATATTTTTTCCTCGGCTAAAAATCCTTTGCGTACAGACCACACTCTTTACCCCCTTGGGGTCGTTGAACTTACTCCCCCGCACCCCTTCAAGGAATGCGCTACAAAGGGTCGCTATCAGTGTTCCTGGAAACACGAAGCAGGCGCTGGGTTGAGAATTTAATGGTCTAGCCGCTGGCCTAGACCACACCACATTCTATATCCACCTCTACCAGTCAGTAATTCTTTGTGTGTTGGTTTCAATTCTTTGTTTTCGTGCACACTTTATCAAATCATTGTTTTTGTACGTTTGAAAATGTCAAAACAGAAATCAGTACTTTCTTTTTTCAAAAAAGTCGATAGCTCGAATAAAAAAGTTGATTTGTTAAACCAAGAAAAAAATCTAGAAGTAAGTAGTGACAGTAGCATTAATAAATGTGCCAAGTCCAACTATGGTGATAATCAACTGATGCCGATACCATCCTGTTCAACAAATCTCGACGTGGATGAAAAATGGCCTAGGCCTATGGACGTGGTGGAAAGTAGTGGTAGAGATCCTGCTCTGGGTCTACAATCAGCGGATATTTCTAGGTGTCCATTCCAGCCTGTTGATTGTTTCGAGGTAAGCAAAATGCAGTTAAAATCTAGACAGTTTAGAAACACTTGGTATTCTGAATTTGGTTGGGTTGAATACAGCCCCATTTTGGATGCTGCATTTTTTTTTCTCTTGTCGTATTTTTTGCAAAGATAAAACAGGGTGTGGAGAGGAGTCATTTACTAAAATTGGGGTGACAAACTGGAAAAAAGCATTGGAAAAATTTAGAAAACACGAAAAAAGTGATATGCATCTAAAATCTACCCAATTTCTTACAGAACTAGCCGCTGCGCGACCAGCATGGTCACTTTTAGTTTTATATTTTCTTTTGCAAAACAACTCAACTGAAAGTAATATATGTAAGGAATGTTACCATTACCTGTCATCATAAATATACGTTGTTAAGGGGTATTCTATATAAGGCTGATTCTAAAACATCATGATTAAAAAATGGGAATTTTCATAACTTCAGATCAGAGTTAAAGATAAGATTGAGCAACCCAACACCCATGATTTTATAAATTACATCCCTCTCTGTAAGTACTATTTTTCAAAATTAAGATATCTACACTTTATCATTACATAAAATAAGAAATTGTCGGGGAAAAATTTTTTCACTTAAAAAATGGAGTAAAAATTCAGCAAGTACTAAAATTTAGCGTGGATTACACCACACTCTGTATGTACTATTGTTAACAATTCAGATATCTACACTTAATCATATCAAATAATAAATTGTTGAGAAAATTTCTTCACCTATAAAATGGAGTAAACATTCAGCCCGTACTGAAAAAAGTGTAGAAAATTAACTATTACTGGCTGTTGGTTGCTATTCCGGCGACGGTTAAGCCTAACCTAGCGATTATTTATGCTCTCTCTTTTACGCCTCTCTCTTAATGAATGATTTCTTCTTCGCATTCTTTCTTGAGACTGTTCCAGATTTTCACTTGATCGTACAGCTCGCTTTCGAGCATTCCTGATTTCAGTGCGTAAATCAATGCTGACACGCGATTGCAAATTGCGGACGGCCGCTAATGTTTACATCTGGTAGTTGCAGCCGTTGCCATTCGGAGTGTAGAAATATCGTCGATTTTTGTGCCGCATACCTACGCGTTTTATATATATAGATACCGAAAATCTGGCAAAACAGTTGCAGACTCTTTGTCTTCAGCACACACTAAGAAAGTTAAAGAAAATCGAAAATATGTAAAATTCATTATTGAAACTATTTTGTTCCTTGGAAAACAAGGCCTTGCCCTAAGAGGACATTGTGAGGGTTCGGTGTCTTTAAATAGAGGTAATTTTCAGGAGCTACTTGACCTTAGGTCAAAAGATAAAGGAGAAGATATAATAGCACTGATGAATTCATCAGTTCATTCATACAGGAGTCCCCAGATACAGAATGAAATTATAGATTGTATAAAAAGTGAAATGATACAATATATCGTGAAAGAGTTAGAAGAGGTTACGGCCTATTCTATAATTTGTGACGAAACAACAGATGTTTCCACTCGTGAGCAAGTGAGCATATGCATTCGCTACATCACTAAGAATGACGAAAATGTCCGAATTAAAGAGAGATTTCTGGGCTTTGTTGATGTTGCAGAAACAACAGGTCAAAACTTACATTCGGTTATTAAAGGATATATACATCAAATTGGGATAAATCTTAATAAAATGCGTGGTCAGGCGTATGACGGTGCTAGTCAAATGAGTGGAAAGTTCAATGGCGTAGCTGCAAGGTTTCAGGAAGAAGAGCCTAGGGCATTATACACTCATTGTCATGCCCATTTGTTGGATCTTGCTGTTATGCGGTTTTGTGAAGTAAGACAGTTGCGAAATTGTTTGTCCTTAATAAATTATCTGTATAATATTATCAATGCTTCTGCCAAGAGGTTTTCTATTTTTGAATCTATATGTAAATAAAATGAAGAGGCTAAAAGTAAAAGGCTGATTAGTTTGTCACAGACAAGATGGACCGTCACCGTGCTATAAGGGTTATCTTAGAGCAGCTCCCAGAAGGTTTGGAAGCAATGGAAGTTGTGGCAAGTGACGCTTCCAATAGAAAGGTTGCAGCTGAAGCAGATGGACTGATAAAGCAGGCGAGTAGTTTTGAATTCATCTTCAGCCTTAAACTCAGGTACAACGCTCTAAGCCTGACTGACATACTGTCGAAAGAGCTTCAAAGTGAAGCGTTAGACATTTCCAAACTGTTGAGTAAAGTTGAGGCTGTTATCGACAGTATAAAACTTCAACGAAATGATCAAGGTTTCATTCACTTATGGAACGAAACAGAAGAACTTTGCAAACTTTTTTCCACCAAAGGCTTGTATGTTGACAGACTCTCCTTGCCTCGAAAACGGAAGACACCAAAAAGGCTTGAAAATAATGATGTGGCTGAATCTTTTTATCATCACACCTCGGCAGAAGGGCAATGTAAAATAGAAATTTATTTTGCGGGGCTTGACATTGTAGTAAGTAACCTCCAAGCTCGATTTTCTCAGAATGACTACGACAAAATCAATTCCATTATCCAGCTTTTGTTGGATTGGGATAGCTTAGATGAAACTGTTGTTGGGAAAATCCAAACCTTTTATCAGTTGTCTTCAAGTCTTTCCACGCAGCTGAAGTTTTTTCACTGCTTCTCGAAAAAAATGTTATAAAAACAGACAAGAAAAATCCAAACATAAATCTGCAAGAGTTGGCACAGTTTTGCACTAAAACGGCCTGAAAAACAATGTACCTGAAGTGATACATCTCTTAAAAATTGCTCTTTCAGGGCCTAACACAACTACGACCGCAGAGAGGTCATTCTCTACCCTGCGAAGGCTCAAAACTTACTTGAGAAGCACGATGAAAGAAGAACGCTTAGGTGGACTTGCCATAATGGCAATAGAACATGAACTGACGCAGCTGTACACGAGTGAAGAGAAACTGGACTTGCTTGTGGAAAACATTTTCAAGGCATTCTGAAAGAAGACTTAGTACGAGACCATAGTACGAGACAAGGTTTACCAATGCGTTAAGCAGTTAAACAGACATTTAAAATACATTGTAAAAACTTGTAGAACTTGCCTAGAATCATTATTTTATATTTTATTTATTAACTTAAGATTTTTCAAAGTTTCAATATTTGTTGTTTAAGAAAAGAGTTTGTAGTAATAAAAGCACTGATTTTGACTAGAAAGTGATTTAACTTTACCATCCCTGTCCTGCGAGGGAACGAAAAATAAAATATTTTTTGTATTTTGAGTTGAGAGCTAATTATAGCAGAGTTGTGATAGGTTTTTTGTTGAATAATTGAAAATCCAATACAGCAATCAAATAACATTTATATTAAAATGAGTTACGTTTAGGAGATGTTGCTTTCGTAACTTTGTTAAAATGATAAGATTCACTTAACTTTTTAAGTTGTTTTATTTCACTTTGCTTTTTACCTGTTGAGTACTTTCCGCCGCTAACAACTTAGGAGAGCTTAGCGGCCGAAAGTACTCAACAGATAAAAGACAAAGTGAAATAAAACATCCTAAAAAAGATAAGTAAAACTTAGACTTTATTGGTTATCATGTTTCACGATATCCTCGCCAAATTGTAGAAGAGATTTTCGGTCCTCAGATAGCTTAAAACCACGTTTTAGGGCTTTCAATTTAAAAAAAAAATTATAAACTTTTATAGAAACTTTTTAAATTGATAAATATTGTTTATTGAAATGTTATTTCCTTATTGAATTAAATTGCGACCATTTTTTTATCGTACTATTACAATATTTATATATTATTTTACTATACAATCTTTCCTCCGAATACGATTGACTGCTTGGTGAAAGGAAAATGTGTTATCGATATTTTGAAATATCGTTTATATTTTGAAATATCGTCTATATTTTGAAATATCGTCAATATTTTGAAATATCGATATTTTTGAAATATTATTAATATCGATATTAATAGCCGATATCATCATCGATACTCATATCGATATTTTGCTTTCGATATCCCATCCCTAATTCGTGCCCCCCCAAAATTTAGAAGCACGCTACGCCTATGCTGTACACTGTTCTGCACCCGATCGCTTCCTCTGGCGGTCCTACAAAGAAACAGAGTGAGGTCAGCGGGTCAAATGGTCTCGAGCGGGGTCGGGGGAGACACCAAGAGCGGCGGAGATCAAGAACGGGAAGGGGGGTGGTTCTAAGTACCGTGTCTAATGTTACCGTTACTAAATGATGTGACAGGAGTTGGGGAGAGAACTCTGTGCAATGTGAATGCACCGTCAGACGAGAGTAAAGGTGAAGCAGACGGTGACAGCGAGCAGAGGGTATCCCACTCAGACACCGCGGCTGCATTTGATGTAGCGCTACGCTATGTAGAGGAACACTCCGCCGCGACCAGAGCGGACACCATTATTCTGGTGTAATTTGGCTTCAAGGGAGAGGTATTCTTCTCTTCAATAAAAAAAATTTAACAGATTTTTTCAAACCAATGTAGTTCGATAATAATTAGTCCAGCACATTGTCTGACTTTGAATTTTCTTTTAATTTTCAGAAATATACTTTATATTACTTAGTATTACTGTGGTGTTATTGTAACCTTAGTTCTTTTTGACCTTTTGTTTCGGATTAAGCAGACTTTCGGATTACCGAAGTTCAGATTATCGGGACTCTACTGTATATATTTTTTAAATCACAAAAAGTTAAATTGTAAGGGTTAATTATGGAAAATTTAAAGCATATTTTTAAATTAAATAATGCGATAATATATAAATTTACTTTCCGCAACCTCTCCAATTTTTTTAGCGCCCCCCCCCCTCCTATGTGGGTCACGACCCACAGTTTGCATACCACTGCTATAGAGCAGGGGTTCTCAACCTTTCAGGCTCTGTGCCCCCCTTTGAACACTAATGTGAGGTCACGCCTCCCCCACCACCACCATATGTGGTCAATACAAGTAGTAAATTCGGCTGGTTATTAAATGAAAATATAGAATAGATAATTTCATACACAAAATTTAATATTACTACACTTATCTTAATTTGGAACATATTATTATTAGAACGTATGAAATCAAAGAATTAAATACAGATCATATATATTGGCGGGCACTGTTTGTCCTTGACAAGTTTCTGAATATTAGGTTGTAACTGTGACAAAGCACACCTCAGGTCACTTTCAACGTCCAAACGTACGGCAATTATCGTGTTCATGTTCGTATGTCGGAAATACGTTACGTTTACATTGAGACCACAAAATTGAGCACAGTAAATTACAGTTAGTTTTACTTTTTATTTTACTTTTTTAAAAACTCACGCCTCCCTTGAAATTGTTCTACGCCCCCCCAGGGGGGCGCGCCCCCCAGGTTGAGAACCGCTGCTATAGAGGATAATGCGGCGATTGAAGACTGTAGGTAGTATTTTACCAAGTAAGTAACATTTCCTCCACAGAGAAAGAATTGCGTTAAGGCTGCTGTGTATGAACCCTATTGGATTCGCTCACCTCAATTTCAACATATGGAGAAAATTTGTCTTCTATTTACAGCTACGTAAATGCTGATAATCCAAAAAAATTGTATTTTTAGATAGCCTGAACTTTTCCGCACCTTGCAACAGGAATCATTTTATAAATTTCGTCCACCAAAGGAATTTAGGAGCGTTTAAAACACATTGTCCGAGATTTTTTTTCCCGGATAATTTAAATTAAAAAATATTATTAGCATTTTTTGAAAATTCGTCTAAACACCTCGGCCCCCACCGTTTTCGCGTATCGGCCCATGATACACCGAAGACCGGCGCTGCGGAGCAATTCCTGCATACTCAGACGAAGGTTGATTTCCCATGTTCGGTTTATGTTTCATATGGGCCTGGGCGCCGGACGGACAGTACTGATCTGCCGACCAATTGGGGCAACCCGGGGCCCTGCATTTTTTTTTAAAATAAAAATAAAAATGCCCCAAGGTGTAATATTTCTTTCTCTATTACGGAGTACAATTTAAAAAAAACTTTCAATCCAAGTCGGCAATCCTTAGACAAATTTTCTCCATAGGTTAACATTGAGGTGAGCGAATCCAATAGGTTTAGTATACAGAAGCCTTAATAGGCTGGCGATGAGATATGGAATGTGAGGAAGGTAATATTGCCATTGGCAATACAGCTTTCAAGGTATTATATGGTTGAGAGTTATGAACACGCTTGTTTACATTTATACACAACGTGCGAGGCAAAAGTATTAGATTTAATACCTTATTTAAAATTATATTTCAAAGACTAAATTAAGCCGATGAAAATAAATCATATGATCTTTCGTGCAGATTTTTTTAAAAACATGTTAAATAATTTCAAATTTCATCATACGTGTAGTAGATGCATATTCTCGTTACTGTAAACATGTTTATTCCACTTAAAATTGTAATACAGTGAAAGCTCTATCTATCGTTTCTAAAGGGACCTATTACACTAAACTATAAATGCTGGAAAACTATAGGTTAAATAATTTCAAATTTCATCATACGTGTAGTAGATGCATATTCTCGTTACTGTAAACACGTTTATTCCACTTAAAATTGTAATACAGTGAAAGCTCTATCTATTGTTTCTAAAGGGACCTATCGCACTAAACTATAAATGCTGGAAAACTATAGGTGCGCGATTATAATAAAGAAATATTATCATTGGGACTGAATGAAATAAACGACGAGTACGGAAAAACGATTATTCTGGGAACGATCGATCGAGATTCCACTGTACTTATATTTCATAACTAGAAAGACAAATCGATAAATAACATTTAAAGTATATAATTGCACTACCTTTAACGGTCAAACTTTTATGCCCCGCAGGTATGCATAAATGAGGGGTTATGCTGAATTACTAGAAAAGTCGATTACAAACCGTAAGTGAAAATGTTTAAATATTTGTTTTTCAGAATTGTTATTACTCAGTACAGAAATTAAAAGCTTCAAAATGTAAATAAAGGGGTAATAGTTACTGATGTAAACTTTTACAAAAAATTACACACACATACACACTTGTATATAAATATAGGTGTCGATTTGTATGCTAGTGATGACTTCATGTAGTCATTTTTAATTAGTTACAGATCCCTGTAGCTCTTCAAATGAGCTGATAATGCGCATTCTGCTCTCATTAACGGCAAAAGAAAATTTTCCAAGACATTATACTCGTTGCAATTTTCATGAAAGTTCAAAATGATGCTTCATGTGTTGTTTGTTCAGCATGTATTTTTCAAATTTAAAGTGGGTTATTTACTTGAGAAAACGTGACTGGATGTCCAGTATTTACCCGCGGTTTGATTTAAAATGTGTTTTTACAGACTCTTGTTCTTGTTAACTTTGGTCCGCTTTTCTTGTGAACTTTGGTCTTTAATCTTTAAATTGCTATCAAAGTTTAAAGGAGTTACGGGTTTTTCACAGAGATGCAAAACACTTTGCTTAGTGTTATCTTCATGAAGTTTAAATTCTTTCAATTATTTATTTTATTTTATTTTTTTTTTTGGGGGGGGGGGGGTTTCATACTTTTAAACAGACAGCGTGAGTATTGATTTGCAAAAAAGAGCAATACTGTGAAATGATTCTTAATATTTATTTCATAAGGATGAATATCAGAGAAGTTTGTTTGTTTGAAATTATTTGTTAACAGAAATGCATAATGATGGATAAAAATTTATAAATTGACTGAACTAAACACAATTAAACTTAGAGCTTTTTGTATATAAACCGTTTTATGGATCAATTCATCTTATAATTCTGCTAACACTGTTTTAGCTTTATGCTCTTCAGTTTAAATAATGAGCTTTATATTTATTTTCAACGCATTTTCGGAGACATAAGTTTAAAGTATCAAAATGTAAATAGAGTTTATTTTTCTTATAAACTATTTTTTCAAGGACTCGAGGTAGCCAAGTGGAAGCGCGTCGGGTTTCGGTGCTGAGAGTGCTCTGATCAAATCTCGACAAGCACCATTAAATACTTCCGTGTTTAGGACGGATATGGACACGTTAAATCCTTAAACTGGAAAGTTCGTCTGATGTCAGAGAGGGTGGAAGAGGCTACCATCCCCCCAGATGTCGTCCCTGGAGGTGCTCGGTCAAAATTCAGGTGACCCCTGGCTAAATCGGACTCCGACCTTTGTGGTGCCATTCTAAACCGAAGCCGCACTGCTGAGTCCGCTAACTATGGACCTTGTCTGGAATACTTCAGGCCAGGGGCATTAGAAACAATTATTATTTCACCTCTCACCTCATTTAACATACAGGCAAAATCCTTAAAATATTCCACAAATCTAAATCCTATTATATATAAGATTTTACTGACACGTAATGTTAAGGGGACAGTGAACTTTCAAGCCTAACCTTTTTTGTTTTGTATGGATTTGCTTAAAATTTGAATATGTGATTAGTACCATAGATATGTAAAAGTGGTTAAAATTTAATGATGAAGTATTAATAATTAATGAATTTTGAATTATTAATTATATAAATAATTGGCCTAATTAAACATGTCCCATGCGCATTTCTTTTGCATATAATATGGTAATTTTTATTTACAGGATACCTTATAGAACTAACAATGAAACTTATTGCTTATTTATTGCTTATTTTAAGCATTCATTAAAATATAAAGAGAAAAAAATAATAATAGTGAAAACACCCTTTTTATTACGCAAAATACCTATAAATCATCTTTTCAAGTACAAAATTTAGAAATTCTGAGCTGCGAAGCATAATTTTTTTAAATAAAATTTATTTGATATGCAGTTAAGTATATAAAACTTAAATGTCAAAGCAATGCGATAATTAGAAATACGCCTGGAGCAATTTGAATATTCGTATGACATGAAAATATTTACTTTGAGAAAAACACATTTAAAGTTATTGCTATTAGTAACCACATAATATCTAAATTAAATTACTACATAACAAATAAATATCACTATAAATAAATATATATATATATATATATATATATATATATATATATATATATATATATATATATGCAATGGAACTTCAATTATCCTTAGATTTAGATAAATATATTTTAGCTTTTCAACATTTCTCATAATTGTGCCATTATCGTGTACAATGATGAGTATCAAAATTCAAATGAAACTCTACTTCAGGCAAATTTACTTACAAATACAAATGCCTATAACTAGCAAAGTAATCACAGAAATTAAAAATTCTTTTTGCAACACATTCCTACTCGTGCGTAGTTTCACAATTCAATAAAATAAAAAAATCGAATTTTTGGACAAATTTCACAATTTTGAAAATCTACTGTCCCCTTAATATGGATATTATATTCCAGTACATAAAAGTTCTTAGACTGATTATAAAATTTTAATTGATATCTCCAAAACAAAAAACATTTTCACATGTGTAATATAGGACATGAATTCAGAATAAACGTGTTTAAAAACAAAAAAATTAACCAAGTCTCTTTTGGATTCCTTAACGCTTTGTGTTACTTTAGGTCTCTTTAATTAACCAAATTGATCCTAATATAGTATTTAACTGAAGTAAAGTTAGCATCACACAAGCGAAAAAAAAAATTTACGAGATTTCATTTAAACTTTTTTCTTCTATTTAAATTAGTATACTATACTTGTTCTTGGATCTAGCTTCAAAACGCATCCTCCTCCATAACAAGCTACCCAGAGGTTTCCTTCTATGTCAATAGTCATTCCATCTGGTACCCCATAATTTTTAAACTCATCATTCTCGAAATCAAACAGAGTTCTTTGGTTAGCTAAAACAAGACACACACAAAAAGGAGTTATTGACTTTCTAATACAAAAATATCGGCTTTTTTAAAACAAATTTAATAAACTTACTCGCAGTTCCCTCTTGCAAGTTAAAATCAAAAACAAAAATCTTTTTGCCTTCTGAATCATTAAAATATAAAGTGTCGTTATTCAGTGACCAGGCTAATCCGTTGGATAGCGTTATGTTATCAGCGTATGGTATGAAGTTGTATGAAGAATCCATCCTGACCAAATGCCCTTTTCCTACTTGTCCTTCAATTAAAGTACCTGTTGCAAAATGTAAATATGCATTAAAATATAAAATTTTATTAAAAATCGATACTTTTTAAATTTTTAAATAGATGAGGATACGGTGTGAAAAAGACACTACATGATAATGAACAAAAATACAATTTAATTCTACATGAAAGGTGATAATTAGTATAATGGGTTTCAGAAATATAGGATTGCCACATAAAAATTCAAATAAAACATCGAAACACAGATTATTATCGAGTTTTCACAGATAATTATCGAGTAAGTAAAGCTGAATCTGAACAATATTTTTGGTGTGAATGTAACAATATCTACTCGATTTATAAATCTGTGTTTGTTGTGCAAAGGGTGTTAAGTCTAAAATGGGCTAAAATGAGTTATCAAACCAGGCATGTTTGAATAATCAAGGGCTACTCAATGGTACAGAAAACTAAGTCCAATTTCACTCCTAATTATTTTTATTCATCATTGAGGTATGTGAAACAAAACACAAACATGTTAGTGTTAAATGGGTTATGTCCCAATCAAGGACTTAACACTCTTTATTCAACAAAAATAAAATTAGAAAAATTTACATTAAGAGAAAGTTAAAAATTAAACTTAAAAAACTGATTTTACAAAATCTGTTTTTTTCAATCCCTTTTTTCTCAAAACTACGATTTTGGACTTCTCTTTACACGGCAAATACAGAAATAAAATATAGAAATAAGCTGTCTCAAAAGCAAAAAGATCTTAAATAAACATTCAACTTTCAATTATATAAGTGAGCCCTTTTTTAAAATAACTTTGAAAAATCTATCAGGTCTGCTATTTACCAAATTCTGCAAGTGTTCTGGCTTTGGTCCAAACCAGCTTTGTCCAATCTGTTTTTTCAGTGAAAATAGTTGTTCATCCGCGTACAAATCGCAAGATAACATACCCCAAAAGTTTCCCATTGGGTAAAAAGATCGGGACTGAGCGATGTCCATCCCATACTGATGCATGAACCATCTTTTAGTTGAACTGAAATACGAATCTTTGCACTGTCCAACTTGAACGCACGGTCACCCCCTGCAAGAATATTTGGTGCCGATAGGAAATGGCTACTGATTACGTTTTAGTAATCTTTAGAGTTTTGTCTGCCATTTAGGAAATCAGTAGCAGTAGTTCCTTAAAAGACGAAGGTGCCCCAAACCATAAAATCTCCATCCGCTCTGTCAGCTGAATAAAATTTGGTTCTCAAATTGTGCCAGTTGTAATTCTAATCATCTAGACCAGGGATGGCCATCTTGCGACCCGGCAGGACGTTTTAACAGGCCCACGGTACTAAAGCAATTGAAAAATAATTTATTGTTATAAAACGAAATACTTCACGTAGTTGTTCCTTGTTCGTCATCACTTATTTGTGCGAAAGCACCTTTTCAAAAATGAAACACATTAAGTTCAACGAAATCGACATTGCCCTTGGTGCATCAAGTGCCCACCCGCAAGCATCTCTCTTTAGGATTTTTCTACTTTTAGATTATTGAAAAAAAAATCGATTTTATGTTTTGTTTTGTAATATAAACATATTTATATGAATCAGACTTGATTTAATTTTCTCCAGAAGACTCATGTTGTTTTGTTTTTCGAAATAAATGTTTTATTTTCCAAAAATCAAATGTATTTAAAAAAAGTGCGTTTCAAAATTGCTACTTTGAAGTTGTTAATTTTAAAATTATTTGGTTTTACAAAGTTGCGTTTTGTAATTTTCTCAGTTTTTGCAAAACACATACATAGACATTTTGAAATCGCCAAATTTAATTTTTCACCAAGCAAACATTTTTAATCAAAAATACAATTTTCTTAAAAATCAGTAATGCAGTTTTTCCTATATTATAATGGTGTTTTTTTTAAGTACCCTATATTTATGTGTATTTTAAATATTTTAAATTATTTTAAAGTTTAAATATTCAGTGGAGTATGGAAATCTGATAGGTGGTGATGGTAATTTCCTCTTTCGCACAGAAAACATCATAATTCCTTCCGATATTAAAAATGGCCCGTCGTCATTTATATTTTTCTCAAGTGGCCTCCGAATTGTTTTGAGTTGGCCACTCCTGATCTGGACCATCCAAGTTGAGTCTATAATCGGAGAATATTGTGTCCTTCCATTGCATGTGACTTCTGTCCAAATGCAATTGAGCTAGTTTATTGTGCTGTTTTGGTTTAGGCACAGGGCGCATTTTTCGAAGCACTTTTCTCTAAAACGACAGTAAAATGTATCCTTCGAGATGCCACGGCCTTCACACAGCACCAAAATTTGAGGCCACACGAGACGAAGAATAGAGCTATCGTCTTGTTTCACTCTTTTTCTAGACCTTTTTTTGATGCGTAATCATCATTTTTTGATAAAATTTTATAAATATCTGCCTACTTTTTGCGAGCTTACGCAAAACTTACATTTTTTTTTCAAGGAAGCTCAGAAAAATCTATAAAGCTCTTCTACAACTGAAATAAAATTTCGTTTTTATTATTATGCTTAAATTTATACTATGTGCCGAACTAGGGATATAAAAGTCTCTGGAATTTGTTTCAAATTTGTTTTTATCATAAATTTTGCATTTGTTCTTCAAACTACCATATTTTGTCAGGCAATTTATAAAATTTAAAAATTATTCTCCTGACAACAGTGTCCAACTGTTAATTCTCTTTTACAGTTGTGATTGCAGATAACTATAGTGGTTACGAGCTTTCACAACATGTGCTCGGTTTAGAATACCGACCAAAGCATGTACGTTTCTGGACCACTTCCTCATACGGTGTAAAGTTTGTTCACCTAGATGGTGCTCCCATAATGGGATTTATTAAACAAGTATTTTCTGAAAACGACGGTGAAATGTACCCTTCGAGATGCCACGGCTTTCATTCTGGGCAACTTGATACAGGACCAAAATGTGAGGCCACACGAGACCACAAGAATAGAGCGTCCATTTTTGTCCCCCATAAAAATTGCGGTACGTATGAACAAATGTCTTCAGCACAAATGCTCGTTCCTTTGAAAAAAATTCCCAGAGAACTTCCTATATTTTCTTACTTTTCGCAGATTTTAACAACGTTCCTTATATTTCCTAATTATAGTTCTGGGATTAATCTTTCCATGCATGTTAAAATATTGAGATAGATTTTACTATTCGCTGAAATCATTGGTAGCTCTAATGGTTTGGTTTAGAGCGCTACGGTCAATTTTTGCTATATGAGGGCTAATTAGACCGGGACCTACTGCTTAAAGCCGATTCCGAACGGCTGCAAACGTCCATGCCAAGAGTGGGATTCGAACCCACAGACTTTGGTACCGAATGCCAGCGCCCTAGCCATTCGGCCATCGTCCGACCGGTAGCTTTAATGGAAATCAACTGTTGAGAAATTTGCATTACACATATCGGGATGTAGTACTTCGGTTAAAATTTCCCCCTGAAAATAAGGCATCGGCAGAAAAGCAAGCAAACAACCTGTACAAATCGTCTGCGCAGAGTTGAAAGAGGGCAAATAGATGTATGGTTAAAATTTGTGCTTTGCATTAAACACTGACCCTCCAGATGGCTGTTGAAAACAACGTCAAATCTCTATTTTCTTTCTTTAGTTTTTTAGTTCAAAACACCAAGCAAAATTGTTATTTTATCAACAAGCATTTAAAAACATATTTTATTGCTTTTTCCATGATAAACATTCGCAATAAAATGTCCAGAAATTGTAGAAAATGTTTGACTATTATCTTAAATGACACTCCCAGGGGGTCCAATTAGAATAACAGTAATTTTTACAGAAAAGCAAAATGAAAGCACTTTTATATTTTGACATCATCAGCCCATGCTTTGTAGAGCTAAAATTCAGCATGGTACGTCAATCTAAGTAGAAGGTGAGAGTAGTTTTGTCACATTGTATAGTTACAATGTGACACAATATGAGTGATCTATTTATATTCCTTGGAAGTCATTGTTTATGCTTTATTGTGTCGCAACTCTTTTAATTGTTACACAGCAATATACAGTAACAGTTATTTATTTTTGCACTGCGTACCTGTCCATAATCGGCCTCTAGCATCACATTTACCGTCGTTGAAACGGGCTGCTGTATCTGGCTCCACAGTACCAAGAAGTTCCGTTTCACCAGTTCCAAAGTTAAGTTTCCGTACGTCTTTCCTCAAAGTTATCAGCAAGTGGTTTGGATTTGATAGATAGGGAATAACAAAGGTCGTCAATTCCTCTAGAGGAAAATATATAATAACGTATTATTAAAGTAAACTCTATTATTCTAATAAAAAAAGGTATTAAATTTCACAAACACACACACAAACATTTATTATATAATAGGAAATTTCTTTTGTAATTCCTTTTTACTATTCCATTTTCCTTCTAACAACATTTTTAAATTTAGTCCATACCCCTTTTGTCTAAATGTCAATTTTTATGTCATTCCTTCCTTCAGTGGCGCATCCAGGATTTTTTCTTGGGGGGGGGGGCGAGAAGAATGGATAAAAATATTTATAATTCATGACGGGGCCGAGATGAACGAATAAAAATATTTATAATGCAAAATCAATATTTCTACTTCTTTGGGGGGGGGGGCAGGGCCTTCTGCCCCCCACCCCCTGAGTGCGCCACTGCCTTCCTTTGATTTCCCATGAAATTTCTCCTTTCTGTCTCAGTGGATAAAATTTATTGGGAAGGAAAGTTAAATACGAGATAAAAATAATTCCTTGTGTTTCATGTTATTTCTTTTTGATGTGTTTAGAATCCAAAGAATTCATCTGCCAAATAAAAACTTTCTCTCTACTGATATTGTTGGTCAAACTACTGATGGGGAAATAATGCTAATAATGCTCTATGCTATAATTGACTTATTCAGATTTGTTTCGATCCATGTTAAAAAGTTTCAATTTTATCATCTTTTAATCATACATACAGTCAGCGTTCCACATTCGCGACGGCGTCAATGCCTCAGATGGGACCCGGTATAGCTTCGCGGCCTAACGGGGGGGGGGGACCCCAATACATTTGTGACCGCTGGGGGTGCATATAACTCTTGAAAAGGGAAAACTTATGGGAATCCCTGATCTAAACCATTAAATCAATCTGTTGACTATATCTGATACAAAAAGGTACTTTATTGCAATAGACCCTGTTTTATTATTTTACACTTAAAATATCAACAAAGTAGGTCTACACGAACACACATAACGAGGTTGTTGTGTTGTGGCTTATGCCTCTTGACCGACAGTATATCAGATCTTGTCCATAAAGGCTATTGGGCAGAATGGTGCGGCTCCGGTTTTGAATAGCACCACAAGGGTCGGAGTTCGACCAATGGTGTAGCGAGAAGGGGGCAAGGGGGTCTATCACACCCGGGCGCCACTCGCAAAGGGGCACCAAATGGACCTTTTCACTAATTCTATATATTATATTACTACATGTTTTTCGGGGGGGGGCGCCAGTTATGCTCGCTACGCCACTGAGTCCGACTTGGCTAAAGGACCGGTCCCTTATTTTTGAATCGAGTGACGAGACCGGTATACTTGATCCCGCACCTTAAGAGGTAAATTTTTGAGATCTTGGAGGACATTGCAGCCACGACAGATTTTTCGTACACTAGACGCCATTAGCGTACACGGCGGTGGATTTGTCAGCGACCGGCATTGAACCAGAGACGTTTAGATCCCTGGCTCGCTGCCTTTGCCAACTGAGCCACCGTGCCCATAACGAGGTAAAACAGTTCAGGTACAGTATGTGATGCAGTACTTGTACAATATTTAGATACCAGTTAAATAATTAGTCTATAAAACGCAGTTATAGTTAGGGCAGCAAAGTGTTTTCTATTTTTAACGTAGTAGTAGACGGTAAAAGAAGTTTCTGTTTAATCCGTGAGGGCAGACTCGCGAACAATCGAATTTCAAAATTTCAAATTTGCGAAACTTGCGGCTTAAATGCATGTACACACACATACACAGGCGTACAAAAACGTACCCTAGTGTATGGTTGAACATGATAGTTAAGCGATTTATATTATAGACTTAAGCTTAAATGACAGAAATGCGGTAAAAATTGAGATTTAAGCGATTTATGGTATAGACTTTAAGCTTAAATGACAGAGATGCGGTAAATTGAGATTTTAAAAAAATGTGCTTAGAGGTAAGTACATGCATACAGATAAGCAGATATCAAAAAACGCAACTGCATGTTTTATCTGGCGATATCATATCTAAAGAGAGTCAAAAAAAGTCAACGATTGTATGCAATATATTTATGCATTTTGATTAATTTAAAATTCTAAAATTCAGAAAAATGTTAATATTCTCTACCTGAAATCTCAATTCTGATCTTTTTATTACTTTATATAGTTTCTTTAATAAATCCAGAAATTATATGCATGATAAGCTCTTTCGGATGGAAAGAATGCTCATTTTGTTTTGTTTTAGCATAATGCATCGTTAAGTGTTTGTTACAAAGATTCGTGAGGGAAATAAGTAAGTCCAACCTGTCAGAAAATGAAAAACAAACGTTAGCTTTACGTGAACATTCTAGACGTCAAGGTCAAACATGAAGTTGAACGAACTCTTTTAGTTGTCACTTCCGCTACTTTCATATTCAAGACTTTTGAAACATTCATCATCCGACGATGAGAATTATGCATGCATATAAACATTGTGTGTGTTTGTGTGTGAGTGACACACACACACGTATATATATATATATATATATATATATATATATATATATATATATATATACAGAGTGCCTTTTTTTCTGGGGGTACGCGGGGATACGGGGTATCCCCACTTTTGTTTTTTAAGTATTATTTTGGCTTAACTTAACCGAAATTTTAAGAACCTTGCGAATCAATTGTTAATAAAAACAAAAAGTATTTTTTTTTTTACAAATTGCGAGTTTTTTGTTCCCTGTCACGTGACGTGTGAAAACACCGTACTAAAAATACGCACCTTTATTTTAGAAAACACAAAACACAGTATACCCACCTATTTTTTTAGAAAAATGCCCTATATATATATATATATATATATATATATATATATATATATATATATATATATATATATATATATATATATATATATATAAAGAGAGAGAGAGAGAGAATTGAGCCTGTTTTAAGATAACCACTGTTCAGATTTAATTTATTGCACATTGTACTGCTAAGTTTAATAATTTTAATATAAAATTGACCTCTTTGCGCTCTCTCCAAAATTGACTTGTAAGAATGATAGCTTAACTTTTTGTTTATAATGCGGGAAGCGATTTTGGATCAGTATGATATCGAAGCCCTTTGTTCGGTATTATGCTTTCGTAAAGAAGACGTTAACATTCGAGGTGTATACGCAACTTAGTATGTTATATGAACTACACTATTTTAAGGGTAGTAGTCAAGTCCAGATATTTCACGAGGTGCCATTTAAACACATGAATCAAGTAAGTAAGCTTTTAACAACAAAATAGCATAATACAAAATTTTCGTTGCAAGTGAAATTTTTATTTAAAGTTCTTGAATTAAAATCAGTTGTAAAAAGTATTCGTATTTAAGTTAAGAAAATAAGTATAATTTTAAAATCTTATAATTACATTTTTCCCTTCATTATAACTGGTCACAGCAGATTTTTAGTGTTTTTGAAGTCTTGACAGTTTTGATCGTCTAATTTATCAAAAAGATACAGATAAGTCTGTCTTTCATCACTCTCTTTTTGTAACTATAGACTTTATATATTATCTTATAAGCCATTATCAGAGGCGATTGTAGCCTTACTTGAACTTGTCTACCGGTAAGTATTTTCTAATGATATCTATATAACGTTTTAATCTCTGCGGTTGTCACACAGCTACTGAAATAGGGAAAATTTTTAATATATTTTTAAGAAAAAGAGAAAGGCAAAATTTTACTGAGAAAACTGTTTCTAAGTGCGAGGAAACGTGTCTTCTTTGGATTAACAAATAGAAGTGTATATACTGCATCTAGAAGCACTAATTGGCATTATGGTCGTGAAATATAAAGGAAAAGTGTACGTGGTGCTATTAACCAGTTGTGTGAATCTCGGTTCTCTGAATCCTAACATTTAAATTTACAGTTTCTGAATATCACATTGTTAATTGTACATTAAGCACACTTAGAAAAGTAATTTAAAAGTATGTTGCGGTGCTTAATCAAACAGCTTAGGCAGCAATTTTAACCTTATTCATGACAAATGGTAAAAGAATATGCAGGCAGTGGATAATATCAAATAATTCTTGAGGAATATTGTTACTGTTATTCTCCTTTTACGTTATTTTACACATTAATTTTTCATACTAAGGGAAGATAGATAATAAATAAACTAATAAAAATAGAAGATAGCAATGCAAAGCAAATGATTAAGAAATCTGAAGATTTGTTTAGTACATTTTCTGTTAGGTATTATTTTCTCAAAAAAATTAAACGTGAATTTTGATTTAAAAAAAGAAAAAATTATTTAAGTTGAAGCTTTTTCACTTATGAGGAGATGTAACCCCCAAATTTAGGGCAACCAATGCAAAGCAATATATTTTTTAAAAATAATAATTTGCGGATAGAAGTTATTGTTGTTGCTTAAGCCCCTTGACCGACAGCAACATCAGATCAAGTCCTATTAGGCTATTGGGCTGAAGGGAGCGGTTCCGGGTTTAATTAGTACCACAAGGGTCGGAGTCCGACTGTGGATAGAAGTAAACTACTCTTTGCTATGCCAAAGTCAAACATTTACAAAAATAAGAACTGTCAATTCAAACGATTATATCGCAGCTCTGCTAGAAGAGTGCTACATTTCAAAATAGCCATATTTTCAGGAAGAGCTAAAGAAGAAATGAAATGGCTCTTCCTGAAAATAGGGCTATTTTGAGATGTAACACTCTTCTGGCAGAGGTGCGATATTATGAGTTTAAAAAATGTTGTATCTTATTTCATTATGTTGATTAAGCTAACAGGAGAGACTGCATTAAACGCAAAATAAACAGCCCGTGTTTCTAAAAGTTAAAAAAAAAAACTAACATTGATTCTTTTAAATCTATTTTAGTTAATTTATCTTTTAATTATCTGCATTTAATTTACTTTACTTTTATTTAAGATTTTTTACCAGCAACCATAGTTCCTCGCCTTGCATATATTTTAGATTTCAAGAATATTTTAATGTAGTAAGAGCGCGAGAAAAAAAAAATATTTTTTTGTATCTTATAAACAACCTAATAAACAACCCGTGTTTCTAACAGTTTAAAAAAACTAACATTTAGCACCTTAAAAGTGTAAATATTGATTCCTTTAAATTTATTTTAGTTCATTTATCTTTTAATTACCTGCATTTAATTTGATTTACTTTTATTTAAGATTTTTTACCAGCAACCATAGTTTCTCGCCTTGTATATATTTTAAATTTCAAGAATATTATAAAGCAGTAAGAGCGCGAGGGAAAAAATAACGGCATTTCATTTTGCCGTTCATTTCATCGGGTGTATGCGAAGAAACATACTTACTCAAATGCACAACTTCCGAGAATCCAGTTTGCGGGTCCAGTCTACATACATCTCCAACAAAAGCATCGACATAGTACAACGACTGGGTAGTAGCGTCCCAGTGAGGACCTTCTCCCAGGTCAGAGAGCCGCTCGGATACTGCTCTCACATTCATGATTGTTGGATGAAGTGTGTCGCTCTCTATCTCGCGTGGATATAAGTATGGTTGGGTCACGTGATGCGGCGCTGATAGAATCGCTGCTCTCGTAATCACTGATATTATTTAACGAGAAGTTTTTCAATCGGACTGTGGCGAAAACTTATATCCTGGGTATAACGGAACAGACTTGCAAAACTGTTTCGACGACTGTAATATGAAAATAGATTACTTCGAAATAAGAACATATGTCAAAGAAAGTGTAACTTTGAAAGATCCATAATATTATCAGGCATTTTAAAGGCGTGGCTTGCAGGTGTAAGAGTTAGCACTCTAATCTGGATTCGATTCGAGAATGCCCCTTGAAGTCCCGAAAGTAAAGGAAAATATTTAGCCGTCTGTGCCTGTTTCGGATCTAATTATAAGATCGTTTAGAATACACGAAGCCCAGAAATTATTTTGGAGCACAGTCATGGTAAAACTCTTGAATTTTGTGCAAGGAAAATTATAAAATTCTCCAGAAAGTAGCAAAATATTTTACGTTTATGTTTTATAACTGAATTATTAAGTAATAAATTTAAATTCATGATATTATATATATATATATATATGTGTGTGTGTGTGTGTAAGTAAGTAATATATTAAATATTATGCCCTCCATTCTAACTCCCTTTCCTAAATCCAATCCCCAGTAATATTAATTTATCGCTTTAAAACCATTAGCCACAGAACTTCCCATTAATCGCCTGCCTTTGCATTTCTACACATGTATATGTTCGGATTCAGGAGTGGGTTCGCATCGCGAGCCCCAAAATCTGCTGACCCTACAAATAATAGTCACATGTGTACCTCGCCCTCGCTGATCGGCGCCTCGCCCTCGTTTAATGTTGAAAGGTGATATTATTCGAAGCCGTCCTTCTGAAATGAACGGTTTTACTGTTATCGCTCTAATAAACGATTCGACCCCTCTGCTTTATATGCACAGTAATCTTTTGAATTCAACCCTTTTACATTACCACACTTTTTTTTTATATTTTTATTTATTTTTTTATATAACCAATGCGGAGGCACTTGTAATCAAACATTCGCTCTTACTACGCCGCAGTTTTACTGCCCATTTTATTATGGGGGCACCATATAGGCGGACAGCATTACCCCCTATGAAGGGACGACACGAACGGAGGCATTTTTCTTGGCGCAACGCCGGGATTCGATCTGAGCACCCTCAGCACCGAAAACCAGCGCGCTGTACCACAGGGCCGCCACAAGCCCACATTACCACACTATTTATCGAAAGCTTACGAGGGTCGTTTGATAAGTCCGTGCAATATCAGGCGCCACTGTACTGAAACTTTTGGTGCTCTTATATTTAGAAGCTTCAAAGCCCTAAAATGTCAAACTGTAAACTGCAAACTGCTGTATGTCAAACTGCAAATAAATTCGATGCTGTGACAGACGGCATTTTTCGTCGGCCAACACCTGTTACTTCTTCTCATAGTCGATAAAAACAAGTTCCACGGTTTCATAAAAACACAATTTTTTATGAGGGGAAGCAGCGATAGAAACTAAATCCAGGGTTGATAAATATTATGGCAGATCTGCACTTTCATCTAAAAAGATTTACAACTAGTTTGTTGTTTCTCGTTGAGGCCGAATGAACACAAATGCTGCTGGCCCAGCCGGAAGGCCTCAGTTGCTATGTAGGGCCCCATCCCGGGGAATGGGAGGACAAGTGATGCTAAACCCTGCTGATATCATTACGCCCGAAATCCGTGACCGGGTGATGACCGATAGAAGATTAAAAGTGCGGGAGATTTCTGAGGCTGCTGGCATCTTAATATTTTGCTTGAATATTTGGATATAAGAAAGCTGTCAAAACATGAACTACTTAACACTTCGAATTACAATGTGGAGCCGTGGCATAGAAATCTATATATATTATATCTAAATGGTGTTTTTTTTATCCCTTTTCTCCCTTCATACTTAACCAAAATCGATAAATGAGGTACCATTTTAAAGATTAAGATCACCGCTTCGTGCGAATTGTTAATTTAGAATTACAGTTCTTATTGTTTTTTTTAAAAATCGAATTATAAACATTATAAACAATTTTTCTTCCCCTAGATGGCACACTCGCTAGCTTTTTTTATTTTACCATTATCAATTGCACTGAACTTTTAAATTTAAAATTCGTTTGCTTTTATTATCATTCTGTGATTTCATTAATGAGTTTCTTTATTGGCAACTTCCTCATAGGTGTACATTATTCTTTTCGCATGGAAAAACCATATACACTCATGGACAAAAAAATTAGCGCACCAAGAAATAATTGCGGGATCGTAACGAAACTTGCAATGAAGGTACATGTCGGGGAGATATGCAAATGATTAGAAATGCAGCGTGATTGCGCATTATGTATAGCCGGTAGAGGGCGTTGAACATCGTACTCTGTGGAGTATAAAACAGGTAACCAAAGCTTGTTTGAGTGTGCTGAATCATTTACAAAGGAAGAGCTGAGATAGACATACCATTACGCCGTGTTCGAAGACAATATAAGTAGTTGTCGCAGTTTGAGAGGGGGAGAATCGTCGGGATGATGGAAGCTGGGTGGTCAGCTAGGCGAGTAGCTCGTCAATTAGGCCGCTCTGATTGTGTTGTGAGGAGGTGTTGGGACCAGTGGACCCGAGAGATGTCATGTACACGAAGACCAGGCTCAGGACGCCCTCAACAGACCAGTCGTCGAGAAGACCGCCACATCGTAAGAAATGCACGCGTACAGCCAACTGATTCATCGGCCGCCATCCAGGCACAGGTAGCACCTTCACTAGGGGCCTCTGTGTCTTCTCGAACCATACGAAGGCGCCTGGCTGAAGGACAGTTGGTATCGCGGCGCCCATTACGTGTGCTGCCCTTGACGCCCACCCATCGACGCCTCCGTTTGGAGTTTTGCCGCGCACGAGGAAACTGGACTGCAGCGGAATGGAACCAGGTCGTCTTTAGCGACGAATCCAGATTCAATATCGGCAGTGATGACAATCGTGTTCGTGTGTGGACAGCCCGTGGTGAACGCTTCAATCCTGCCTTTGCTGTACAGCGACACATCGCTCCCACAGCTGGTGTGATGGTATGGGGTGCCATTGCCTACAATACACGGTCATCCCTGGTATTGTTCCGTGGCACCATGACAGCCCAGCGGTATGTTCATGAAATCCTGCAACCACATGTGTTGCCACTCATGCAACGGCTCCCAGGAGCCATTTTTCAACAAGACAATGCTCGGCCTCATACGGCAAGGGTGTCACAAGACTGTCTCCGCACTGTTACTACCCTTCCTTGGCCTGCCCGATCCCCAGATTTGTCTCCAATCGAGCATATCTGGGATCATTTGGGACGACGAGTTGGGCATCCCACGAGTTTGAACGAACTAGAGGCAAGGTTACAGCAAATATGGAACGAAATGTCGCAAGACATCATACAGAACTTGTATGACTCAATGCCCGATCGTATCGCATCGTGCATTCGCGCCAGAGGGGGTCCAACGGAGTATTAACTCCTCCGTTCTTTTGCCTTTTTCTCTGAAATAAATTATCCTTTTTCTTTGATTTTCTTATCATTTACTTATATCAAAGTAGTCATTACGTAAGTAAAATTTCGTTTCATTTTGACGACTCCTTCTTGGTGCGCTAATTTTTTTGTCCATGAGTGTATATTATTTCTAGAAGGTGATTTTTTGTGACGATCCCTTTATCTCCCTTCATACCTAACCAAAATCGATAAATGAGGTACCATTTTAAAGATTAATTTCTCCACTTCTGACAAATTGTTAATTCAGAATGACACATTGTATTGTTTGTTTAAATATCGAAGTGAAAAATTGACTTTTGGCCCCCAAAGTTATTTTCTTGGATGCGTCGAAACGCACTTTCAAATAGTGTGCACAAAGAGGTTTTGTAATGTAAATATCACATTTTCAAAGAGTTTGTGTCGTATTTAACTTTTAATATTGTCTACAAAGGTGTTTTGAAGTGTATATATTTCATGCTCCCCTGTTTTGTCTTATGCTTCACCTCCAATATTATGGCCTAAGGCGTTTTGTAATTGGTTTTGTATTATCCTTACGCATCATTGTTATTTGACAAATAAACAATTGCTACAAATGAATCGGTTCTTCTTTCATCCTGCTACAAACCACCAACCTCGCCATAAAATTTATCGTACTTTAATCGCATGCGAAAGGGTAGCACGGGTCACCTAGTTCAGATGAATTTTTGGAACGTTTCGTAACAATTAGGGTTTTAGATTTTGAGCAAATTTTTAAAACCCGGGTTTCGGGTTTTACGGTTTTTTTAATTTAAAACCCGGGTTTTTCCGGGTTTACTTGGTTGGTTCCAGGGGGTCAATAGCAAAGAACTAAATTAATAAATAATTTATTAGAAGCATTTAATTTATTTCAGAATTTCAAATATAAAAAATAACGGTAAATAAATATAATGTTAATAAACATATACATATATGTATAACATAAATAAAAGTGGTACAAATATCTCATTTTTAATAAAACTGCCTTACAGCCATCATTGCAATCAACGTATCATCATTGAGTCGGCTTCTGAGTTTATTAGCAAAGAGACCCATTACAGAAAATGCTCATTCTGCTTCCACCGAAGTTGATCGAATTGTTGTTAAAGACCTGAAAGATTTATCTAGCATTTCGGGTCGACGTTTTGCTGCCCGAAACAACTCAATTTCTTTTCTTATGATATATGAACCAGATTTTGATTTTTTATGATTTTCCTTATTATCATTCTCCTGCAGAAACATACTAAGCTCATCAGATAGGGACATTTGTTTAGTACAAGCACCAATACTCGTAGCATCATCTTCAGTTCCATCTTTAACTCCCACCTCAACTGCTACTTCTGGTTCAGACTCTGACCCATTATCATTTACGTTGAATAATCGTTTTATTGAGGTTGTTGCCAGATCAAATATATCGTTTTTAAAAGTTTTACTACCAAACTCATCATATGATTGGTCTTGGTTTCAAATTAAGGAATATAATTGGTATTCTACTGCATTAGATAAATAACTAATTCCCCGGTTTTACATTAAAAATTACCCGGGTTTCGGGTTCGTAAAATCTTTGAAAAACCCGGGTCAAAAACCCTAGTAACAATTGATGAAACTATCTGCCAGAAGCGAAAGAATAGTCGAAACAGTAGGTTTAAGCAGGTGACTGCGCTAAGAGAAAGCGCAGACAGAAAAGTTATGGCTGCTGTCTCTTGGGAAGTCCATGGTATAATAACCTGTATTGACTATTTCGCTAGGAGGGACACAATTACTGGTGAGAAAAGCGTATATTTAATGGACCGTTCTGACAAAGCTCCGGCTCATTCATCTATGGTTACGGAGCAAAATTTTTAGAATTAAGCTAACGAAATTTTTTCCCGCCCTCCGTATTCACCAGATTTGGTCCACTTGGATTACTACTACTTCTTAAATATGAAAAAATTTCTTGCAAGACAGAAATTTGCATCAAATTAGTGATTAGTGAAATAAATGCCTATTTTGCAGAGTTAGACAAGTCTTACATTATGGAGGGGATAAAAAAGCTTGAAAATCATAGGACCTAGTGTATCGACCTTAAGACTGCTGTGCACTAACCCCATTGGATTCGCTCACCTCAATATTAACCTATGGAAAAAATTTGTCCAAGCACTGCAGACTTGGATAGAAAGATTTTTTTTATTGCACTCCGTAATAGAGAAAGAAATTTTACATCTTGCTGCATTTTTCGTTAAAAAAATGTAAATAATATTTTAAAATTTAAATTATTCAGGAAAAAAATCTGGTATGGTGTGTTTTAAACGCTCATAAATTCCTTTGGTGAACGAAATTCATAAAATGAATCCTGTAGCAAGGTGCAGAAAAGTTCAGGCTATCTGAAAATACCATTTTTATTTGATTATTATCATTTATGTAGCTGCAATTAGTACACAAATTTTCTCCGTAGGTTAACACTGAGGTGAGCAAATCCAGTAGATTTAGTACACGGCAGCCTTAAGAGAGATTATGTACAAAAAAAAATAAAAAAACTTTTTTTTAAAAAAAGTCGTTTTCATTGTTTTTTTACATGGACTTATTAAGCAAATCTCGTAGTCTTTACTCGTAGTTTTTAATCTCGTAATCTTTACTCCCGTATACTTCACGTAGTTTTACGGCTGAGAACAGATTAGAAAATAGAAATTGTTTATCTTAAATTGCCATTTACTTTCATTTAATTTGCATTATTTTAAATTCATTTACATAACAAACTTATAAATATTTGGATTATTTATTCAGAATTTTTTTGTAGATATATATAAAAAAAGAACAACATTTTATCGTGGCTCGCTGTAAGTTGCTAGTTTGTATACATTTAAAGTTTAATGTAGTTTACAATTCAATTAAATTTATTCAAAACCAGTATCAAAGAAATTTTTACTGTTGTTTTTAGTTATGGGATGAACACTATAGAATGGTAGAGAAAATTCCAACGTGAACTATAATTTTTTTCAAATTCAAATAATTCAAGCTTTGCGATATAAATACATTTTTCCATTATTTTTTATCATTCGATGACATCAATGATATCATGAGCGTAGCAACCTAGATAACTTTCTACTAAAAGAAAAACGATAATTTGAATATGACAGCAGAACACTACTGTCAAACTTCGAATTATTGTTCATCTTGACTACTAAATACCTTATTTTTGTGTTAAAAGGTTTTTTTCTGTAAAGAAACAATCAGGGCTACAGATTATATGTTCTCTTAAGAATATGTGTTGCATTCACAAGCTGGACTGGCAACAAATTCCGGGACATTCATGCGTATGCGTATATCAATTTTCAGAAAGGAAAGTAAGATTAACAATAGAAGAAATCGTCAATGGCCTGAGGTAACCTAGTGATAGCGCGTCAGCTTTTGGTGCTGAGGGTGCTCGGATCGAAGTATCATTAAACACCTTCGTTACTAGGCCGGTTATGGGTACCTTAAATCCGTAGACCGAAAAGTCCCTCTGTTAAGTCAGAGACGGTGGGAGAGGGTATGTCCCCTTCCCTCCAGATGTCGCCCCTCGGGGGGAGGGGGTTGCTCGGTCAAAATCGAGGTGGCAATTGGCTAAATCGGACTCCGACCCTTGTGGTGCCATTATAAAAACAGGAGCCGCATCCCTCAGTCCTATATGGACCTGGTCAGGAATACTTCCGGCCAGGGAGCATTAGAAACAACAATAGAAACTTCATTGATTGTCTGTTGTGTTAATAATTTGACATTAAATACATTTAAAAACACTTGATATAGTATAATAATTAGAAAAAAATTCATCGAAAAGATTTTTGTATTTAAAATTGTGATACCGTGGAAATAACAATGAGAGGCCAATTTCTTATGACCACAATGCCGGGCGATGGCTTGGGCGCTGGCATTCAGTACCAGGATCTATGGGTTCGAGTCCAACTCTTAGCATGGACATTTGTAGCCGTTCGGAATCGGCTTTGAGCAGTAAGTCCCAGTCTAATTATCCCTCGTGTAGCAAAATTTGACCGTATCGCTCTAAACCAACCCACCTGACAGTTTTATGCAAATCAGTTACCACGTCACACTGCTACTGCTGCTGGAGAGTGAGTTCGGTTTAAAAAGAGATTGCTGGATGATTGTAAATGCAGTCGAAGCCAATTACTCGTGAAGTAGCGGAACGGACTTTGAAAGTTGAAGGTTTGGTTTCCAGCGCTTTGGTCAGGTTTTGCTACACGAGGGCTCATTAGACCGGGACCTACTGCTTAAAACCGATTCCGAACGGCTACAAACGTCCATGCCAAGAGTGGGACTCGAACCCACAGATTCTGGTACCAAAGGTCAGCGCCCTAGCCATTCGGCCATCATCCGGCTCTGAAAGTGGAAGGAATGTGGGTACTAGAAGCAGGGGAGAGAGTGTCAGCGAAATTGCTTTGCTTGGGAAATGTTCGAGTAAGGCAGTTTCATTGAACGTCACCTAAAGGCACGAAGAGCAAAACCCGATGTCCAACGTTTTACACGTGGAGCTCAGGTACGAAATATATATACACACACAGATATATATACACATACATACATACGTGTCTCTACGAGTTTTAGTAATCTATGCATTTAATAACTGTTGGGAAACAACCTTTATTTTCTCTCCTTAACGGCATGCGGACGCACACATGTTAATTATGACGACATCCTTTTTTCTTCCTGTACGGTAACGCTCTGTGAGCGAGAGTAGAAGGAGAATAATGTTGTTCAATGTAAGACGCTTCTGTGTTATGTTCTGTGAAAATGTATCTTTGTCCTATTAAATGTTTTGCTACTACTCTGCTGCTCTTTTTACTCTGTGTGACTAAATTCCCATAATAACAAACATTTCGCTCTTCGTTTTTGTCCAAGTTGAGATGTGACATGCAGTGTGAAACTGCCTTATTGTTCAGGCTTACAAAGAGTGGGCAAACAAACAAAAGGCCGAGGCATTATTTACTGTCTGGATTATTTAATGACACATGAGCATAATCTGATATGGGTGGGAAACCTGAGACTCAAGATGGGAATCTTTACTTTTAAATTAGTTACAAAATGCTCATTGAGGCGGCCGAATGTCAGTTTTCATGGGCTGTTCCACCACAGCCCGCTTCCGAATCTGGGCCAGTCATTTCAAAATTTCGTTAGACTACGTTTGCTGACAGTTCTCACGGGCGGTATAGGTACTACGACGGTTCACGGCCTGAATTAAAGAAACTTTTTTCTTCTTTAAAGAAAAAATTAATACACCAGGCAATACTTATATTTTGTTTATTGGATCATTTATTACAAGTGGTTGATGCGTTAAAATACTCGGATATTAAAACATGGAACATCCCACCGAGCAAACTGCGCTCCATTAAATTCTTATTTACACTTATTTTCCAGTCTTTTTTATCAAAACGTGATACGCTTACGCATAACTAAAACCTCTGTAGAACGACATTTTATGGACTGAGAAGAAATATTGTCTTAAATAGCGTAATTCTTAGAGGGATCGTCCTAAAAGAATAAAATATTGATGATAGTTAGCTGTGTACAAATATTTCTTCTTCGTGTTTTTCAGATTATGCTCTTGCATTTTAACAAATTGATGTTTAGTAATAAAATATTGATTCACATTAATATATTTATGTATTGTTGTCTTTAGTAAAGTTTTACATTAAAAATAAAGATAAATTTTCCGAAATCTTAAATAAGATTGTTGTAGACGTATTTATCTTTTTATTAGATATTGGTATAGAGAGGTTTCAGGAGTAAAGATTACCATAAAGCTATAGGATGGGGAGATTTTAAGCGAAGCGAAGAAGTATAAATCCAAAAAATATCAGTTAGACGTTTGTTCGGTTTTTCCTTTTGTTCGGAAAATTTTCTTTTGTAAAACAATTTCGTTATTTATAAAAAGGGAAACTTTTGTTAGACAAATACTAAAAAAATCTAGTAACAGTCTTCGAAAATCTTTGAAGTTAAAGTAATTTCGGGACATGAAAGATACATGGGCCTTTTTCAGTAAGACTATACAGCAAAATTATTCCTAACCTAGAGGTTCGTATTCTACTAATTGAGCTATGCCACCGATTTGAGGAGCTCCTATTCTTCAAATTCCTCACTCATTTCTCCTTTATTTTTGAGGAAAATGACACAGGTGTAGGCCTGTTCATGTTACGATACCTTATATTTTGTTTTCCGGGCAATTTCAATTTTTCTTCTCCTTGAATATTTGTCCTAACGGTTAATTTTCTTTCTTTCCAATCGTCGAGTTTTTGAACTTTTTGAAAGCTCAAATTTTTAAAATTTTACCTATGATTTTCACGCGCTTTGAGTTAATATAGCCCTACACAGTGGAAAACTACAAAAATTAGGCCAAGGACTAGACGCTAAGTGTATATTTCGAGTCCTGAAAAGTACCGTATTTTTCGGACGATAAGAAGCACCTTTTTACATAAGAAATCGACTTAAAATTGGGTCTTATGGTCCGAAGATAACATTAAAATAAAATCTTTATACTGCGTTGAAGTTATTATACCATCGGTGGCATATACGAAACAAGTGAGTATGGGCCTGTTCACATAGAATCCGTCAGCGTCAGCGTTAAAGATTCCGTTGGCGCTGATTGGTTAAATGGCTCAGTGATTGGTATATGATTGGTTAAAAAATTTTACGCTGACAGATTCTATGTGAACAGCTCCTAAGTGAGTGCCCCGTGAGTGAAGACGAACTGAATATTGATAGTACGAATTATTTTAACATTAAATAAAAATTGAGAAGAAATTGAAAATATATTTATATGCCTAACAAAATACAAAGTATTCTTTTTTAAAAATCCTCCCATAAATTTGAGGTGAGTCTTATGCTCCGAAAAATAGGGTAAATGTCAAAATCTAACAACCAGCTTTAAGAGAAACTTAAGGCAGCAAATCACGATAAAAGCTGCATGTTAATCCATATTTTTGTGTTGAGTTGGTTGAGAACTGGTTGAAGAGTTAGTTGAGAGTTGGTTGAATGGTCAACTTTCACTGTATCAATACTTTTATTAAAGAAACCAGTTGTATAGTTCAAAATTTTTACTTACATATTTCTTTTCTTAAAATGAATAAGTTTTTGGACTGAATATGCTTTTCTTGAAGGTGAAATCCAGTTAACAACGGAATCCAATATAAGAATCTCGTAACTAACATATACAATCGAATTGGAAAAAAAATTGTTAAATGGTATTCCATCAGTAATCTTGTAAGTACTAGTTTTGTTTCTAACCTCTCGATAAAGGCTTCAAATTTATTTTTTTTAAAATCATACTTTTGAGTAATCTGATCACTGAAAAAAGAAACTAATGTTTACACAGGGTCTGTCTTTAATTATTAATTATAATTATAATTAATTTAATCCGCAACTTTAAACATTAGAACAATAGCTTTAATTATCCCTGGGACAAATAAAAAACGAATGTTAGTTAATTAAAACTTTCAGATCATTTCTGTTCACGGAAAATATTATTCATTTCATCAATTCATTTGAAGCAAAATTAGTACAATTGTTTTAATAATCACAGCAAAAGCAAAATTATTTAGCAAAAACATTTTATTCTTTTTTGAAAGCATCAATCAATATTAAAGAATGAAGACATTTTAGAGTGTTATTGTCAATATTACCATTACATTTAATAGAAACAATCCTTAATGCCTCAGAGGGATTAACATGAACATATACAGCTTCTTAATACCACCAATAAAAAATAAAAATCGCAGCTAATTTCGAACTAATTCTACGTAGTTCTTCACTATTATCAATTGTTTGAAACTAATTACATTTTCTTTTCTTTTAACTATGTGTTTTCCAAAAGTTTCATGAAAGTGCAAAGTGGTTAATTTGGTTACACTTAATCTAGATTTCAAAGAAGTATACTAGTAAACTCCTTGCGTTCAGATGAATAAACTGAAATATCATAATATAGAGAGATGTAATTGCATTCCCAAAATGCATTCCCAAAATTACAACTCTGCTAGTACCCTTTGACACCTAAAACAAGAATTGTACGAAAAAAAAGTAAAGCTTCTCGAGTTTGCGTGCTGCTCGTGTTTCCCGGTGAGCAGTAGATACAAGGCGTGTTAAAAAATAGACGGCCGAATTTTTTAAATAGCGTGCCAACTGGTGCTGATAACGCGCTACGGCTACTGAGTAGGCCTAGCGGTAGGTTTTAACATAAAATTTTCGTTTGTCCTATTACGCTATGGTTATGGATCGTCGAGCTACAGTCCCTGAACTGGGCACGTGCATAAACTGTTCGTTGGATTTGTGACGAAGTTAGAATGAAAGAGCTTAAAGAACAACGC
The DNA here is from genome assembly GCA_907164885.2 of Dolomedes plantarius. Lineage (NCBI taxonomy): Eukaryota > Metazoa > Arthropoda > Arachnida > Araneae > Dolomedidae > Dolomedes > Dolomedes plantarius. The sequence goes on along the minus strand of OU015501.1, from coordinate 22,529,625 downwards.
GCGTGTGTATGAAATTTTACTGTTAAGTTGGTAAAAAAAAGTTGGTTGGTAGCGTTTTAAAGAGAGCAGAACGTCAGTATGTGAAGATTCCAGGCCTAGACGGCCCTGCGCACCAACAGACAACGACAGTGTCGAGAGTGATCATGTTGTAATTCGTGGCAATGGCCGTTTAACTGTCCTAGAAGTTGCTGAAGACGTGGGTATCAGCATAGAATCTTGCCATTAAATTTCGACCAAAAAACTTCAGCTTCGTCCCGTTAGAGCAAAATTCCTTCCGCGTTTGTTGAGTGGCGCTTAGAAAGAGAACCATGTTAAAAGTAGTCGGGAATTACTTGCCATTGCAACTGGTGACGAAAACTTTACAAGTGAAGATGAGATGTAGGGTTAGGGCTATGAGACTTTTATCCTATTTCCCAAACTTAAAAATAAATTGAAAGGGCGTTATTACCAAACCATAGAGGAGATTCAGTAAATGTGATAAGAGAACTGCGTGGTATCACAGAATGTGCGTTCCGAGAAGCATTCCAAAAATGGATTAAACGTTAAAAACGGTGTATCTCCAGTAGATGGACTCCTTTGAAAGGGATAGTGCAAAATAAAATGAACAGTAAAACATTGTAAAATGAACAGTAAAATATTTATAGCAAAAGGTGTTTTTTTTAATTTTTTCTTTTTGAACACGCCTTGTATACTCCGCCCAACAGTCAATATTTTTCGTCGGGTTGTGATCAGATATAGAGTTACAAGAATGTTCGAGTTTTATCCTAAATATCTTTTTATCACACTCAATTCAGAAATGTGAGATGTTGTTTTTAAGATAAGTTCCGGTTCTTAAACCATCACATCCGGTCGTATAGAAAGATCTTTGACTTTCTTTGAAGAATAGGGTATTTTAATACTTTTACATGTTACAATAACAGCTGACTAAAGATACACTTTGTATCACTGTGCGATATCCTAATACAGAACAATTATATGCATGAAAAAAGAATTTTCCTCATATTTAAAAATACACACCATATGAAAATGAATGTTATCTCCTGCCCAATTCAAGAAGAAATTCTAATGCTCGTACCAAAGATTTTACCCTTCTAAGTGCAGCAAATTCTAATGAATATTACAAACAAACAAAAAAAAACATCAAACAATTTTAAAAAGTATAACACATGGAAATATTGTTTTAATCATAAAAAGGTTTGTGTGGGAGAGTGTAATTAAAGAAAAGACCCTTCAAGGGACTTCTAATAAACACTAGCCTCAAGTACATGTACGACACAAAATGAGTTACTGTTTGCTCATTTGCTAGTGCTTCGTACCAGTAAAGCAGAAACTAGGAAAAAATAATCTTCTTGGGAATAGTACATACATAACGAGCTGCAGATTTCTAGACGCATTTTTATCATATCTTATTCATCGCATTGGGTATTGAAATGCTCGAAAACAGAGATAAGGAAATATTTTAATCAATAATTAATTTACAGTATAAAAAAATATTTTATCTGTTTCGATAAATGATCCACCTGTTATCAGTTTGACATTTTATTATCAAACCTTTAGGTTTTTTATTTAAAGATATGCGTATATTAACGGATTTTACTCCGTATTTGCATTAGGTTACAAATCACAAACTATAGATAAATTAAGTACATTCTGATAGTATGTATAGGCATTATCAAGATATGAAAATGTTAATAGGATGCGATGCATCATACTTCCGATAAAATACTGAAGATTTTAATAGCATTTGACTTTTTCGTCAATAATATTATCTTAAAAGCATTGACAATGAATTAAAAACGCTTGTAAAGAAAGGGATTTTTTTTCTCTTTTTTAATGCTGCGGGCACTTGTCCCTGCGACATTGGCTCATCAACACCGCGAAATTTTGCTGGCTACTTTATTATGGGAACACCCTTTAGGTGAGCTAGTATTGCATCCCTCTGAGGCAACAACATACACTGGTTATCAAAAATTAAGGAAAAGTCAGAAAAATAGCGATTACTCAAATAGTTACGCATAGAATTTATTGAAACTTATACACATTATACAACACATAGGTAGGTATAAAACATCATAAAAAGAAACTGCCAGACAATCATGGTGTTATAGAAACTAGCATATGTATACAATGAACAAATCGGATGTGTCCGTTTGGTATAGGAAAAGTACCTTTAATATGGCGTATGATCCCCCCGAGAAGCAATACAGCACAAACAGCGATGTGTGATGCTGTCAATGAATCTATGAGTTTGGTAGGAAGTGAGAGCCATTGCTCTTGCAAAGCAGTTGAAGGCGTGGCTAGGGTCCTAGGAGGAGGATTGAGAGCAGCTATACGTCGCCCTAAAGCATCCCAAACATGCTCGATAGGATTCAGGTCCGGTGATCGAGCTGGCCACTCCATGCGCTGAATTGTTCCCTGCTCAAGATAAGCATCCAAGATGCGAGCCCTGTGCGGTCCTGTAGCACGAAAGCATCACCTATTGCCCCGGCATAAGGGCGCACTTAAGCATCAAGGATGTCATCTCTACAGGTGTGAGCATTCACATTTCCACGGGGAAAGACATGGAGGTCTGTGCGTCCAACCAAAGAGATACCACCCCAAACACAGACACTGGCTGATCTGTATGCATCTCTTTCACAGATGTGTGATGGATGAAAACGAGTTCCAGGTTCTCTCCAAATCAAAATACGCTTACTATCGCTTTGGAGACTAAACCTGTATTCATCCGTAAAGCGAACAGCCCTCCATTGATCACGCGTCCAGTGGACATGTTGACGTTCCCACTGCAAACGTTCCCGCCTATGGCGTGACGTGAGCGAGACGCAAATGGCTGGTCGCCTCGCAAAAAGACCACCTCCGTGAAGCCTTCTACGCACGGTTGACGTTGATACCAACCTTCCAGAGCTTGCAGCGAGGAAGGATCTGCAGACGAAGCTTGCAGACGGAGTTGCGGTTCCATTCCTTCGTGCACATAATAAAAAATAACGGTCATCGGCACTCGTCGTAGCGTGTGGCCGTCCTTGGCTGAACTTCCTGGATGCAGAATCCGTGGTTAGAAATTGTTGCCAAAGTCTATGAACCACAGACGGACTCACATTTAGCCATCTGGCTACTTCTGTCTGACTTTGTCCTGCCTCTAGTCTCCCAATAGCTCGCCATCGCAGTTCTTCGGTCAAATGATGCCTGGAGGTCATTGTTACAATTTGGCTATGCCAGATGTCTAACCTCAGCGTCGCAGCGACACTTGTTGCCTTGCTCTGAGACATGCACTTATATGCTCCTCGCAAATGACGTATTCCGACTGCAGCGCCACTATTTTGCATAATGTAGTATTGTTCAGAACCTTTTACTTATCAATATATTCAAATTTTAAAGAGATTGGCCTAGTTTTGAACGTGTTATCCCTCTTTTTATGATTTTTTCTTAATTTTTGATAACAAGTGTAATAACGTCCAAGCCTTACCCGGGATTTCCTCCCAAGGCCACTACATGGAAGCTGACGATGTTAACCACTATGCCATGTGGGCAACGGGATTTCGTATTATCAATTTACAACCGAATTTTCTTTTAAATATATATAGCTTGTGACATTCTGAATTTCCTCCGTTGAACTATACCCAGAAATGTTATCGAACTGCAAAAGGGTGTATCCACCGAGAAGTAAATGCTTCCATTTCAGTTAAACATAACAGTTATTTACGAATAAACAGGATTACTGAGAACTTTATTTAAATTCCATTGGTAACTTATATTGATGCAGGATCTTGATACTGTGCTAACACACATAGCTACTTTTCCCTTACATTTGTTTAGATTACATTGGTCGATCAAAGTAAAAATCTAATGCCATGGCCCTATAACAAAAAATCCAAACTTACTATATTTGTTTTAAATAATGGGCACCATGCAACTTACAAAGGAACTTAAAAAGAAATATATTCGTCGTTAAAAAAAATCCAAATGGGACGAAGGTGTTTAAAGAATTTTACGTCAATTGCCTTAACATTACCTCTTGTTTCGAACCATTATCATAAGTTAAGAAGTATAATTCTAAAATAACGCACCTTTACTACAAAGAGTCTGTAACATATATTTTTATATACTTCCTTCATGTATTCGTTCAAAAATATAGAACAAGAGGTGTATCAAATCAAATTTTTCCATTCTGATGACAAATGATCTCGAATCCTCTAATTTTTTAAGTCTGAGAGTTTGACACGGCTCTCGGATGTCTGGTTTTCCAACTAAAACTTGTTTCGCATCGATAAGTTGATGAGAAAAACATCGTAAACTCGATGGCATGATCACAGATAGAGGAGGCTCGTTCAGTCTCTGCAGCTAAAAAATCAAATAAGCTATTTCCTTGAAAATGTTTGCCTGGTTATTTGGTTACGGTTTTGTGTGCTACAGTCATCTTCTGCAACCGAAAGGTTTGTCAACAGGCTCTGAGAGTTTCATCATCGGACGTTTCAACAAAATTTATTGTATTCGTAGTAAAGTCTTCCTCCAGACTTGAGTCTTATACGGTAAAGAAGTGATCTTTCAACCAAACTTTCTGAATAATGTATATGATTTAAATAATTTAAAATCTTTTAAATAGTGTATAATATTAAATGAACGTATACAATCTGTTGTAGTAAGCTTCTTTACTTCGTAGAAAAGTAAACAGCTATTTTTATTTTCGGTACTTAAAAAATAAGAAAGCACGCCCTCTCTCTCTCTCTGTATATATATATATATATATATATATATATATATATATATATATATATACAGGGTGGTTAGAATTAAAGTTCCACTTTGAAATGGTCATAAAAGGAAAACTGCTGGACCAAATGTTATCAAACTTGGTAATAGTTTAAAGGAGGTCATGAGAATTTCTTTTCCGTCAAATAAAAAAAATCTCAAAAACTCACCACCAGGGGGGAAATGGCGCTGTATACAATATTGTTAAACGAAATAAGACATGAAGACATCGGTTTAAAATGTGTTTTATCGTTTCCGAAACGTATAACAAAGCATGTTCAATGTGGCTTCCACAATTTTCCGAAAACAAGTTAACGATACATTTGCAAAGCACGCCGTTCATTGCTATCGCATTCATAATAACATTTAACGAGAAAAGCACGGTCTTGCATGGTTAGAGAAATTGTCGATTCGTAACAATGAGAACTCTGACAAACAGGCTCCCTTTTATCTGGAAAATCAAATGACGTGTAAAGCGCATCTGCATAAATCATTTGCTTCTTCCTGCCGTAAGCCTATTACCAGCCATTGCGGTTTTGCATAACCCCACAAAGAGTTTCGTTTTAGAAACGATTAAAAACGTTTTAAACCGATATCTTCATGTCTAAGGGCCGAATTCAGGCTTCAAAATTCACAAATTAGCGATCTGTAAGAAAACGATTTCCGGAATGCGCACACTTTTAATGGTAATTTTGTTTAGGTCAATGTTTCTTAAGGGTATGCAAAATGTTAAACCCGTGTAACAAAAGGTTAAGTTAGATTCCGACCCTCATTTCGTTTAACAATATTGATTACAGCGCCATTTCCCCCCTGGTGGTTAGCTTTTGAACTTTTTTTTTTTTTTCGGAAAAGAAATTCCCATGACTTTCTGTAAACTATTACCAAGTTTGATAACATTTGGTACAGTAGTTTTCCTTTTAAGACCATTTCAAAGTGGAACTTTAATACTTTAATTATAACCACCGTGTATATATATATATATATATATATATATATATATATATATATATATATACACTATGCGTTCTGGGGACATTCGCCTAGCCACAACCCTGAATTTCTTAGCTATTTTATTATGGGAGCACCGCATTGATTAGCCAATACTGCTCCTTATGACGGATCATCCATCACGGGGACGTCCATGCCATAGCAGGGATTAGATCCCGAGCGCACTTTAAGGAAGATCGCGATACTAACCACTATAAAATAAAAAATATGTATAACTAAGTAAGCACCAAAAGGAAAATAGTAGTTTGACAAATATTTCATGTGATTCAATACAAAAACTTAATCACTTAAAATATTTGTCAACCCATCGTTTTCGGTTCTGTCCTGTTGTTTTCCAGTTTTCTCTTGAGAGTTGCTCATACGTACCCCAGAGGGAGAGGAGCAAGAGGATACATGTTCTAAAGTTTGTGAATCACTAATAGACGATTCCTTGGTGTACATAGGTTTGGCATGGACATTTTTCTTGAAAAACCTCGCCACTTGAGATCTTGCACCGATACGTATTGGAATTCAAGACGGCTTATCTATGTCCAAATACGTTTAGGATGATTAACTTTACGTAATTATTAAAATAATTTTCGAATTCTCTTTCTGTCAAACGCAGAAAACAATATTAAATGTTCAACAGCGGCATAGTTTAATACAATAAAGACAGAACCAGTCAGAAAATCGGATAGATTTAACATAAGAATTATGGGACCGAGGTAGTGGTAACACGTTGGGCTTGGAACTAGGGTCGTTCGGTTTGAAATCCGAATAACGCTATTAAATACCTTCGTATCAAGGCTGGATATGGGCACGTTCAATCCGTAGACCGGAAAATCTTTCTATAAAGTCCGAGAAGGCGGTAGAAGGTACGATCCCCCAGATGTCGCTCCTGGGGGTGATTTGTCAAAATTTAATTAGCACCAGGGGGAGGAGGGGAGTGCTGGTTCACTTATACGGTGCTACCATCGAAAGCAATCAACGATTCTCGCGGATTATGTGCGAATATCTTCAGAGACAAGCGTCCTGCATTTGCAAGCAACAACAGTAACGTAAAAATTCGTGCAGAAAAACTAGAAAACCTCTTTAAATTGATGCGAGTTCATTCTGCTCCAGGCTTCAATAAAACTTTCTTTTCAGCTGCAAGCTGATTTTGATGGAGTATCATGTAATTATTCTGTGGGAGACATTCAATAACTTTGTTCTATTATGCAAAGCAATTTCGAAAAAAATCTAGCAATCTTTTCGGATATTTTTTAGGCTATTTTAAAAGAAAAGTCTAATAGAACTATTAGAGTTAATTTTATATGTATGAGGGAAACATTTTGTGAAAAGTATAGGATAAAAACTTCGACTGCATTGTATTTCTTCCCTTATTCTTAACTTTAGATTTTCTTCTTCCATTTATTACAAGACATTATAAAATAATAATGTACTACAGGGTTTTATATTTAAAAAAAAGCCATGGAAAATGAAAATGTTCATGTTGAAACTTAAAAACTTAACATAAAAGGTATGCTCTCATATTTTAGGAAATAAAATTAAAAGTTTTATTATGAAAACGCAGAAAAGTTGGTAAAACAGATTGGATTTATTTTTCTGCTGATTACGTTGTTTATTTTTATGTTAGGTTTAAGACTATATTTTCCTGTCATAAAAAGGATAATTAGTTGTTAATGATCTGCAGCTTAGGAGCCCAGGAAATCCCATTGGAACTATTACTTAGTTTCACTTATTGAGTAACCAGAAAATTTCCCACATTACTAAAAAAAAATTTCTGTGTTACTGGAACGTATAGGTTCGGTGCACACGAGCGATCCGGTGTCGTTGCGATCAGGAGTACAATAGAGTTGAACTAACCGACGACGCCTACGTCCGTGTGAGTCGGTTAGTTCAACTCTATGTACTTCTGATCGTAACTGCGGTGCTGTAACGACACCGGATCGCTCGTGTGCACCGAACCATAGAAATATATTTCGAATTCTCAATAACAGTGCTTAAAAATTTTCGATAAAAGTTTTGGGGGCTTAAATTGTGTAAAACAACGGTAGTATAGTAACATAGTCTGACTTACTTATCAGTAAGGTGGTTGATTAGATGGTATTTTTCCTAATCATATTTAACATTACAAGTGGAGAGATGAAAATCGATTTTATTGTGAAAATAGTACAGGTAATTTTACAATATTTTGCATGTGTTTCACTATAATAAAGAGAATTTTTCTAGAGTTTGACTACATAGCTTTCCTATTCAGTTCTATATTGAATCATGATGATTTTCCTGTAATATTTTGAAAGTTTTTATAAACTACGTATTATACAAAAGCATGATCGCTGTATACATGCAAATGCACATTTGTTAACATTTCAAACTCTGCAGGAAGTATTTCTTTAATTCGCCTCGGTAAAGCCTTCCAACTGCATCCGCACTTGTTCCGGAACATAATCCTATTCTGGATCACAATCGAGATGTAGTTATTTATAGTTATTCAGATTTCGAAAATCTGTCATACGATACAGTACGAGAAATTTCGTATATTATCAATGCCAAAATCGATCTTATGAAACAATTTGGGATGTAAATGAACCCTTAAAAAAGTGAGATCATCTGTGCTAATCTCGATTGGCCGTTTGCATTAAGTTATACCATCTCAACACTAAACCACCACACTAATCCGGTATGTCGAGAGGAAAATCCTTTTCCGTGGAATGTTTCCTGGGGAAAAATAGGCGGTATTTGCGTAACATGCCATGAAACTGGCATCTAATAATCTTCTAAACATCCGATGCAGTTGAAATGTGAAATTAGCAGAGTAAATAATCAAGTTTTTTGATGATATATTCGTGCATCCATGTCGAACAAAAAGTTAAGTTCCTTTAAGGCATTTATATCCCGAATCTTACGAAAGATGTTACCTAAACTATTGGTGTAAACATGTTGCTAGACAAGCAATGCGCTGAATAAAAGGAATAATCTTGGCTTATTCAATAACTTTTTATTCTTGTCTCGTTATTAGTTTTTAATTTCAGAAATAGTGTTGCAATAATGCAGCATGTCACGAGAGTCACAAAACGATTGTGAGTGTAACCTCTTGAACATAGGCGTAGCGTGCTTCTAACTTTTTATTTATTTATTTATTTATTTATTTATTTTTTTTTTTTTTGGGGGGGGGGGACCCAATGTAAATTCAGTTAGGGCCTTCCTTAGGGCATTGCCGGACGGTCCTTAAAATAGGAAATATTATGATTTTTTTTTAAAATTGAATAACAATAGAATCAATGTTTGAGTAGTATTCAAAAGTTGTACAATGAGAAAAATAAATATAATATAAATAAAATGGGCAAATAAAAAATAATTGTGCGGTCGGGGGACCCCCGTCAGGAACGAAGTTCCTTACGTTATGTTTTCAACTCTAAACGTGATTTAATATGTAGATTTCTATTGATTATATTAGTGTATTTTTGTCACGCCAAAAAGCGCAGCACTCTTTTATTCAACCAACTCTATCTCTCTCTCTATTTTATTAAAATTAAAAATTTTAATATATAAATGAATTATTTTTATTAAAATTAAAAATTTAATATAAAAATTAATTATTTTGATTAAGATGTTACCTAGCATAATTTTTAATCGGATTAATTTTATTATTTAGTCACCAACAAAAATAAATTAATGACACAATATAAATCACGCGTGAATTAAAACAATAACAAACAAAAATAAGTTTAAACAGAAAGACGCGATTCCATAGGGACGGTATGAAATCTTTCAAGTAAAGCATTTACAACTGGTCGAAGTTTATATAAACGATCATACTGAGGGTCATCATGTGGTGGTTGTTTATTGTTGTCATTAAAATGTAGAAATTCTCTTATCTTTTCAAAGCGTTTTAATGACATACATTCTTTTATTACATCACTAGCCGGGCTTCGACCGGCTATGCTCGGGCTCCACAAAAGAAAAAAAAAAGGCCCTTTTCAGGGCCATACAAATGTATTAAATTCCCGTCAATTTTCATTCCCGCCGCTGCCGACAGATGGCTGCACTATACTGCTTGGAGTGGAGTGCTTCTCCGGTGGAGTGCTTTTAGAATTAAAATATCTGTAAAACTATTAAAGTAACAGAATAACTGTAAGCAGAAAAAGTTATCATTTTTCAAAGCTCTTTCCAAATACGTAAGATTTATGTACTTTCATGAGAAAAATAATACACCGATTTTCGACCAAAATGGCCGCCAAAATCGCAGTCTCAGGATGAGTGAGACCCGGAGACGTGACGGTCACGTGACCCGACAGAACCCACGATAAATACGTCTGTTACTTTATTTATATAGATTGCCTATGGCAGGTGACCAATATGGCCTAGTGTTTGGTACATGTACAATAGACATCATTATACAAATTCCAATGTATTGTTTAATTTCTAAATTCGTTACATTGACACACTTTTCTGGGTTTTTTTGCACACTGAATAAATTTGTTTCTTGAACTATATGCTCAATCAAATCTTCTGTAAAAAGATAACTAAAAAAATTTAGAGGTGTGTTTAAATTCATAATTTCAGGAGAGAGATTCTCGTCACCAAATAAAATTTGATCCTTATTTAGAAGTAAATTAGTTTTCTTCCAGTTGATTGCAGGCTTTGTTCTCCCTGTATTATTTCTATTAGTTTTTGGCATGTTCCCACCACTAGGCCGATCAAGAATATCGCTATTATCAAGTAATGATACCTCATCTTTCAAATCACTACTACCATCAAAAATTTCATCACAAACTTTATTTGGTTTATAATTAGATGACCTGTGCTGCCATCGCTTTCTGAATCAGATCGATCTTCACTATGATCACTCCACGATCTGTTCATAAGTTCCTCGATTTCTTTCTGTGTTAAAAACTTTCTTCCCGCCATTTCCTTAAAAAAATGGCGTATGTACACCATGTATCATTTTTGATACATAAAATTGAAATCATACTTGAAATTTTTATAAAAGATTAAAGAAGTATTTTATTAATATTTATAAAGCTACGTACCTCTAAAATATATTTATAAAACTTTCAAAGATGTAAACTGACTTTAAAATACTGAAAATATAGCAAATACTAAGGCAGGTCTGCTATGAATTGAACGGCTATGTTTTACTGAGATCGCAGTTGTATTCCTGCTGTCATCTATCCTACGAAAATATAACTAACAGTGATTAAAAGCTTTGCTATGATGTTTCAAAATTAATACAAGGGGCACAAGTGGATAAAAAATAATGCTTTTGAATATAAAGGGGAAAAATTATTTATGTATCAAATCTGATACAGTGTGCAGTGAAGGGTTTTACAATTGCCCGTAGCGCTTGTGCGGGGATTTGAACCAGGGACCTCTCGATCCGTAGTGTGATAGTCCGAAATCCGATGCGATAACCATTCAGCCACAGAGTCCTTGAGAAAAAGCTCTTATGAAGGGGGCATAACGCTTTTTCGTTACGTGACGATTCCTGTGAGTTCACTCTGTTGTAAACCGCGTAAAAGAACTTCGTTCCAAAAATATAGCATCGAATTTTTGTTATGGATCATATCTGTGACATATCAATACTTCATACCTTACCAAGGTTCACAGTGGGAAAGCTTCGGTCAAGTTTTCAAGATGCTAATAGTAAACTTTAAAAGAAAAATTCAATAGTAAAACGCAAACATTTAATCATAACAACTAGACGAAACACACATTAAAATCTTAAGTTTCCGCATCACGAAGCGGCCATGAACTACAGAACAATGGAACGAACGACCCAGCGAACGAACACAACTAACAGCATGAAACTATATATAATAATCTGTAGCTTCATGACGAACAGCAATGAAAACTTTCTTTTTCACTTCATATCTGTTCTTTTATTGTAATCATGAAAATTATGCACAGCGCAGAAGCGCCTTCTTCCTCTCATGTCGAACCTTATGCTTACTCCACACCAACGGCGACGGACACGAAATACAGACGCATTTTGCCACCTGTCTCCGTGGCTCTCACAAAAGCTTTCACACCGCTAGGAGACGGGGAGAAGAGGCAATTTATTTGCTCATGCGCATAATCTTCTTTTTTCGAAATCAAAATATTTACATGTGCCTCTATTCTGCAAGATGGCTGGCAAATCGCGTCCACGTTTAATAAAGCTCCTTTTACACCGTAGAAGACTGCTTTTAATGCTTCTGGCGGATGATGAAAGAAAGCACTGGATTAAAAAGATCAACAGCAATAGAATTAGGCAAGGTGCATGGAGACGGCAATTACGGCACATGGAGACCACAGAGCTTTTACGAAAGACACTCTGCAATCGGGCAGATCCAACGACGGTACAATATCATTGCTAAAAACTACACTGCTGGCCACTGTAAATGCAACACCCTGAAGGAAACATGCAAATAACATGAAATTTACAACATGCTTCAGCGGAGGTGAGATATGCAAATGATTAGAATTTCAGCGCAGACGCACATCACGCGCGCCTGTGGCGCCACTTCAAAGCGCTATTTAAAGCTTGGAGATTTCGACGATTTCAAGTTTGGCAATTGTGTTTTTCTTGTGGTTTTTTCAAAGAAACGATCAATTATGCCTCGTCGAAAACAGCGATCATGTTTTGATCAAGTATCCGAGTTCGACAGAGGAAGGATAGTGGCCTACCGAGATTGTGGATTATCTTTCAGGGAAATCGGTAGTCGTGTTGGACGAAACCAAACAACTGTAATGCGGATATGTGATCGTTGGATGCAGGAGGGTACGACGGACCAGCGTGTTCGATCGCATCCACCTCAGCGCACCACTTTACGTGATGACAGGCAAATTGTGCGCATGGCAGTGACGGATCGCTCAGTCACATCACGAACCATAGCACAGCACATGCAGTCTGTAACGCATCATCCAGTGTCTGCGCGTACCATTCGACGCCGTTTACAGCAGAGTGGTCTGTCCGCAAGACGTCCATTGCTTTGTCTACCCTTGACGCAGAACCACAGACGTCTCCGTCGCCAATGGTGCGATGACAGAAGGATGTGGACGGCAGAATGGAATGAAATTGTCTTTACTGACGAGTCACGCTTCTGTCTGCAACACCACGATGGTCTAATTCGAGTCTGGAGACACCGTGAAGAGAGGATGCTGAACAGCTGCGTTATGCACCGCCACACTGGTCCTGCACCGGGTATTATGGTATGGGGCGGTATTGGATATCACTCTCGCACACCTCTAGTACGCATTGCCGGTACTTTAAACAGCCAGCGCTACATCTCCGAGGTGTTGGAGCCAGTTGTCCTTCCTCACCTTCATTGCTTGCCCACAGCCATATTTCAACAGGATAATGCGCGACCACACGTGGCATGCATTGGCCAACGGTTCTTCGTCAATCGCCAGATTGAATTGCTTCCCTGGCCGCCTCGCTCTCCGGATCTTTCGCCGATAGAAAACATGTGGTCCATGGTTGCTCTACGATTGACCCAGATTCCATCCCCAGCTGCCACAGCAGATCAACTTTGCAACGTGTGGAAGCTGCTTGGTCTGCTGTACCCCAAGAACTCATCCAAAGTCTCTTTGAATCATTGCCGAGGCGTGTGGCAGCGGTGATCTCCAACAATGGCGGCTACTCTGGCTACTGATTTTGTCAGGAACCACACTTCACAGAAGTCTATAAATTTAATCATTTGATACTTGGTCAACATGTTATCTACAAAATATATTTTGTTGTGATATCCCTTGTCTTTCTTGGTGTTGCAATTTGGGTGGCCAGCAGTGTATGTTAGGGCTAAAGACATAATCGGAATCTTCAGTTCCACAGTTTGAAAAAGAGGGAAAAACCAACTTTCTTAAAAGTTTTCTACAATTTTCCGATTCTACAATTTCCGAACTTCTATTAACGTTTTAATTTATTTCAAGTTAAGTTGGTGGTTTTTGCCCCCCGACGGTACGCCTATGCTCTTGAATGCCACCCCTGTGACTCATAGGCGTAGCGTCGGGGGGGGGGGGTAACTTACCTTGAAATAGATTAAAACGTTAATAGAAATTCAGTTAAAATCGGAAAATTGTAGAAAACTTTTAAGAAAGTTGGTTTTTCCCGCCTTTTCAAACTGTGAAACTGAAGATTCTGATTATGCGTTTAGCCTCCTCATAGTTTTTAACAATGATATGATCCATAACAAAAATTCGATGCTATATTTTTTTCTCATTTTATTTATATTATATTTATTTTTCTCATTGCATAACTTTTGAATACTACTCAAACATCAATTTCATTGTTATTCAATATAAAAAAAAAATCAGAATATTTCATATTTTAAGGACCGTCCGACAGTCAATGCGCTGAGGAGGACCCTAACTGAATTCAATTCATGCCCCCCCCCCCAAAAAAAAAAAAAAAAAAAAAAAAAGTTATAAGCACGCTACGCCTATGCCGTGACTAAAATAAGTTTTGTAACGTCGCAGTGTTGTAATGAAAGGATCTTGCTAAATTATCACACCTTTTAAAAGATATTATTATTTGTTCCCTGTACAAAAAGTCAAAATCACGGCTGATGAATGAATTTTCTGATTTTGAACGAAAATCAATCGAAACGTTTCTTTCCGAACTCTCTCCAGGGACGAGAATACTGCTGACAGTTACTATAAATGAACCCATTGCGGTAGGAGTTTTTTCAGGAAGTTTTGTGGGAAAATTCTTCCTATGTTAGTCATATGTAGAATCCTATGTTAAATAATTCCAACGGCTTAAGACAACTAAACGATCATTGATGCCACACCTGGAAAAAAGGCAATGGGTCATTACCTCATTCTCTTATGACGAAGTTTTATAGGTTAATTAATAACATTGTGAACTCTTTGAATAAACTATCTACTATCCTAAAGCCATTCTTAAATTTTGCATTACGCAACAGCGTAATTTGTTTTTACCGATCTAAAACCTGTTTTCTTCCATATATAGAATATAACGACTAATTTTGTACATTTTCTACATATTACGCATTTTGAAGAACGGCAAATACGTAATTACTATGAGTCAAAAGCTTTGTTCAGTGATGGGAAATTGGACTCCTTCAAAATTTAAGCATGGCGATTCAAAATCTGATCTTCATTTGAAAGATTCCAAAGAATTTAAATGCTTGTTGAGGTGGAATAGGAGAAAAGAAAAACCTGAATATTTCACTAGTGAAAAATGCTCTACTCGAATTTCCAAAGCAAAAACTACTATCTTTGTTAGGAGCAGATCAAGAGAACCCCTACACAGTAAGCCAAGTCAGGCAAATGGCTGATTAGCATGTTGATAATCCAAAGACACTTGAATTTTGTGTGAAATCTTTAGATGCAGTTAATAATGATGATGTTGCGTTTTGAGTGGAATCCCATCTCTTGTTAACGAACAAGTGAGACTTTCGAACTCCCAAACGTCATCGCGAAGTAATTTTCAGTCTTACAGTGAGTTCTCTGATGTACTAGTTTGTTCAGTGGTAACATGTTTTTGTCTTCGTCCGCTTTATGTAGTTTTAAATGCTCATTAAATGTTATCTGAATGTTTTTTAGAAGTTGAAGTCAATCCATTTATTTTTATAGACAGTTGCTAAGATTGACATCGCATTCATATCTAATATTTTTTAACCTCCTGAACTAGCCTGTTACTGAAAGCAGTAGAATGGCGCCAAAAACGAGGAGCAACATAGTAACTGAAGACCTTTAATAATATTGAAAATAGAACTATCAACGTTGAAAACCCAAAGAAAAAGTATTTGCCAGTCTCTTAGGCTACACGAATATTGAAGTGGAATTCTAGAAGCACTCTTCCCTAAGAGATATTAATAGCATGGAAGCGATACAAAAACATGAAAGAAATAAACTGGGAGAAAAAGACCGTTTAAAGAATCTTGTGTACTTCTTAAAGCACGAAGTTCAGGGGCAGGAGATGGTTGGTCTCCTGTACGGGGTTAGGAGCTAACCCTTCAACAAAGAAACAAAAAAATAAAATTCAAGAGATACCAATAGTGAGCACATTATGCAAGACTCCAGGCGAGAATTTTTGCTTATCTTTTTTGTGAGAGAAAACATTCTACGTGAGATTGTATAGCAGCCTGAAATATGACATTAGAAAGTACGATAAAATTCTTAATTAAAAAAGTGTTTATAATGTGATTTACCAAATTAAACAAAACTTTTAAGGATATTAGCACATGTGCCAAAGTACATTGTTATATAAATGTAACTAGTAAAAATAACATACCAGTGGATTTGAATTGTTCACGATCTATGAAGTCTTATAATTGAATTGTGCTTCCTATTTCTGTCCTACAGGGACATTCAAGAGTTACATCAGCTCATTTCTCGTCATTTTAGATTCCTCCCCCCTTGTAAGCAAAAATAAGCAGACCTCTGCCCCCCTTCCTTTCGCTTAGACAGATAAGGCAAATTTCTTGTCGCTATTTCGTAAGCTAAAAGATTTTTTTAATTAAATTCATTGTATATTTTTCGGTAAAAGTGTATAATTATCAAATAATTAACAGTAAATACATTGAACAATAATTGAAAACATTCAGAGTTATACCATGTTGTAAACGTTTCATTAATTCTTTGAAAGTAAACAGTATAAAACAGAAGTAGATGTTCAAGTACAGTTACAATACTGAGGATGAATCTATCATTTACTTTTAACCTGTTTACCACTTCCCTCTGAACCAAGTTTCAAAATCATCAATTAATATATTTGTACTATGTTGGCTTGAACTTCAGCTTCAGGAGCTTCAGGAAGAGTAGTGGTAACTACAGTACATGGGCTGGGCCCTCCACTGTAGGATGATATAGCAATGCATGAAACTTCAGTGATCAATAAAAACGAAAGTAGGAAGGAAAATAGAAAGTGGGGAAAACAAAAAGCTTCGATAGTACAAGTAAAGCTAAAACATGGGGGAAAAAGAGACTGGACGAACAAAGAACAGGACAAACGATTAAAAGTTACGAGCAAGAATGGCACAGGGCCGTTTCTTGTTAGCTGGGTCAGCAGGGTCGTAATCGGCAAGATTTTTCATAAGATCATTTGGTAAATCTTTATAGAAGTTAATAGCAAGATTTTGAAGATAATTTTGAATAGTGGGGAGATTTATCTCCCTATAAATGTCAACATTACGAAAATACCTTGAGGAGTTAGTGATTTGCCGAATAGTCATGTTTTGAGCAACAGCCAGAATTTTAATGTTGGATTCCGCAGGCTTGAACTATGGCTGGCTTCTCCCAAGTCTACCTATTCCAGTGGCGGCTACATGTCAGAGATTTGGGGAGGGGGTGGGCAACGCCGGCTCTTAGGGTTATATATATATATATATATATATATATATACATATATATATATATATATATATATATATATATATATATATATATATATAATAACAGCTGAAGGTAAATAAATGTTAGTTTGTTAGTCAGCAGACACGGGGACGGGCTAATATCGCGAACCGAGCATAGCAGGATATCGCGACTGGTACCGATGGACGCGGACGGACGAGACGCGTGCACTGGTGCCATCCCCAACTTTCAAAACTTTAAACTTTTTAAATTATTAAATTAAAACCGCCGAACTCAAAACAGTGTGATGTAGGTAAAACACACTTAATAATTAAGATTATAGGATATAATTAATAAATAACGAGCGTGGTAATGTCTGTTTTAAATATATTTGCATTGTTGAAACTCTGTAAGCCTCTACTCTACTTGTTCCAACTAGCGGCGATCCAATTTTTAATTGCTTGATTATTACTGAAGATTATTAGAAAAAGGTGCGCAATTTTTTTAATAATGGGAGGTAGCATGAGAGTATATTAAAATATTGGATCACGGCAAGCACTAATACTTGATTCCTTAACTTTAAATAACTAGATATGACTGTGACTTTATTTTGCATTTTATTCTTTTACTTGTTAAAGTGGCTGGTATATTGTTTTTTTGGTGGCTGGTAAATATTCAACATAGTTAATTATTAATTTTAGAGTGTTTTATTTTTGTTTTTTCAATTAATAGTAAATTTTGTATAATGATCCCAAACCCTTGTTTAAGCTGGGCTGGTAGGCAATGTAATATATCCACGATATCTTCGCCATTTTCACAGTATTTTCACAGCACATACCCACAACTACACCGGATAAAGGGATTAACAAAAGTATCCATTACAAGACGGTATCCGAAAAACAACCCCTTTTGGATGGCTTTTGCAAACGGAGGGAAAAGGATGGTCGAACACCTGGCTGTGAGCGATAGGCGCATGGATACTTCGAGCATCGCCAAACGCCGGGTTAGTCCCAGAGTTTTAAAAAAGATAAATCCTGATTTGATGCAAGATCAAAGTTTGAAAATATAATACTATACTGCCTATCAAATTATAATTCAAGCCCCTCAAATTCTGTTGGTCCGAATTTCCCTTTTAAAATCAAGGGGAGAAGACGCACTCCTTTTCACCCACGAGTAGCCATACAAAGGGGTGCCGAGGTCAACAACTGGGGGGAGAAGTTTTTTTTGCCTTCTCCTCGGACCGGCGTTTTGGAAGGTGGGATCCCCAAAAAGACGACGACCCCGGAGGCATATTCTGAAAGACTCGCGATTTGAGCACTCACTTGGCGGCTTGGCACTCGCTTAGCGGTTTGGCGAAAAGTATAAGGGTTGCTTCAGTTCTATCTCCAATCGTCGTTCGATGCGGTTAGGTATTCTTAGACAATCTTATCGTCGTTCGATGCGGTTAGGTTTTCTTAGACAATCTTATCAAAATATCCCAGACAATGTCCGAGAACGCAATTCTAAATTTTAAAAAGCGATTTCGGCACTCAATTGCCGGTTTGACGAAAGAATCAGTTTCGCCATCTGTTGACATATATAGGAATCTTTTTATTATAAGTTTTTTTTTACTTCTACGCAATTTAGTATGTTTTAAAATCTGAATTACATATATAACACAGGATTTAAAGAGATTTTAACAAAATAAATAAATAAATAAATTGAAATAAGTATATTATTGAATTTTAAATTTACTTTCTTCAAATATCCACAATAATTTTTACTTATTTATTAATTAATAATTTGAAAATGCTAAATTTGTTACTTCATATTTTGCAAAGCCAACGAAAATAGGAAAGATGATTCAATTATAAACCTATGTTATTAGTTTATTTTTCCAGTAGATAGCGTCACTAAAATTAAAGAAAATCAGATTAAAAAATCATACAAATTACTCAAGTGCAAAAAATTTTTGCAGTCTCTTTCAATAAATAAGAATAAATTCAAATTTAACAATCAAATTCAATCTATTTCAATTTAATATAAATGTATTATATATTCATGTACACTGCTGGCCACCCAAATTGCAACACCAAGAAAGACAAGAGATATCACAACAAAATTTATTTTGTAGATAACATGTTGACCAAGTATCAAATGATTAAATTTATAGACTTCTGGGAAGTGTGGTTCCTGCCAAAATCAGTAGCCAGAGTAGCCACCATTGTTGGAGATCACCGCTGCCACACGCCTCGGTATTGATTCAAAGACACTTTGGATGAGTTCTTGGGGTACAGCACACCAAGCAGCTTCTCACGTTGCCAAAGTTGATCTGCTGGGGAAGCTGGGGATGGAATCTGGTTCAATCGTAGAGCAACCATGGACCACATGTTTTCTATCGGCGAAAGATCCGGAGAGCGAGGCGGCCAGGGAAGCAATTCAATCTGGCGATTGACGAAGAACCGTTGGACAATGCGTGCCACGTGTGGTCGCGCATTATCCTGTTGAAATATGGCTGTGGGCAAGCCCTGAAGGTAAGGAAGGACAACTGGCTCCAACACCTCTGAGATGTAGCGCTGGCTGTTTAAAATACCGGCAATGCGTACTAGAGGTGTGCGAGAGTGATATCCAATACCGCCCCATACCATAATACCCGGTGCAGGACCAGTGTGGCGGTGCATAACGCAGCTGTTCAGCATCCTCTCTTCACGGTGTCTCCAGACTCGAATGCGACCATCGTGGTGTTGCAGACGGAAGCGTGACTCGTCAGTAAAGACAATTTCATTCCATTCTGCCGTCCACATCCTTCTGTCACCGCACCATTGGCGGCGGAGACGTATGTGGTTCTGCGTCAAGGGTAGACAAAGCAATGGACGTCTTGCGGGCAGACCACTCTGCTGTAAACGGCGTCGAATGGTACGCGCAGACACTGGATGATGCGTTACAGACTGCATGTGCTGTGCTATGGTTCGTGATGTGACTGAGCGATCCGTCACTGCCATGCGCACAATTTGCCTGTCATCACGTGAAGTGGTGCGCTGAGGTGGATGCGATCGAACACGCCGGTAAGTCGTACCCTCCTGCATCCAACGATCACATATCCGCATTACAGTTGTTTGGTTCCGTCCAACACGACTACCGATTTCCCGGAAAGATAATCGACAATCTCGGTAGGCCTCTATCCTTCCTCTGTCGAACTCGGATACTTGATCAAAAGATGATCGCTGTTTTCGACGAGGCATAATTGATCGTTTTTTTTTTTTTTAAAAACCACAAGAAAAACACAATTGCCGAACTTGAAATCGTCGAAATCTCCAAGCCTTAAATAGTGCTTTGAAGTGGCGCCATAGGCGCGCGTGACTTGCGTCTGCGCTGAAATTCTAATCATTTGCATATCTCACCTCCGCTAATGCATGTTGTAAATTTCATGTTATTTGCATGTTTCCTTCAGGGTGTTGCATTTACAGTGGCCAGCAGTGTATTACGCTATATACATGTATAAATATATTTACATCCAAATATAATCATTCAGACATTACGAAATCAAATACATTCAGAAGTGAAAGAATGTTGTCACTTCTTCGTTACCGCACTCCTTGTGTTTAATTCAATTATCCAAAAAAATTTCAACAATAATAGCTAGAGAGCTAAGATTGGTGGCATTTTAAAGCAATTTTCAAGACCTTTTTCAATGATATATAACACAATTGGGGCTTATAAAAATTTATTTTATTTGAATTTAAAATTTGAATTTTTCAAAATGCGCCGCTTGAAAAATTTTCAAATTTTTTTTAATAATACTTTATATAGTACTGAAATGATTGTATAAGTTTGAAAGTGGGACATGTATGGGTTCATGTTAAAATATTGCATTGAATACAGTATTCCTGATTTTGAAAACACGAAATTACTTAATACAATATGTTTTAAAGCCTAGAAAAGTAGAAAAAAAATTTAAGATGTGTAAGTAATCGTACTTGTTTTGTATAATTGAAAGTAATCATATTTGTTTTGAAAAAGATATAGAACCATTTTTATCAGACTGTATATACTTCAGCACATACAGTACTAGACTTTCATTCACTTTCTTGCTTTCAGTGCAGGATTTTCAAATTCTCTTATTTTCAATTAAATTCTGAAAATAAAACAAAAACAAGTAATATATAAAAAAAAAATTTTTAAGTCAATTCCTACTTAGGTCAACAAAGAAAAAATTTGAGTGTGAACTAATAGTAGGAATTGAAAAAAAGGATTGCCAGCAAGAACCTTGCCTACTGTGCGAGATTAGGAGGGGGGGAAAGAGAGAGAAAAAGTTTGTCAGGTTGAGGATTCGATCTCGCAACCTACATGACGGGAGAAGCTCGCGATACCACAGTGCTACAGTTTACACAGTAACAAGAGGGAAATTACTATTCAAGAGCAAGAGACGCTCTAGGTCTAAAACTAAAATTGATTAATTAAATTTAATTAATGAATTAATATTTGAAAAAAACTGTATTAACATCAAGTGTCATCCACTACAAGTTTAACAAAATGTATTTGAACTTGAGTGGATGAATAAAAAGTACTTTTATTAACGATTGAAAATTTTAACAAGATATATATAGAGAGAGTGTGAACTAATAGTAGGAATTGAAAAATCTACAGCAAAGAAAGATCAAAAGATCAAAAACACTAAATACAAAGTTGGTGAGTAGGTGATGATAAATTATGATAAAACACTGTATCCTGGAGAGATCCTATTAGTAGACATTGAAAATTTCACTATAAATGTAAGGGTTTCAACAGGAAACTACAGATATACATGACCCTCAACATAGGACATTCATGCTTACAGCTTGATAGGTATAAAATATGAACTGCCCCAGCCTACACCTTGTAATAGCAGAGAAAGCCAATATAAATTTCTTGATAAATAATTTTACATGTGCCTATTTATGGATAAAATTTTTACTATAATTAAATAAACCATTATTAAAATAATGTATTATTCTTGCCTACTAATAATTGCATCAAAACTAGTTTGTTATATGAAAATAGTCAACTTTAATAGTGATTTGTCATTCCTCCATACTCAGCATCATTCCCTCATTTCTTCAATAATTTAGCATAAAAATTTAACCAAATTAAAATAAATTTTTACATTTTAAAAATTTGATTAATTTAAAATTTGATTTTTTAAAAATTATATGTTAAAATAAATTTATATTATTGGAATTTAAAACTTTAAATTTTTTAATTTATGCAACTTAATTTTTTTAATTAAAGCTTATTAAATACATTTATTTTCTAATTAACATTAAAATTTTAAAAATTAAAATTATTGTGGATATTTGAAGAAAGTAAATTTAAAATTCAATAATATACTTATTTCAATTTATTAATTTATTTATTTTGTTAAAATCTCTTTAAATCCTGTGTTATATATGTAATTCAGATTTTAAAACATACTAAATTGCGTAGAAGTAAAAAAAAAAATTATAATAAAAAAATTCCTATATATGTCAACAGATGGCGAAACTGATGCTTTCGTCAAATCGGCAATTGAGTGCCCAAATCGTGGGTCTTTCAAAATATGCACCCCGGAGATGCAAGTTGGATCTGGAGATGATGAGGATTTTTGCCCGAGCGTGCCCTAGATGTCTGAGGAAGGGGAGAAAGACTTGCTTGACTATGATAAGACCTGCTGGCCCATCCCCTTTTAAATTCTGCTAATGAAGACGGTACCGTCCCCCCTTTTTTAATTATTCGCTGCAGCTATAATAATGTTTTTCCTTATTTTTTATTTAACTTAATTCAATAATTAATTAATTTAAAATTTTTTGATTACCAGCCACTCACGCGAATTTTGTTATATTAACTTATAATATGAAGGAATTGTTTATAATGAAAATTAGAGGAGAGTATATCCTCAGTGTGAAATTAGCCTATAGGCAGTGTGTACTTAATGGTCAAACAACGTTAATAATTATGTTAATTTTGGTATAAATTTTGTCATGTCATTCAGTTGCCTCGTAGTTTTTTTCTTCGTTCCATTTTAGGTAATTCTTATTTCAGTTTTCCTTTTCAGTGAATTATTATCAAGTAAATTTAAAATATTTTTCATGATTCAACCCTCTACAGCAGGGGCATCAGTAAGTCGAACCAGATATTTTATTTTTTATGTGTTATTGCCTAACAACGCGCGTCTTTAAAACGTACTAACCACAACGCAATTGAATTAATAGTTTCAAGCAACTAATTTTTAAATGTCTCTAAGAGTGTATGCAAGTATTAGTAATCTTAGTATTTTATTTTAATTTAAACTCCCCCCGTTATAAGGATATAAAACGTAACAACAGGCGGACAGCAGAAACAGATGACATTCCGGGTGGGCCAGCTCCTTTCCGTTTCGCAAATTTCCACTATTTCATGTATGCAAAATTCAACTTTTCCTTCCACCAATTGACAAATTTTTTATTTCCATGTGTTCTACAACTCTTCATCTTTAAGGATATACACATTTTTATAAGTTAAAAATGTTTTTCATTGCAAACGAAGCTTTTTCCCCAAAGCAGTTTGCCGAATTTCCCGAAATCGACAATTTTGATGGACAAATATTTCGGTTTTTCTGCACTTATTATGTCAATTTTACGATTTATCGGCATTTGCTAGATGTTCAGCTTCCAAAATATACCAAATACAATTTAATAAAAAAATGTTATCATTCTAAAAAGCGTACTTACCAAATCTCACTTTTGAAATTTCCCGCGCCGATCGCCATAGTATCTTAATGTAACTGAATGGGGAGTTCGTAATTTTTCGACTTATTATTTTACTCATTAATAATTCCAGCAAGTTCGTGAAATTTGTTTCTAATTAATGAGCAACTGATGAAGATTCTTCCGCCACCAATTTTGAATTCCTGAGAACTGTATTTCTCTTTTTTTAAAGCACTTTTTCGTCCATGAGATTTTCTATTTACATTCGGCCATGTTGCCAAAATGAAAAATTATTAGTTGAGAACGAGTCATTTAATAATTGAAATCCAGAAATAATTTTAAGGCACCAGAAATAATTTTAGTTTCAGGAAAGAAGAAGTTAAAACCTTTAGAATGTTTTCTAATTGAATGAGCTTCTTTTTTTGTTTAAAAAACAAAATTTGAAAACGGAAATTTGAAAAAATTATTTCAAAAGCCAAAAACCAAAATTTGAAAAAGGGAATTTTAAATCATTATTTCGTTTTTTTAAAATTCTAATGTATTTTTAAAAGTGATTAAACAGTTTTCAGTCTTTAAGATATAAAACCATTTCATATTAAATCGAAAATGCAACACTTCGGGTTGCCACTCAGCTAGTATTACTATTAACAGCTGAAAGTAAACAAACGTATGTTTGTTAGTGAGCATACACGGGCTAATCTCGCGAACCGAGCTTAGCAGGATATCACGACTGGTACAGATGGACGCGGAAGGACGAGACGCGTGCACTGATTCTATCCTCAACTTTCAAAACTTTAAACTTTTTTAATTATCAAATTAAAACAACCGAACTCAAAAGAAGCAGACAACAGAAACAGCTGACATTCCGGGTGGGTCAGCTCCTTTTCGTTTCGCAAATTTCCACTACTTTCATGCATGCAAAATTCAACTTTTCCTTCCACCAATTGACAAATTTTTTATTTCCATGTGTTCTACAACTCTTCATCTTTAAGGATATACACATTTTTATAAAGTTAAAAATGTTTTTCATTGCAAACGAACCTTTTCCCCCAAAGCAGTATTCCGAATTTCACGAAATCGACAATTTTGATGGACAAATATTTCTGTGTTCTGCACCTATTAATGTCAATTTTACGATTTATCGGCATTTGCTAGATGTTCAGTTTCCAAATATACCAAATATATTTAATAAAAAATGTTATCATTCTAAAAAAGCGGAATTGTAACCAACTGGTTTAAACAAGGCATCTGTTACAACTGGCAACAGGCGATCCTGACATCTAGCGCCACCCAGCAGAGACTAGGCAGAAAGAGCGAACTCTGGGATGAGTAAACACCGATATCCGTTGTGCTGTAATGTTAAAATAGATGTTAAGTAGTTAAGTGTAATTGTTTACGTAATATATGTGTTAAATATAATAATTAGAAAAGCAACGAGTAGTTTCTATGCTCTAGTCTGAATTAATTAGCGAACAGCATGATGGATAATAGAGTTCCAGAATACTTTTCACCCCTCCCGAGACTAGAATCAAGATGCAGATCGAGAGCTGACTATATTTTAGGTAAGAACGCCTTGTTTATTTTCTCTAACGACCGAAGTCAGTGAAAATTTGCAATAATTTGGCATCCCTCTCGGGATGGGAGTGGAAATTTCTGAAACTTGAAATAGAATTATTTGTCTCAGAGTAGCAATTTAGAAATTGTTTTAAGTACTGTTTTTGTTTCGGTTTATATTGAAAGTTAGAAGAAATGGCGGAAGATACAATAAACATATTAAAAACAAAAAGAACTAAGTTAAGAACCGCCATTACCAAATGTTGTCAGAAAATAGAGGCTGAAATTGCAACAACAGAAGTTAACGTTCAGGAGTTAGAAGAAACTTTAGAACTACTTAACGAGAAATCAGAAACACTAAAGGGTACTGACACCGATCTAGAAGGACTTTTGAACCAAAAGAATATGAGAAAGAATTCGATAGTATAGAAGAGTATCGAGAAAAAATAACGCTATGGAAATTTAGGGCGAAGAAACGCATATCGGCAAATGCCCCACCACCGCGTAAACATGACGATGACTCAGCAGTTCCGCACCAAATCCAAAGTCCAAAAGAAACGACTACGGTGAAGCTGCCGAAACTTTCGATTCCTAAATTTTTCGGAGATAGTAGTCAGTGGCTTAATTTTTGGAATTCATTTCAATCGGCGATTAATAATAATAAGTCACTGAATAAAATTGATAAGTTCAATTATTTGAAAGCATATTTGGGAGGAACTGCTGCTAGTATTGTAGAAGGATTTTCGCTTTCACCAGAAAATTACGATTCAGTTATTAAACTGTTAGAAGAGCGATTCGGGCGAAAATCCATCTTAATAGACGCCCACATAGGCAATTTATTAAACATCCCTCCTCTGAAACATTCGAGTGATGTTAAAGGATTCAGAAATTTATTTGATAGATGTCAGACACAAATTAGAAGTTTAGACGCATTAGGAGTTGTGTCTGATACTTATGGTTCCTTATTATGCCCTATGCTTTTGAAGTTACTACCGCAAGATTTAGTGCTCGCATTTAATAGAACAGAAGGTGCAACTGACAATTACAAAGTAAATGACTTAATGAATTTCTTAATGAAAGAATTAACTTCACTTGAACGTACTAAAGTGACATTTACTCAACAGAAAAGAGATGATTTCCCCCGTCAAACGTTTTTACCTCCTCCTATGTCGTTACCTCTTCATATTTCGACCGGAAAGGGTAAACATCATCCGATGGCAAAAAAAGGAATGTGCTACAGCCGCTGATTTATTTAGTAAAACCGAAGCAGCGCGGAATACAGAAAATAAACAGATTT
The DNA here is from genome assembly GCA_907164885.2 of Dolomedes plantarius. Lineage (NCBI taxonomy): Eukaryota > Metazoa > Arthropoda > Arachnida > Araneae > Dolomedidae > Dolomedes > Dolomedes plantarius. The sequence goes on along the minus strand of OU015501.1, from coordinate 22,503,057 downwards.
GTGTGTTCTGTAAAGATGACTCACACAACAGTCGAGATTGCGAATTCGCACAGAGCTTGTCCTTGGATGAGAAAAGGTCCATTTTGAAAAAGAAAGGAGTCTGTTTTAGATGTTTGCACATAAAACATATCGCACGTGATTGCAAAGCGAAAACGATTTGCTCAATATGTGGATATAAATATGTTTCGATTATGTGTAATTTTTCTAAACATGATAATGTTAATAATGTTTCTCTGGAAAAAACAGAAGATAAAAGGGATAGCAGTGTCGGAAATAGTGTACTGACCAATCAATCTGACTATACGGAAGTGTATTTACAAACTTTGATTGTAGGTATTCATGGAAAAGATGATAAAAAAGGTTTTATTCGATGTATAATTGACACGGGGAGTCAAATTCCTACTTAAGTAAATGTCGTTGAAAGGTTGTAATTAAAAAGTTTAAAAGAAGAAATTGTCACCCATGGGTTATTTGGCGGATTAGAAGTTTCGGAAAAGCAAACCGGTATCGTATAAGATTAAGTAGCATAGATGAATCCCACACTTGTGAAGCTGACGTGTTGGATGAAAAGAAAATTTGTTCTGTAATTCCTAAAGTCAAAAATATGTATTGGATTAGAGAACTGAGAAATAGGGGAATTTATGTCAGTGACATTTTTGAAAAAAAACATCTCGATTGTACCAAGAGGATCCCCAAGAGATTCATTTGCTGCTAGGAGCAGACATTGCGGGTAGTTTATTTACTAGTCAAATTGAGCAACTTCCATGGGGAGGATTGGTAGCTTTGAAGACTAAACTGGAATTGACATTAATGGGCAAAATGACCTCTGGCAACACTGAAACGAAAAATTCCTTGTCAGGACTGACTTTATCTCTACATGTGTCCGACGCCAAACTGGCCGACCTCTGGCGCTTAGACACGTTGGGAATTTTGGATAAGGAAGAAAACAAAAATAAGATTTTATTAGAAGAGGAAGCAAGAAAGTATTTCGTAGACACAGTGAAACGCAATAAAGGTGGTCGATATGAGGTATCACTACCCTGGATTTTAGATAACTCCATGTTACCCAGTAATCGAGACTTAGCTGAAAAATGTTTTCATAAGACTGAAAAAAAACTCGTTAGTTCGAATAAAAGGGAAGACTATCAAGAAGTTTTTAGTTATTGGGAATCTAATAACATAATAGAATGTATAACCGATGAAAATGAACATGGAACACATTATTTGCCTCATCGGCCTATAATTAATGAAACAAGCCAAACAACAAAAATACGCCCTGTGTTCAAAGCCTTGGCACGGTTAAAAAAACTCTCCTTCACTGAATGATTGTCTCACTAAAGGTCCCAATTTAATTGAAATTTTACCCAGAATTTTAAATCGTTTCCGAAAATAACGGATTGCAGTTTCTTCCGACATCGAGAAAGCATTTCTCTAAATAAGCATTAGGGAGACCGATCGAGATTTTTTACGGTTTCTGTGGTTCGATGCCGAAAATAACTTGAAAATGTATAGTCACAAGCGGGTAGTTTTTGTACTGACTTCTAGTCCCTTCCTATTGGCGGCAACACTTGATTACCATTTGAACCAAGTTCCAGATAATTTGTCTGAGACAGCAGAACTTTTGAGAAACTCATTTTATGTAGATAACTCCTTGATCAGTCTAAATTCGATAGAAGAAACTGAAAAATTCATTGAAGAATCTAATTTGATTTTGTCTTCAGGACATTTCAATTTGAGATGTTGGCAATCCAACGTGCCAAATGCTATGATAAATGAAACTGAAACTGAAGCTGTACATATCCTAGGATTGTTGTGGGATCTTGAAACCGACACTTTATCATTAAAGATAGAACAAATGCTTATCGATGATGAACCTGTGTCTAAAAGAAAGGCTCTGTCCTTAATACAAAGAATTTTTTATCCTATTGGATTTACTGTGCACGTCATACTTATAGCAAAAATTATCCTTCAAGAAACTTGGCTACTAAAATTAAAATGGTATACCGAACTACCAACACCTTTGAACAATCAGTTTAAAACTTGGTTAAATCAATTATTTTTGCTTTCTCAGTTACGTGTGCCTCGATGGTTGAATATAAGCTATGATAAAGAAAACAAAATCACCCTTCATGTATTTTGTGACGCAAGTAAACGTGCTTATGCAACTTGCGCCTTTCTAAGAATTTCGACTAGTGCAGGTATCAGGGTTCAGTTAGTTAACTCTAGGAGTCGTCTAGCTCCTCTTAAACCGATGTCGATTCCACGTTTGGAACTTTTGTCTTGTCTGATTGGTGCGAGACTTGCATCAACAGTTTTATCTGATTTGAAGTTATCCAATGTTGCTACTGTCCTTTGGAGTGATTCTTCTACAGCTTTGGGATGGATTAAGAGAGAACACTCATGGGGGAACGTTTGTACATAATAGAGTTCAAGAGATACGAACGCTAACAAATCCATCTACCTGGAGACACATTCCAGGTCATCTTAACCCTGCGGACATTCCATCAAGGGGCTGTTCTACAGCTCAACTGTCGAAGTCCAGATGGTGGGAGGGACCTCCTTGGCTTTACCTTACTGAAACCGATTGTCAGCGGTTCAATGCACAGAAATCCGAAACTGAACCTGGAATTCCCCCGGAAGATAGAGTTCGGGATGAATCCATATTTGAAGTCGTGGGTGTGGACTTGAAAGGCCCACTTTATTTGAAAGGAAACACAAAATCATGGATAGTATTGTTTACATGCGCTGTTTTCCGAGCCGTACACCTCGAGCTTGTGACCTCCTTGTCAACTGAAGCCTTTATACTGTCTCTGAGACGGTTTATTGCTAGGAGAGGAAAACCATTCATCATATATTCAGACAATGGGACTAACTTTATTGGTACAGATAGGGCATTGTGTAATATTGATTGGGATGCTGTCTTATCTGTAGCCACTACCCAGAAGATTCGATGGAAGTTCAATTCCCATCTGCCGCATGGTGGGGCGGATGGTGGGGGGCGGATGGTGGGTGAGACTGACACGAATGGTGAAACAACTTTTAAGACGAATTTCGGGTCGAGCGTCATTAGACTATGAAGAGTTAAATACTATCTTATGCGACTGTGAACAGATAATCAAATCTAGACCCATTTCTTACGTGTCAGAAGATGTGAGAGATCCAGCCCCTTTGTCCCCTTCAATGTTTTTGCATGACTTGCTTTCTTCAGGGATTCCTGACATTGATGCAGTGGATGGCAATGAACTGAATAGGAGGGCTAAATATCGACAAAGATTGAGATATGAATTGCGCAAGAGATTTCGCAATGAATATTTGGGACAGTTACGTCAACGAACGGTAAAAGAACTGAATGGCAAACAATTAGCTATTGGAGATGTTGTTCTTCTAGAAGACGCAAAGAAAAATCGTATTCACTGGCCTTTAGCAAGAGTGATTGAGATCTTTCCTGGTAAAGATAAGGTTGTCAGAATAGCCAGGGTGAAGACTCAGTCTGGTGTTTTTCTTAGACCCGTACAGCGACTCTTTCCACTTGAAATCCCCGCCAGCGAAAGTAGGGTTCTGCAAGAACCAGTGGTTGTGGAGAATACCACGTCAGATCAAGGAACCGTTTCACCAGAAACTTTAGGTATCCAGAACATCAAACCGGACAAAGGAAATCAATTTGTGGTCCCAAGCGATAGGTCACCGGTCGTATCCAGAGTTGAATGTATGGTGAGACCCCCTAAGAGACTGAATCTAACTACATTGAGCCCCTCCAAGACCGTCGGGCCTCAAGGTGGGAGAATGTTACAACTGCCAACAGGCAATCCTGACCTCTAGCGCCACCCAGCAGAGACTAGGCAGAAAGAACGAACTCTGGGATGAGTAAACATCGATATCCGTTGTGCTGTAATGTTAAAATAGCTGTTAAGTAGTTAAGTGTAATTGTTTATGTAATATATGTGTTAAATATAATAATTAGAAAAGCAACGAGCAGTTTCTATGCTCTAGTCTGAATTAATTAGCGAACAGCATGATGGATAATAGAGTTCCAGAATATTTTTCACCCCTCCTGAGACTAGAATCAAGATGCAGATCGAGAGCTGACTATATTTGAGGTAAGAACACCTTGTTTATTTTCTCTAACGACCGAAGTCAGTGAAGATATGCAACAGCATCATTACGTAAAAACTCTCATATGTGTAGCCCCACAAGTGAGTAAACTCTGTACCATCACTAGCTGATTCCCCCAAACTCTCATAATGCCCTAACAGCGTAAAGCGGCCTTGTAAATTGCCGCCAGGATCGTAAGAAGCAATCCCTAAAACTCTCTCCGTAGACCAAAACGGCAGTGTCTAAGCAACCGGCCAGTGGCCGGTTCCGTAGTTACGGAGACTAGATAACCGGCTGGCTGCGCATGCGCTTTTGCCAATCACTGATCGCAGCGCCACCATTTAGTAACTACCGCCATTTTACGGCACGAGCGTCAGATAGTACGACGTATATTGCTTGTCATTTCGTCGGGTTTACTAAAGAAAAAAAATATGCAGACTTACTCACAACACGAAATAAAGTCGATTAAGGAGCAAAAACTATTCATGTTCTTCACGTTCAGGTATGTGATGTGATTTTTTAATAAGTAATAGCAGTCTTTTTTTTGTGTATTATCCATGTGGGGATTAGGCGTAGCAGGACTAAATTTGCTTGAAAAATGCGAGACTATTCGTTTGAGCCAAATAAACCGATTGTCTGTTATTCTACTGCTCATTGATAATTTTATATTTTCATTTTAGACCTGTCGTAACATTTTGCCATGGAAATACAGGCATAAGAAAGTTCGATTGGTGCAACTTCCATGCCTGATTCGGAAAAATGCTCAGGATGGAATTACTTTTAAAATACTTTATATCCGCATCCTATTGTGAGTATTGCAAGGTTAGTAAAAATTTTACGTCTTATGTCATTATATTTAAAGATATTATGATTATGTCATTATATTTAATACCAGTCGAATAGCGACTGAGTTGAACATGAAATTTATCGTAAATTCTGCTCGTAAAATTTACGTAATCAATTTATCGTTCAATAGTTTGTTAACCATTTTACTTTTTCTTAGTATATTTGTATAATTTTCGTAAGAAATGGTAGAGCTAAATCGAAAGTTTGAATGCTACCTTTGTTCATATAAACTTAAACTGAAATCGGTATTAATAAGGGATCATCTGTATAGCTTACTAAGGGTATTTTACAGTTATTCAAATTTGCTTTCATGTGTAAATGAATTGTCTGAAAACATTATGCTTTGGGATTAAATGCATTCGGTAAGTTTAGAGCTAAATTTACCAATCTTTGATAAATTTGTCACTAGTTAATCATTTTCCTTTTTCATTTCAGAATTATCGACCCATTTAGCTTTAAAAAAATCACTAAAGATGTGTCCAAATTTCGCGTTCAGCTTATGCTTTTACGACGTTTTCCTGAAACATATCTGAAAAAAGTTATTGAACAGCTGTGGAAATATAAAGCACTGTAAGTTAGTAAAAATTTGTTTCTATGATATTAATGTCAAATGTATTCAGTGACATCCCTGTTATATATGGTATAATTGATTCTTAAAACGTTAAGCAGTTAACTGAAAGTGCTAGAGTTATTAAGTAAAAGTATATTTCATAATTTCAATGATCATAAAATTATGATAAATGTTATCAATGATATGAATTTTATTTCCTAAATTTTGTTTTTGTTAATTTAGGATAATCATGTGCTTTTATGTTACAGCAGTTCAATATTTTAAAATTTTCCTTCCTTACAGGAAATCCATCATTTTAAAAGCCAGCTGGTAATTTTCTCTGGAGCAGAATTTATATGTAATATTCTGTTTCAAGAAAAAAACTTGCTAGCTACAATTGTATACAAGGATTGAAAGTTATGATAAAATGTTAAATGGATATCTGTAAAAGGCATTGTAAAATACTATTAATGTTTTTACTTTGGATATAAGGATTTTTTCTTATGCAATGTTTTACATTTTAAATTATTTAAATCAAATGAGGATCAATTTTTAATTTTGTATCATATAGCTTTTTATCTATTTTTATATAAGGTATACTTGATTTTCTTTAATTTTCTTATTAAATTTCAATTTATTTTTCAGAATAGCCATTACAGTTTTTTTTTAAAGAATCCTGTATATTATGTCACATAATATCAGTTATTGCCATTTGAGGTAAACTGGTTATAAATAGCTTTCCAATATAAATTACTAAGAAATCAAGAGTTGTTTATTAAGTTTGTATATTTAAGCGAAAGAGACTATTCTAATGAAACCTTACATTAAATATTCAAAGCATATCGCTTACATGATGTAATAAGGTTTTGCAATCCCTTCTTGGTCACATCACTGTTTTCACCAAATGTAACTTAATAGCTTCATTTGAATGTTAAACCCTCCTCTGTTGATTTTAATATTTTTGTATTTATTCAGAATTTATATATTTAGAGTGCTTAAATTTAGTTTACCTTTATTCTCAAACCAAGAGTGATCACAAAGTAACCTTCACAGAAAGAATAAAGTTCCATAAATTCCTGCTTGATAAAGAAGAATTTATTATCACATTGCATTTGGGCAACTGAGTTTGAATGTATTTGCAGAACCAATGTGTGTGAGCTTTATTTGTACAGTTTAATACTGGTTATGAACAATATGCATTTTCACATTTTCTGGTGTTCTATGTTTTTAATAACAGAGGACACAATATGTGAAAAGACACTGTCTTTTACATCTCCTTTCTTACAAAGATATCTTAAAATTAGTGTTAATTGATCTATGTGTGTGTCTCATCAGATGTTGGTACAACAATTAAGAGAAAAATAACAAAGCTTTTCTAACTTCTAAAAGTAAGACAAAATGAAAAAAAAATTCCATCCCACTATCGTCGTACACTGTTTGTGACATACATTTTATGTTACCTCGAAGTCAGAGTGATTTACTCTTCTGTTTTAAAATACCGTATGTGGGGCAAAGGTTTGCAGTTTTGAGTTTTTGGTTTTTTACGGGCCTCCATTAGATCTTATCGCCCGAAAAAGTCACTTGTATTGTAGTTGGGTATCTGCTCTACCTTCTATAAAATAATGAATTTTTTCCCGAAATGTTTAGGCACCGAATTTTTAATTTTACCAAAACACCTGTTTGCGAACCTTTGCCCCAATCGGTGGAGCAAAGGTTTGCACTGCAAACCGTTACCCCACTCGTTGGTTTCTAACTGGATAGGCATAGAAAATCACAAATAGAGTCAGGGTTGGGTTTCTTCCGGGACAGTGGAAGAAACTGGAAGAAATGGAAAAACCGAACAGAAAACAAATCAGATGCTCAAAATCAAAATTAAATATATTAACTATATAAAGGAATTAAACTCAAAACATAATATATCAAATCTAAAGTGCATAACTTAATTAATATTAAAGATATTATTTTTTTAAATGCAATCCTTTGTATGAGCTGATACTGACAAGTTTATTTCCCTCTTCTCCATTTCATTTGCACCTTACCTTACACACCTGCAATGTTTTATTCTCTCCTATTGTTCAAGTCTGGCCCTATAAGGTTAGAAAGAATGTAGTCAGTCATAGGCACCCATTGATTGTGTCTCTGACTATGGCACACCTGTGTGCCATAATGTGTGCTGGACATGTAAAGGAGAGTAAGAACAAGTCATTTTTCTTTGAAGGAAATGAGGTGGACACACCAAATAAATTTTAAAATATTTGCAACTGCAGTGACATACCCAATGAGCTCTATGGTATGTCGAAATGCTTTAAACTCTCCTTAAGTTCTTCAGGACTTGAAAGAATTTTTTCTTCTTTTGCATTCATCCATTCTAAGTTGAAAACCAATTGCAGCATCCTATTGCTAAAAAACTTTTGTTTTGTTATACCATGTTGCACTGTAGTATGGAAAATGAGGAAGTTGATGACATTTTTTAATACAATAATTATTGTATATTAGTTTAAATAATAAAAATTATGCTGGTTAAATTGAAATGGATAACTTTTAATGGATTTTGTGTATTTTGGATAAAATTTCTTTTGTTCAGGTGTCTGATTTGATCTTGGCTAAAAAACTGATGTAATTATTAATTTAGCATATATAATTAATTAAATTTTTATAGGTCTAATTGAATTTACTTAAGGTTATCTATAAGAAAAATGCATTTATTGTACCTTCAAAGTTGCAACTTATATAGTAAATTCTTAAATAAAAACAGTTTCTTCCATTTTTTCCACTAGTGGAAGAAACCTATTTCTTCCTGCCAGTTTTTTCTTTGGTTTTTTTCCACTTTGGAAGAAACTTGCCAACCCTGAATAGAGTTGTCTAAATAATTTTATTTCACATTTTGTAATCTTTCGAAGGGTATAGAAAGTCACATAAGGTCATAGAATATCACAAATAGAGTTGTCCAAATAATTTTATTTCACATTTTGTAATCTTTGTAAGGGTGTTATACATATAGAAAATCACAAATTGAACGGGGTTAATCTCAATAATTTTTTTCTTAAACTAAAGAACTTCCAATTCAAATATCAACTATTAACACTATCGTTACATCATATCTTAGGCTTTACTCAGTCTTTTAAAACCGTAAAAATTAAGCAAATTAATGTAGGCAATAAATTGACTTAGTACACTTGACTAGATGCATTAATCCTATTTACTGATTGATTTTTGATTCTGTGAATAAAATATTATTAAATTTCACTTATCTTATTATTATTCAAACTCCGAAAAAGAAAAAAAAATATTTTAGCGTAGGTAAAGAAACAGGGTGTCTAGCAGTACTGGCTTGTAAAATCCCCCCCCCCCCCTCTCTTTTTCCTTTGCTATCTAGGTAGCAAATTATCCGAAACTCGTTATTTAATGAGGGAGAGCTAATTTCCCTGACCAGACCTTCCAAGCCTAGAATGTCTTGTAACAACATTTAATTATTTTATCTTGTGAAATAAGTCTTTGTTCAGAACTGTTTTATTTTTTGTGTTGTACTAATTTATTTTATTTTTAATTTATGGATTTTCAAGCATTTTATAAAAAAAATATTAAAAACAAACAGTTTTATCAAAAACCTTAATTTATTTTCAAATTACAAAAATGTGAATGCCCATTAATAATTGCCAAGTGAAATTTGAAGTTTCCTTTAAGCATTGAAAACTTAGTCAACTATTTCTATTGAATTTTTTAATTCCAGGTAAAAAGGGTTGTAAATGAAAGTTGGATGACTGGAACAATGGAAACAAACTTGACTTTACAATAATAGTAGAACAGCTTTCTCCAATATATATTGGCTATAATAAAAAATAAAAATAAATTAAAAAAAGAAAAAGGATTGCGGAACGTTTCCCCTCTGCCGCACATACGAGTATTAGAGCATTTTATTCTCGTTTATTTTGTAGTAATTTTTGTTTATTTGAAAATATTATAAGGAAAAGGTTGAATAAAATTCTCGCATTTGTAGGTCAAAATGCTAAATTCCCGTATAATTCGCGCATTTTTCCCGACGACAAAATCTCCCATATAATTCCCGCACGCTAGACGCCATGTTTCAAGATGAATGTTTGCCGTAAACTGAAACCAAGAACTAAAAGACGTTGTGAATAAGGATTCCTAATGAAAAGAGGACATGAAACAAATGTTACTAATATGAGGGGCAAAGGTTTGCACAGTTCGTGAGTTTGAGTAATGCTCAAAATTACTCAAAAATAGCAAAAAATTACATTAAAAATGATAATGAATAAGCAGTAGGGTACATCATGGATGGCAGTGGGTTGCAGGACTTATTGAGCATTGCCTATGCTCGGGCACCAATTGAGAAACTGATGACGGGCCATGCATATTCGAGAGCTGACAGGTGACAGGGCTCACATGATGTGCCACTTGGCAATTGCAAAGATCGTTCTTTCGAAGATTGGGATTTCAGATGAAGAGCGAGATGCCACCAGTGACGTAGACTGAATCAGATACAGCTGTACAAAGTATTGTGCAGATATTTACTCAGAAATTAGGAGAGCTGGAAAATAAAGGACCTACAGAAAAACTACAGAGGCTGTTCGCACATTTATTAGACGATTTTGGTAAGCGGTAATAAAAATTGTTTGCTGCAAAAGAAATAATTGCAATTGTACTATGTTTTTAAAAGTCAAAATTATCGTCTGCGGCTTGAAAGTTTTGTTTTTATTCAAAATGGCATTTTTAACAAAGCAGTGGTTCGAAGGCTACATTTATGCTCTTTCCGAAGAGAAATATGCATACTCCGTTATCCAAAAACGATGTGAGAGTCATGGTTTTGTGATATCTAAAGCGTCGATAGGTAATATCGTCAACAAGAAAGGGAAAAAAACGTCAAATTGGAGCCTCAAGTGGGACAAAAATTCCAAACAAGTATACAAGGAAAAAACGGACATCTTCGACTATTGCAAAGGTACGTTGTTTAATGTTAATCCCCCTAGAAGAAAATCCCCCTAGTCAAAGGACAGTTGCAAAATCAGTGTATATATATATATACCCATGATAGATAGTGTATATATATATATACCCTAAGATAGTGTATATATATATATACCCATGAAATATATATATACATACATATATATATATATTAGTTATCAAAAATTAAGGAAAACTCACAAAAACACGTTCAAAACTAGGCCAATCTGTTTAAAATTTGAATATGTTGTTAAGTAAAAGGTGCTGAACTTTATGCAAAATAGTGGCGCTGCAGTTGGAATACGTCATTTGCAAGAAGCATAAAAGTGAAAATCTCAGTGCAAGGCGGCAATTGTCGCTGCGAGGCTGGCATAGCCAAATTGTAACAATGACCTCCGAAGAACTGAAATGGGGGGCATATGTGAGTCCGACTTTGGCAACAACCAGGAGGTTCAGCCACGACGATATTTGTCACGATCGCTGCAAGCTCCGGAAGGTTGGTGGTCTTTTTGCGAGGCTCACGCCATAAGTGGGCACGTACAGATCTCCAAAGCGATAGTAGGCGTATTTTGATTTCGACTCGTTTTCATCCATGCATACGGATCAGGTAGTGTTTGGGGTCCCCGTGACACCTATAGAGATGGCATCCATGATGTGCGCTTTCGGGACGCGAGAAGGCTCGCATCGTGGATCTTGAGCAGGTTCAGCGCATGGACCTATCGAGTATGTACGTTCTCAGCCACACTTTCAAATGCTTTAATGGCTCTCTCCTACCGCATAATTGACAGCATCGCTGTCGGGGGAATCATACGCCAAGGAACTTTTCCTCTGCCACATCCCATTTGTTCATTGTATACATATGCTAGTTTCTATAACACCATAATTGTCTGCGATTTCTTTTTATTCTCTTTTATACCTACCTATGTGTTGTATAAGTTTCATTAAATTCTACGCGTAACTTTTTGAGTAATCGCTATTCTTGTGACTTTTCCTTAATATTTGATAACCAGAGTATATATATATTAACATATTCCGTGCTTGGTGTCAAAGCCGACACGCTAGGTAGCGTCACACCGGTTATGTTTAGTGATAAACAGCTTAATAATAAGAACTTTTTACAATGAATATCAATTTATTAGAGATTCTGGATTAAATACTTCACGATTAGGTCGTGTTCTGGAACATCAGTTACATTAATAATGTCCGTTGCAGTATGCGATGCACGTTAAAAATTGTCCGTTCTGCTGGCAGGATGCTCTGTCGCTACGGATCGTAGATCGGGCCTTCAGGCAATAAAGCTCTAATTGCAGAAGTCTCAGTTGCTGGGAACGGATTCCACTAGTCGGAACAGGCTGGAATGAGGCGAACTCGAACTCCAGATGCAATGTGATCTAATTATCATAGAGTAGTGGACGGCACGTCCCACGCTCTCACCAAAGAGGCTAGCTGCTTCGAATATATGAAAGATCAAGCTTTGATCTCCAAACGACCCTTCTCAGGGAAAAAAGGTCTTCTTCACACAGGGGGCTGAGCCTCCAAAATTATCAAAGTCACTCAAAGTGAGTGGAGCAAGGAGATCAGCTATCACTCCTAGACTCAGGCTTCGAATCTCGTCTCAAAACTCGTTTCCCCTCTAAAAATCTCCTGCATCCGCTTTTAAAACTTTTTTCCCTGGCGGGATCTGTAACAACCCCGCTCTTTGATCTGGGGCTCTGATAGGTCCTTGGCCGTGAACCGTGTGCAAAACTATATTTGTTCTTTATATCGGCAGCACACGTTGGGTCATTAAGTCGTCTCATCAGGGGGATGGTCTGCCTTTGTTAGTCATTTGTGTTAGTGTCTTCGCTGTAGACATCGGAGCGCCTCGCTATTGTCAAGTCGCTCCTCGCTTGCGAGTCGAAAAGTTGACTCCTTTTGTAAGTCACCCCTCGGCAGGGGAAACTATTCTTTTCGCATTCCGCCGCTGGGCTTACTCTGTTTCAAGCCGAGGTTAATAATTTTCCTGGGCCATGAGGAGGGGAAATCTCACAATATATATATATATTATATATATATATATATATTATATATTATATATATATATATATATATATATATATATATAATATCCACTGCTGGCCACCCAAATTGCAACACCAAGAAAGACAAGAGATATCACAACAAAATTTATTTTGTAGATAACATGTTGACCAAGTATCAAATGATTAAATTTATAGACTTCTGTGAGGTGTGGTTCCTGCCAAAATCAGTAGCCAGAGTAGCCGCCATTGTTGGAGATCACCGCTGCCACACGCCTCGGCATTGATTCAAACAGACTTTGGATGAGTTCTTGGGGTACAGCAGACCAAGCAGCTTCCACACGTTTCCAAAGTTGATCTGCTGTGGCAGCTGTTGAGGAAGTTGGTAGCAAGTTGGTAGCTTGTGGCAGCTGCTGTCGACACATTTTCTATAGACTTCTTCTCGTGGTAATTTCAGTTCACACAATATCTGATGCCTTTTTTAAAAATTTATTCCAAAGGAAGAGTAATAAAATGGAATCCAGGCATTTATTGGAATTTTTTTTTTTTTTTCTTTTTTTCATTTGACATCCCAGATTCTAATTTTGGGTGTGAAAAGAATGGGGTGATAAAGTTTTTTTTTTTGTAATCTTCATTGAATACTTTATTTATTTCAGTTGACCGGTAACTTATTATTTTTTTGGCAAACAGGATATAAATAATTTCAGAACAATCTTCCCGCAAGTCCCTTTTGCGTTGAATTTTTTTTTACCCTGTTTTTATATAAAAGTGGCAAATAAGTCACATGTCTAAAAATAGTTGAATGATCGCCCCTCTCGAGAAAAACAAAATTTGGTCCCGGTAGATATATAAAAAAAAAAAAACGCGGCGCCGAAGGTAATGTTAAAGAGAGTAACACAGATACCAAATTAAAGAAGGAAAAATATTAGTCCTGGAGGGAAGTTTTTAAAACGTCAATGAGATATTTAATACTATACCTGGTTTTCTAAAATGGCCTCTACTAAGAAGGTGAGGGGGGGGGGGGTTAAATAATAAAAGTTTAAATAAGACGGATTCCACTCATTAAAAGAAAGTTGGTGTGACGTTTGGTTCTTTTGTATTATAGACTTCAGGTGTTAAACAACATAAACATTTATTGAGAATTAGAAAACAAAATATTTCACAAGAGATGCCCTACTCGGCGATCCCAGCGAAGTTAAATTGTACATAACTGGTTCCTTGTCCTAAAAAAACGTATTCCATCATATTGACTAAAAAAAATATACAGAAGTTGCCATCTTCAGTTATTGTAAAGTATGAATAATACAAAATATGATGATAATATCACGCATGCAAACAATCGTAGGTGCAGGAATCAAGCAAATTTATATTATGTCATACTGGTAGGCTGAATTTCAAACATCACAGTTGGAGATCGGAATGAGATACGTTTGCAATATCAGTAAGTTATAGAAAATGTCTTTTGTAGAAGAAATGATTTCGTAAAGGATTGATGCTAACATGTCAAGAAAAGTGTTTGTATAAAATGCCAAAGTTTGTGGAAAAGAAAATATGCCGACAGATTTTTCGCCCATAAAATATGTGCATCGATGCGATGAACCAGCAGGATAGTATTTATATAGAAGGTATTACAGACGTCTTACAGATTAAATATTTAAAGGATCATGTAAAGATTAACGTTAAATGAAGAAAAAAATAAGTGTAAAGGAATGTTAAGAAAAGTGTTTATATAAAATGCCAAAGTTTGTGTAAAAGAAAATATGTAATGCACCACACCTGTGAATAAATTGATTCACTCGGCTTGACACCGCGTCCAAAATAGTGCAGATCATCGAAACAACACTCCTTTCTCGAAATCAGCGACTAACTCGATATTTAACGGGTCGGCTTAACAAAATGTGTCACATCATTCATAAAGACCGTGTTATGTTAAAAAAATAAATAGAACAATGTGATAAAAGCTTAATGGGGGTTGTTAATACTGTAGTAGAAAAAAATTTGCACTGACAAAAAAAGATTTTTTTTTTTTGTCAACGTAACAGCGTAAATGTCAAACCTTGCAGACCTTGTTTTACGTAAAAGTAAGAAGCGTATTTCAATAACAGAAGAGCGCTAATTGCGTTGATGTGATTTGCGGAGAATGTTTCATTGTCGAAAGACATGCAGGTATAATACCTAGTGGAGGGGAGGATGGCCTGTGACTCATAGATGAGGGGAGGCATAGGCGTAGCGTTGGGGGGGGGGGACGTGCCCTCCTAACTTAACTTGAACTAAATTAAAATTTTAATACAAGTTCAGTTAAAATCAGAAAATTGTAGAAAACTTTTAAGAAAGTTGGTTTTTTTCCGCCTTTTCAAACTGTGAAACTGAACATTCCGATTATGTGTTTAGCCTTAACATAGTTTTTAACAATGATATGATCCATAACAAAAATTCGATGCTAAACTTTTTTCTTTTATTTATTAAATTTATTTTTCTCATTGTATAACTTTTGAATACTACTCAAACATCAATTCTATTGTTATTCAATTTTGAAAAAGTCATATTTCATATTTTAAGGGTCGTCCGGTAGTCATTACGCTGAGGAGGGTCCTAACTGAATTCGATTCGTGCCCCCTCCCCATTAAATGTTAGAAGCACGCTACTCCTATGAGGGGAGGCGGGAAAAGACAGTCCGGTGCTAAATATAGTAAAGCCAACTATTTAGAACCATGTTCTAATAAACTTCTCAAAAACTGCCTACATTGTGAAACACGGAACTGAAATGAATGTTTTGTGCTTAAAAAAGTTTATGTATGCCTTAAAACTTTAAAATGTGGTGCATTTGATGCTGTAATTCAGTTTAGTGATGGTATGAGGTAGTCAAGTATTTCTGACGTATTCCAGTATTTCTCCTTAAATCCCGGCATTTCGTAGAACTGAAAAGACTATTGTGCGGGTCGGTACAACTTAGGAAGGGTCGTTGCTTTTTGAAGTCAGCCCAAGGCTCGGTGCACACGAGCGATGCGGCGCCGGTGCGGCACGGCAGTTGCGATTAGAAGTACATAGAGTTGAACTAACCGATTCACACGGACGTTTGAGCCGCTGCGAGCTCGCAACGACCGGTTTTTCTACCCCGGGTACTGCTTCATCGCACGAACGACAACGGCTTAGAAGTACCTTCATTTCAACTGCGCTATTCACACGGACGACATTTTGCCGCAAAAACAAAATGGCTGAAAGTGTAGACACAGAACTTTTAATAGAGGAAGTTAAAAAGTTTCGTGAATTGTGGGATATTAAATGTGAAAAGTACAATATATTTACAATATATTAAATATATTAAATTGTACACAAATTAACTACACAAATTAAATACACAATTTAATATATTTACAATATATTAAATTGTGTACAATATATTTACATTATTCTAATTTTTTGAACCATGTTATGAAGTATTCTAATATTTTGAATTTTTTTTCACTTGCTGTTTTAAATATATTTTCTATTTCAT